>AP025047.1:35784851-36351618 GCA_036186865.1 Eustoma russellianum
ATCACCTGAATCTTGACCATATAGCATACGAAATTTTGCTCCATTTTTGAGCCAAGATAACCGTTGTAAACAGCTCACAATATATGCAACAATAGTCATTTGAAATCAGCACCAAAATAGGGTTTGTTTCAACTTGCCTTGACTTGTTCAAAAGCTGAAAGTTTGAACATGATTTGTGCGCCAATATCCAAGTGCACACATATAATATATAGTCACTTATGTCTTCAACATGTAGCATAGAATACCATATGAAGAATGCCAAGAATTCCAAGAAAACCATATATGTGATAACCATAATATAAGAATTCCAATTGATATACCATGCTGCCCGTTTCCATAAATATAGGGCATGTACTATATGTGACATAAACACATATAAACATCATATAACCAATATATAACACGTTAGAAGATCCATTGGCAAGTGAAGAGACCAGAATACCCCTTAGCACAAAAATAGGAATTTTGTCCTAGGATGAACCTAGACATGGTGCTGCTCCAGATTCATTTTTGCCATGATGTGACATGACTTATAAATGTGTCATATGATCATATAAATCAGTTGGAAGAAGACCAAATAAGAATGAGAAGTCCAAATGGTGAAATTACCAAAATAACCCTTATAAAGATCAATAAACTTCACCACCGTGTCAACTCAGTTTTTATCCGTGTCAAGCATGCTTCTCCTCAGCCAATTAGATTCTAAATTGAATAAGGATCATGTGGGCTTTTGAATGACTCAATTTGGAGTTCATTTGCTCAAGATATGAACCAAAACCTGCAATAGGATACTAAACCGAGCAATTTGCCTTATATTGTAAGTCATGTGACTTCAAGGCTTGGTTAGATCATATAATTAACATGTATTGGCATATATATCATCTAAGATCAGTTTGAACATGTCTTGATTTAGACATGTGATTGAATTGGCCAAGTTCAATCTCATGATCTTAATCAAACTTGTTCAATCTTGATTTATTCAATCAATTTCACATTTAGATCATAAATTCTAGCATAAATTCTAGCTCATAAATTCAATCTCATGCACACATATACTTTAAACGTTATACACACATACATGCTCACATATGCATTTTGCAATATATCACAACAATCTACATGCTCACATATGCATTTTGCAATCATTCAAACATGATATATCACAACAAAGTGTTAGTCTAGTTGTGTCCTTAAAATCAGAAAACTTGAAACACCAAAATTAGCATAGTTGATAGTTTACTACTTGTTAAAATTCTGTTTCTAGTAACTTGTGTGTAAGCTGTCCAAAACGTTTTAGTGCTACCTTATTTAGCTTAGTTAGGCTAGTTTACAACATAGTTTAAGAGGTTTAATTGGTTGTTTAGCTTAACACAAAAAAAAACCGAAAACAAAGATCAAAACAAGTAGCTTAGATAACTAAGTGTGCTGGCTAGTTCCTAGAGTTGTACGTTTGATAAGTAGGCTTTAAACACTTGCATTTAGTATCATTTAGTTTAGAATCTGATTGCAACATAATAACAAAAACCAAACCAAAAACAAAGTAGGATAGGTCACTTGAAAACCAAACAAAACAAGATAGCTTAGTTGCATCAAAACTGATTTTCCATTAGTTGTTAGTAACCAGCCTTTGTAGACTTCATTTAGGCACAACTAAGTTGCATTTATCCATATTAGAATTAGTTAGATCACTTGCATCAAAAACAGAAAATAGAAGAAAGAACAAACTGCCCAAAAACCGTGTGGATCAAAACAACCTTTAAAGCTCATTTGAAATTTTGCTATATGCTAATAGCTTTATCTTTTTGTTGATTTCAATTGTTTCAAACAATTTGTTGGACTTAGATATATTCTGAAATTTAGGAATTGTTTAAGCCCCACATTGTTAAAGAGCTATCCCATTGTTGTTTTAGATCAATTTCCGAACTTACATTGCACCCTATACAATTTGATCTTGTTGTAATTGTGAATTGAATTACCACTACATAGTGTTTAGCCGTGTTGTGTACGAGGAACTTTCAAATTCCAAATACAACCAATCTTGTGCAATTAAAGGCCGTGGGCAATGTCTCATGTAGGCCGTGAGCAGTAGTCTCACAACAATCAAGCAAACCATCCAAAGAAAGAAAATTCAGCTTGATTGAGAAATACGCGAGAGAAAAGCCAATATTTGTCAGCAAGTAAGAGGCAAGACAAGAGAGAATTGCACAAGAAAGCCAAGTGAGGAAAAAGCCCAAAGATAAACGTTGCATAAAGGGAAAATCCCGTGCAAAGCTCAAAAGAAAGAAAGTGCCCAAACCAAACCCCAAAGTGTTGTAGTTTTGAAATATTGAAAGTTTCTAAAGCAAACCCTTGCTAGCACTTTGTTTGTGTGACTTTACTTTCACTTTACTACAATTGATAATTGCATATGCTGTAAAGTAAATTGAGGGATTGTCTTAAAACAACCCCGTAGATTTCTTTCAGCCCGAACAACAATTTGACTTCTGTAATTTACTTGAATCTTTAGGAAATATAGTCCAAATTGCTGTTTTGAACAATTGAAAACATAAAGTAGAGTATTTGCATCTTGTCAATATTTTATTTGGCTTTTGAGATTGTTTTTCTGAAACATGGGTCCCCAACAGAAAGATAATGCATCCTCCCCGTCCCCATCTACACCTGTCCCATCCCCAGTCCCTGTTACCCTAGAAAATATACAGCAAACACTCACTTTCCTTGTTAATCAATTTGGTTTAATGAGAAGTGACATAGAGGATAACAAACAAAGGATAAGCAGAGTAGAAAAGCCTACCTCAGATCAAAAGGAACCTAGTATCCCTTTTCAAGAAGGCACCTCTTATGATAATGAGTCTCATGTTGAACGCAAAAAAAGCACATCACTTAGAGGTAGAGGTAGAGGTCGAGGTAGTAATGGTGGCCGTAGGAACCTTTCTTTTGAGGAAAGATTTGATAGTCTCCCTGAGTACAATGAAGAACCCTACCTAGAAGAGAGATTTAATGAACGTCAACCTGATGAACATCTTGAAGAAGAATACATTACTACAAAACTGACAATTCCCCCCTTCCATGGAAAAAGTGATCCTGAAACATATTTGCAATGGGAAACAAAGGTAGATCATATGTATTCTTGCACTAACTATTCTGAATTGGCCAAAGTGCGGTATGCAACTTTTGAATTTGTAGACTATGCTTTACTTTGGTGGGAACAACTGAAGAACACCAGGAGAAGAACAAGACAACCCCCTGTTGTCACTTGGTCCGAGCTGAAACAAGAGATGCGGAAGAGATTCATATCTCCTTCCTATGAAAGAAGCGTTTTCCAGAAATTGCAACAACTTTCTCAAGGTAATAGATCTGTCGATGAATTTTATAAAGAATTAGAACATTTGCTTACCAGGGCTAACATAGAAGAAGCGGAGGAAGCCACAATGGCTAGATTTCTAGCTGGCTTGAATAAAGAAATTGCATTTAAGGTGGAACTTACACCTTACTCAGATCTGGCTTCTATGGTTCACATTGCTGAGAAAGTGGAAAGACAATTAAAGGTAAAAACTTCTAACCCTTCTTTTCGGACTAATCCTTTGAGTTTTCCTAGAACACAGCCCAGAACGCCATTCCGTCCACAACAAGGACAAGGTCGTGGATCCCAAGGAAAATCAACCCAGAGCATCCAAAATCGTCCAAAGCTTCCAATCACTGATAAAGGCAAAGCCAAGGTGGAAGGTACGCCTAATTTTAAGACTCGTGATATTCAATGTTTTAAATGCTTAGGAAAAGGTCATTTTGCTAATCAATGTCCCAACCCTAAACGCATCTTGTTTATTGAAGAGTCTAATGAGTATTATTCTGAGGAAGAATTGGAAGAAAGTGAAGAAAACAAAGAAATTGAGCAAACGTGTGAGGAAGAAGAAGAAATTAGTGAAGAGATTGATGAGTGTGAAACAAAAGAGTTCTTAGTTGTCCGTCGAGCCCTAAGTGCCCAAGTTAAAACCGAAGAACCTGAAATACAACGAGAGAACATATTCCACATTCACTGTATGGTTAAGAAGAAAGTCTGCACGTTAATCATTGACTCCGGTTCATGTACAAATGTTGCAAGCTTTGAACTTGTTAGGAAACTTGAGTTACCTTTAATTAATCACCCCCGTCCTTATAGACTTACGTGGCTTAATGAGTGTGGTGAAGTTAAAGTAACAAAGCAAGTCCTAGTTCCTTTGTCAATTGGTGGGTATTCTGCTGAGGTGTTATGTGACGTAGCCCCTATGCAATCAAGCCATATCTTATTAGGTAGACCATGGCAATTTGACAACAAAGTTACGTATGATGGTTACCTAAATAGATATTCCTTTAGGCATAACAACAAACTGTTCAAATTAAATGCCTTACCCCCACACAAAGTCTTTGAGGATCAACAACGAATGTTAAAAAGCTACAATGATCCAAAAGAAAGGGAATTAGAAAGGATCTTTATCAAAGAACACCAACTGAGAAGCTCTCATCTCAAAGTTGAACCGAAAGAAAACAAAGTTTCTGCTGAACCATCTCTAAAGAAAAGCGCATTCTTTGCATCTCAAAGTGAGGTATTCCATGCTATCAATTCAAACAAAAATGTTTATATCTTGCTTTACAAAGAAGCTTTATTTTCTTCATCTGAGATACCATCTACTTTACCAAGTGAAGTTGCATCTTTACTTCAAGAATTTTCTAGCTTGTTTCCTGAAGGAGATCCCCCAGGTTTACCCCCTCTAAGAGGCATTGAGCATCAAATAGATTTCATTCCAGGAGCTGTTCTGCCAAACAGACCTGCCTATAGAGCCAATCCAGAGGAAACTAAGGAAATCCAAAAGCAAGTTGAGGAATTATTGACTCAAGGTAAAGTAAGAGAGAGTATGAGTCCGTGTGCTGTTCCTGTAATCATTGTCCCTAAGAAAGATGGAACTTGGAGAATGTGTACTGACTGTAGAGCCATCAATAAGATCACTGTGAAGTATAGGTACCCTATTCCTAGGTTGGATGACATGTTGGATATGTTACATGGGTCTAGGTGTTTTAGCAAAGTAGATCTTAAGCAAGGATATTTCCAAGTGAGAATTAGGGAAGGTGATGAATGGAAAACTGCCTTTAAGACTAAGTTTGGATTGTACGAATGGTTAGTTATTCCCTTTGGTTTAACCAATGCCCCTAGTACTTTCATGAGGTTAATGAATGAGGTCTTAAGGAAATTCATTGGGAAATTTGTAGTAGTTTACTTTGATGACATTCTTATCTACTCCAAAACCCTAGGTGAACACCTGAACCATCTAAGAGCCGTTTTTGTCACCCTACAGAAAGAGAAGCTGTATGCTAATTTCAAGAAGTGTTCTTTCTGTCTGGAGAAGGTTACATTCTTAGGATTTGTGATTAGTGCTGAAGGAATAGAAGTGGATCAAGAGAAAGTTAAATCCATAACTGAGTGGCCAACCCCTAAGTCTGCTGGAGATATTAGGAGTTTTCATGGATTAGCTAGTTTCTATAGACGTTTTGTGAAGGATTTCTCTACCATAGCTGCACCCTTGAATGAATTAGTCAAGAAAGATGTAAGATTTGAATGGGGAGAAACACAACGACAAGCCTTTGAGGAACTTAAGAAACGTCTAACTTCTGCACCTATCCTGAGACTGCCCAATTTTGATGAAATGTTTGAAGTTGAATGTGATGCCAGTGGAGTTGGCATTGGAGCTGTATTGCATCAAGGTAACAAACCTGTTGCCTACTTTAGTGAGAAATTGAAAGGAGCTTCCATAAATTATTCAACCTATGATAAAGAATTGTATGCCCTTGTCCGTTCATTACAAACTTGGCAACATTACCTGCAACCTAAGGAATTTGTGATTCACACTGATCATGAAAGCCTTAAGTATCTAAAAGGTCAAGGAAAATTGAACAAAAGACATGCCAAATGGGTTGAATTCATTGAACAATTCCCTTATGTGATCAAGTATAAGCAAGGAAAAGAAAATGTAGTAGCTGATGCCTTTAGTTCTATATAACATGTAACATGTTTGGTTTTGAGTCTATCAAAGAAATGTATCATTCTGATCATGACTTTAGTTCTATATATCAAGCATGCATTGATTCTCCTTTTGCTAAATATTACTTGCATGATGGTTACTTGTTTAAAGAACATAAGTTATGTGTACCAATGTGTTCATTAAGAGAGTTGTTGATAAAAGAAGCTCATGGAGGAGGTTTAATGGGTCATTTTGGCTCGTTAAAAACTTTGGAAACACTTAAGGAACATTTCTTCTGGCCGCATATGAGAGCACATGTTGATAAGATATGTGACCAATGTATTACTTGCAAGCAAGCAAAGTCTAGAACACAACCACATGGATTGTACACTCCTTTATCTGTCCCAAGCTCACCTTGGACTGATATTTCTATGGACTTTGTATTGGGATTGCCTCGATCCAAAACTGGTAAAGATAGCATCTTTGTTGTTGTTGATAGATTTTCCAAAATGGCACATTTCATTGCATGTAAGAAAGTTGATGATGCTATTCATATTGCTGATTTGTTCTTTAAGGAGATTGTTAGATTGCATGGCATGCCACGTACGATTGTTAGTGATAGAGATACAAAGTTTCTAAGTCATTTCTGGCGTGTTTTGTGGAATAAACTTGGTACTAAATTGTTATTTTCTACAACTGCTCACCCACAAACCGATGGTCAAACTGAAGTCGTTAATAGAACTTTGTCTCAACTGTTACGTGTTGCCATTCAAAAGAATTTAAAGAATTGGGAAGATTGCTTAGCTTACATTGAGTTTGCATACAATAGAGTTGTTCATAGTGGAACATTGCATTCTCCTTTTGAAGTTGTTTATGGCTTTAACCCTTTGTCCCTGCTTGATCTTGTTCCCATACCTGTTCATGAACGTGTTAGTTTAGATGGTGAACGAAAAGCAAAACTTGTGAAAGAATTGCATGAAAAGGTTAAGTCACAACTTGAAGCTAAGAATAAAGTGTATGCCAATAGAGCCAACAGGAATTGTAAAGTTGTTATATTTGAACCTGGTGATCTTGTTTGGTTACACCTGAGAAAAGAAAGATTCCCTAAGGAAAGGGACTCCAAATTGAAGCCAAGAGGCGATGGACCGTTCAAAGTCTTGAAACGGCTTGGTGATAATGCCTATGTTCTCGATCTTCCTGAAGAAAGGTATGGTCCTATCTCTAAAACTTTTAATGTTGCTGACCTTTCTCCGTTTAGTGTTGATTCAGATTCGAGGACGAATCCTTTTCAAGTGGGAGGGAATGATGAGCTACAGCCTAACCTTGTAGATGCAAACACTGACGATGACACCTCATTGCCCCACAATGGTCCCATAACAAGGAGTAGGGCTAAGAAATTGTTACAATGTGTTGAATCATTTCTTTACAGGCATGAAGAGGATGAGCCAAGCAAAGATGATGTCCATTGGGTTTATATGATACAAGCTATGATCTAGTTGTATCAAATGCATGTTGTACATATCCTTAGATGTTCTTTTTGATATTATTAGTTTGTTAACTTTGTTTTAGGATAGTTTGTGTTGTATTCTTGCCTTATCTTTCATGTACACGTTTTTAGCTTGAAGGTGCAATGCAAACCTGAATTTTTGTCCAAGCAAGGAGGTGACAAGCAAGTAGCTTACAAGCAAGGAGGTGACAAGCAACCATGTCAAAATCAGATTTGTTCTTCACGTAAACATGGATGTACAAGCTGCTCAAACCTTCAACCAATAGAAAGAAGACTTGCAAATGCTTTAGCCAATCACAATTAAGTTAGAACAAGAATGCAAGCTGCTCAACATTTGATCCAATCAAATTCAAGAGAAGAAGTGGCTGGTTCATGTCTAATATGTTTGAATATTCAACACCAAACTTGGAACCAATCAAAGCCAAGTTCAAACCAAGCTGCACACTAGAATACCCAATCAGAATTTTGGCTGAAAGCAAAGGTGGAAGAAACGTTAGTTTAAAGAAAGTTTGGTTGAAAATTCAACACCAAATTGCAACCAATCAAAGGCCTTTCTCAAGCAAGCTGCTCCATGTATTAACCAATCAAATTGAAGAAGAAAGAAGGCTAGAGACAAGCATGGGGAGCACGTAAGAGACAACCAGATTTTTGGAACCAAAAGATGCTCAAACAATTTCCAAGCAAAGCATGTCCTTTTAGTGTTGTACTTTGTACTTTAAACCTTGTACTCTTGTAATTTTTGTTTAGTATAAATAGCATAGGAATCAGATTGTAGAAAACACAACCATTATCAAATACAATTCAATCAGATTTCCTTCAAGGAGTTCACAACTATTTCTTAGTTGAGGTTTGAAACCACCAACGGTTTTCTTGCAAGTTCATAGCCTAGAACTTGTTAGTATTCACTTCATTTTTGGTTTACAGCATCTTAGGGTCTCATTGAGGTTTTAGATGTGTTGGAGTGCCAAAGAGGGAGAGGTGTTGGCATAGATTGAGCCAAGAACAACGGTTAAAGATCAAGGGGTATCTTGGAGATGTTCTTTGACATAGCTTGTGTTCAAATCAGTTTGGAATAGGAGACAAAGTCCTTGGCAACGTTTTCTAGCCTTCGTTTGGCTCATCATCATCCAACCTAGGAAAAGGGTATCTATACTTTACAGTGATCTTATTGATGGCTCTACAATCAGTACACATTCTCCAAGTTCCATCTTTCTTAGGGACAATGATAACAGGAACAGCACAAGGACTCATACTCTCTCTTACTTTACCTTGGGTCAATAATTCCTCAACTTGTTTTTGGATTTCCTTAGTTTCCTCTGGATTGGCTCTATAGGCAGGTCTGTTTGGTAGAACAGCTCCTGGAACGAAATCTATTTGATGCTCAATGCCTCTTAGAGGTGGTAAACCTGGGGGATCTCCTTCAGGAAACAAGCTAGAAAATTCTTGAAGTAAAGATGCAACTTCACTTGGTAAAGTAGATGGTATTTCAGATGAAGAGAACAGAGTTTCTTTGTAAAGCAAGATATAAACAGTTTTGTTTGAATTGATAGCATGGAATACCTCGCTTTGAGATGCAAAGAATGCACTTTTCTTTAGTGATGGTTCAGCAGAAACTTTGATTTCTTTCGGTTCAATCTTAAGATGAGAAGTTTTCAGTTGGTTTTCTTTGATGAAAATCCTTTCCAGTTCCTTTTCTTTTGGATCATTATGGCTTTTTAACATTCGTTGTTGATCCTCAAAGACTTTATGCGGGGGCAAGGCATTTAATTTGTACAATTTGTTGTTATGCCTAAAGGAATATCTATTCAGGTAACCATCATATATAACCTTGTTGTCAAATTGCCACGGTCTACCTAATAAGATATGACTTGATTGCATAGGGGCTACATCACATAACACCTCAGCAAAATACCCACCAATTGATAAAGAAACTAGGACTTGCTTTGTTACTTTAACTTCACCACACTCATTAAGCCATGTAAGTCTATAAGGACGGGGGTGATTAATTAAAGGTAATTCAAGTTTCCTAACAAGTTCAAAACTTGCAACATTGGTACATGAACCGGAGTCAATGATCAAAGTGCAGACTTTCTTTTTAACCATACAGTGAATGTGGAATATGTTCTCTCTTTGCATTTCAGGTTCTTCACTTTTAATTTGGGCACTTAGAGCTCGACGGACAACTAAGAACTCTTTTGTTTCACACTCATTAATCTCTTCACTAATCTCTTCTTCTTCCTCACATGTTTGTTCAATTTCATTATTTTCTTCACTCTCTTCCAATTCTTCCTCAGAATAATACTCATTAGACTCTTCAATAAACATGATGCGTTTAGGGTTGGGACATTGATTAGCAAAATGACCTTTTCCTAAGCATTTAAAACATTGAATATCACGAGTCTTAACATAAGGCGTACCTTCCACGTTGGCTTTGCCTTTATCAGTGATTGGAAGCTTTGGACGATTTTGGATGTTCTGGGTTGATTTTCCTTGGAATCCACGGCCTTGACCTTGTTGTGGACGGAAAGGCGTCCTGGGCTGTGTTCTAGGAAAACTCAAAGGATTAGTCCGAAAAGAAGGGTTAGAAGTTTTTACCTTCAATTGTCTTTCCACTTTCTCAGCAATGTGAACCATAGAAGTCAGATCAGAGTAAGGTGTAAGTTCCACCTTAAATGCAATCTCTTTGTTCAAACCAGCTAGAAATCTAGCCATTGTGGCTTCCTCAGCTTCTTCTATGTTAGCCCTGGTAAGCAGATGTTCTAATTCTTTATAAATTCATCAACAGATCTATTACCTTGAGAAAGTTGTTGCAATTTCTGGGAAATGCTTCTTTCATAAGAAGGAGATATGAATCTCTTCCTCATCTCTTGTTTTAGCTCGGACCAAGTAACAACAGGGGGCTGTCTTGTCCTTCTCCGGGTGTTCTTCAATTGCTCTCACCAGAGTAAAGCATAATCTACAAATTCAAAAGTTGCATACCGCACTTTAGCCAATTCAGAATAGCTAGTGCAAGAATACATATGATCTACTTTTGTTTCCCATTGCAGATATGTTTCAGGATCACTTTTCCCTTGGAAGGAGGGTATTGTAAGTTTAGTAGTAATGAACCCTTCTTCAAGATGTTCATCTCTATCAGGCTGACGTTCATCATACCGTTCTTCCGGATAGGGTTCTTCATTGTACTCAGGGAGATAGTCAAATCTCTCCTCAAAAGAAATGTTCCTACGACCACCATTACTACCTCGACCTCTACCTCTACCTGTAAGTGACGTGACTTTTCTACGTTCAACATGAGACTCGTTACCATAAGAGGTGCCTTCTTGAAAAGGTATACTAGGTTCCTTTTGATCTGAGGTTGGCTTTTCTACTTTGCTTATCCATTGTTTGTTATCCTCTATGTCACTTCTCATTAAACCAAACTGATTAACAAGGAAAGTGAGTGTTTGCTGTATATTCTCTAGGGTAACAGGGACTGGGGATAGGACAGGAGTAGATGGGGACGGGGATGGTGCATTATCTTTCTGTTGGGGACCCATGATTCAGAAAACAATCTCAAAAGCCAATTAAAATATTGACAAGATGCAAATACTCTACTTTATGTTGACAATTGATCAAAACAGCAATTTGGACTATTTTTCCTGAGGATTCAAGGAAATCACAGAAGTCAAATTGTTGTTTTGGCTGAATGAAATCTACGGGGTTGTTTAAGACAATCCCTTAATTTACTTTACAGCATATGCAATTATCAATTGAAGTAAAGTGAAAGTAAAATCACACAAACAAAGTTTCAGCAAGGGTTTGCTTTAGAAACTTTCAATATTTCAAAACTACAACACTTTGGTTCGTTTTGGGCACTTTCTTTCTTTTGAGCTTTGCACAGGAATTTCCCTTTTGCAATGTTTAACTTTGGGCTTTTCCTCACTTTCTTTCTTGTGCAATTCTCTCTTGTCTTGCCTCTTACTTGTTGACAAATATTGGCTTTTATCTCGTGTATTTCTCAATCAAGCTTAATTTTCTTTCTTTGGGGGGGGGGGGGGTTTGCTTGATTGTTGTGAGACTACTCCTCACGGCCTACATGAGTCATTGCTCACGGCCTTCAATTGCACAAGGTTTGTTGTATTTGGAATTTGAAAGTTTCTCGTACACAACACGACTAAACACTGTAGTGAGAAATCAATTCACTATTACAACAAGTTCAAATTGAATATAGTGCAAGGTAAGTTCAGAAATTGATCTAAAACAACAATTGGATAGCTCTTTAACAGTGTGGGGCTTAAACAATTCCTAACTTCCAGGATGTATCTAAGTCCAACAAGTTGTTTGAAACAATTGAAATCAACAAAAAGATATAGCTATTAGCATTCACCAAGATTTCAAGTGAGCTTTAAAGAGTTGTTCTAAACACACGGTGTTGTGATATATTATGTTTGAGTGATTGCAAAATGTATATGTGTGCATATGTGTAATTGTTGTGCAAAATGTATATGTGTGCATATGTGTAATTGTTGTGATGATTGCATATATCATGTTTGAATGGTTGGAAGATGCATATGTGAGCATGTATGTGTAACGTTTAAATGTTGATAATTGTTTTGGCAAGGCATGAACTTATGAACTTATGAGCTAAATGTGGAATTGCTTGAATGAATCAAGATTGAACAAGTTTGATTAAGATCATGAGATTGAACTTGGCCAATTCAATCACATATCTTAATCAAGACATGTTCAAACTGATCTTAGATTATATATGCCAATACATGTTGTTCAAACTGATCTTAGAAGATATATATGCCAATACATGTTGATAATATGATCTAACCAAGCCTTGAAGTCACATGACTTACAATATAAGGCAAATTGTTCGGTTTAGTATCCTATTGCAGGTTTTGGTTCATATCTTGAGCAAATGAACTCCAAATTGAGTCATTCAAAAGCCCACATGATCCTTATTCAATGTAGAATCTAATTGGCTGAGGAAAGGCATGCTTGGCACGGGTTAAAACTGAATTGACCCGGTGGGAAGCTTATTGACCTATATAAGGGCTATTTTGGTAATTTCACCATTTGGACTTCTCATTCTTATTTGGTCTTCTTCCAACGGATTTATATGATCATATGACACATTTATAAGTCATGTCACATCATGGCAAAAATGAATCTGGAGCAGCACCATGTCTAGGTTCATCCTAGGACAAAGTTCCTATTTTTGTGCTAAGGGGTATTCTGGTCTTTTCACTTGCCAATGGATCTTCCAACATGTTATATATTGCTTATATGATGTTTATATGTGTTTATGTCACATATGGTACGTGCCCTATTTTTATGGAAACGGGCAGCATGGTCTATCTCAATTGGAATTCTTATATCATGGTTATCACATCTATGGTTTTCTTGGAATTCTTGGTATTCTTCATATGGTTTTCTATGCTACATGTTGAAGACTATATTTTATATGGTTATACACGGATGTTGGCGCATATTTCATGTTCAAATGTTCAGATTTTGAACAAGTCAAGGCAAGATGAATTACATCCTATTTTGGTGCTGATTTTAAGTGATTATCTTGTATATTCTTGGAGATAATGACAACGGCTATTTTGGCTAAAATATGGAGCAAAACTATCTTGATACAAACGGCTATATGATTCAAAAGTTTAAGGCTGATTTCTATTTGATTCCAACGTTTATTTTGGTTCAAAGTTGGAGCAAAAATCTCTCAACCAAGGAAGATAGCAAACGGCTATATATGTTCAAAATATTGAAGACCAAGTCAAATTCAAAGGCTTAGCTGAATTTTCTCATTCTTCAACCAAAGGCAATGGCTATGTGATTCTATGTTGAAGACTAGTTCAAAACTCAAACAAACTTGGCTGATTTCTATCTATTCTCCAATGCCTATTTTTAGGCCATACCAACGTTCATGAGGAGCCATTCAAACGTTCATGAGTATTCAAAATGAGGAGATAAAATTTGCTGCATATATGGCAAGATATTTACACATGGATGTTGATGATTGGAGCTGATTTTAAACGTTTAAATGAAGAGTTTATCCATCTCATTCCAACGGCTACAATGGGATAAATATTCAGGTTGGAAGACTATTTCAAAGCATTCAAAAATTCAGATTTATCTTGAAATTCAAAGGCTGAATTTTGGTAGCTAAAAAGGTGCTGAATTTTCTCCATCCTCATCCATTTCCAACGTCTCTTATGAGGAGCCTTTAGGCTGTCCTCTTGGCTATAAATAGCACCAAAGATGAAGAGCAAGAGCACACCAACGAAAGCAAAAAGAAAAGCAAGCAAGATTCAGCTCTTTGTCTCCATTCTTTTCTTCTTCTCTTCTCTATTGAAGAACACATTTGTAGCAAGCTTTATGATTGTATAGTTCTTCATTTCTTGTCATTTCAACACCTTTCAAACTACATATTGTAAGGGAGAAGCTGGTGTATAAAGCTTACTCCTTAGAGGTGAGCAAAAGGTGCAAAGGTGCAAAGGTGAAACATACTAGTGCTGATTTTCAGTTTTGGTGCAGCCTCTTGAAGAAGTTGGTGAAAAGCTTCTTCCTTTGGCTTTGTAAGGTGACTTTGGTGTTTGGTGTTTAGTGAAATCCAAGAGAAGGTGTCTCTTGGGACTGGAGTAGGTCACATTGACCGAACCAGGATAATTCCTTGTGTTCTTTACTTATTTCCTGCACTTACTGTTTTCTGCCTGAGAATTACACTAACTTGGCACGCATAATTGAACGAGCAAACAGTCTTAGAATTGCATGAATTTTGGATATATTATACTTCAATGTGTTAGCTTTCATTAGCCGCAAGAATCACTAAATTCTAAGGTGTTTAGCATATTCAAATCATCATCACAAAATTGTTGCTACATTCTGTGAACAGTTCTGACCAGTGTGCAAACTTGTGCAAATTTGAATAGGCTATCCTTCGAATCTTGGAGTGAGCCTTATATCAAATTAAACTAGACATCTTGAGGTTTAATTTGACATAAGATTCATCAAAATAACACGGGTAGATTTTGAGATATTGCTGTTTGAAGTTAAGCTAACATTCTGCCTGAAACTGCCAGAATTGCACACTTTACTTTTCTTGCTTATTTGAACGTGCTAACTTGTTTAGAATTGTCTGAAATTTTTATGACATACCTTAAACATTCTAAACTTGATCTCTGCCAAGTTTGAGAGCTTGCACAGGTGTATAAGTGGTTCAACCAAAGCACTCAAAACGTTGAACTGTTTCTGGAATTTTCAGAACCTGAGGTTAAGGGGTCTTCAAACAAGTTTTTGAAGGTAATTATAGTGTAATTTCCGCTAATCCACTATTCACCCCCCCTCTAGTGGTGCTATACAGGTCCAACAATTGGTATCAGAGCCTGGTTGAGCACCATATTCTTATTTGAGCTGAAAACAGTTTACACTCCAAGTTGCAAAGTTGCTGGAAATTTTCTGGTTGTCTTATATTCTTCATATTTGGTATCTACAACAAGGTGACACTTTCTTTCCTTCTTATAAGTGTTTTAAACGTTTTCTCACACACTAAGAAGCATGTCTAAGCCACACATGAAAATAGAATTAGAAGGCATGTCCACACAAAGACCACCTCTTTTTGATGGAGAAAACTTTAGTCATTGGAAACTTAGGATGAAATTGTTCTTAATGGCTATTGATATAGACTTGTGGGCTATCATTGAAGATGGACCTTATGTGCCTACTAAGCATGTTATAATTGATGGCTTATCAAAAGAAGTTGAGAAATATAGAAAAGATTGGAGTGATGAAGATAAAAAGAAAATGAGTCTTAATGCTAAAGCAATGCAATTATTGTTGAATGGTTTAAGTAGGAGTGAATCTGCCTATGTCTCTTCTTGTTCAAGTGCAAAGGATATGTGGAAATGTCTTGAAATGAAGCATGAAGGAACTAATCAAGTAAAGGAATCAAAGATTAACATGTTAATGACTACACTTGAAACATTTCATTTACTGCCTAATGAATCAATTGTTGATATGGATTTAAGGCTTACAAACTTATACAACTCACTTGAATCCCTTGGTAAAACGTTTTTGATGAAAGAAAAAGTGCAAAAAGTTTTGAGAAGTTTGCCAATTGAATGGGATGCCAAAGTTAGTGCCATTGAAGAAAGCAAAGATCTTCCTCAAATAAAACTTGATGAATTGATAGGCTCATTAAAGGTTTATGAAAACAAGTTGAATATAAGAAAGGCTGAAACTAGTAACAAGTCTAAATCACTTGCATTTGTGACAAATGAACCCGAATCATCTAATCAAGCCGAGTATGAAAGTGATGATGAAAGTGATGAAGAAGACATAATGTTGTTAGCTAGGCGTTTAAGGAAGTTTTTCAAGAAAAGACCAACTAAAAGACAAGCAAAATCAGCTGCCCCTGTGAAATCTAACAAACAAGATGGTAAATGGTATGATAAAGAACTTAAGTGTTATGAATGTGGCAAACAAGGACACATCTCATATGATTGCCCAAACAAAAACAAAAACCGTGACATGGATGAAAAGACAAGGACAAAAACTAGAGTAGAACCTATGCAAAGGAGGAAGAAAGCTCTCAAGGTAAGTTCAAGCACTTGGGATGACACATCTTCATCCGAATCCGAGGAGGAACCTGAAGTTGCACAAACATGTTTGGCTTCAAAGTCTACAAATGAGGTAACATTCGATTCTGATTCTGAATGTGATTTTACTCAAGATGAATTGTTGGATGAATTAGAAAAGTTGCATCATAGATATAAGAAGCTATCCAAGGAGAAGAAAAGAATAGTTGAGGAGAAGAACAAGTTGGAGACGTCTAACTTGAATCTAACTTCTCAACTAGAAGTTCTTCAACTTGAATCATCTAACACTATTAGTTCAATGCAAAATCAGATTAAGGAACTTAAGAACAAACATGAAAATGTGCAATGTGTGCAATGTGTTGATTTCAACGTTTTAAAGTCTAAATTGCATGAAATACAAACTGAATTTGAATCATTGAAAGCATGCAACCTAGACTTGAACAAATCTTTAGAACAATCTAAGAATGCTTCCAACATGTTAGACACTCTTATTGCATCTCAAAAGCATGGAAATGACAAACAAGGTCTTGGATATGTTAAAGAAGCTGAATACACACCTAAGGAAACAACATTTGTATCATCTTCAACCAACATGAAATATAGGCCAAATGCATCTAGAAATGAACCTATTCTGCCCACACCACCTTCATCACAAAGATTGCAAAATGCATCAACATATAGGAAGGTAAATACACCTAGAAACCATGCTTACATGTATACAAGAATGCCTAAACAAAGTAGTATGCAATCTGCTCAAGTTATGCCTTATATGCAACAACATGCTTATGTGAAGAACATGACATACTCTCGGCCTAAATCAGTCTACAACACACGGCCTAGACACACACAACATCATGCTTATACACGGCCTAAATTCAATGCTTATACACGGCCAAGATATAACTCATATACATGGCAACATTCAAATGCATATAGAACTTACAATGCTTATTCAACTAGACATAAATGTGCAGCCCCTTTTCCATCATATTCTATGTATCAAAATCCACTATTTGATCATTATATGCAACATGATTTTAACATTTCAAAACCAAGAAAGGTTGTTCAAGTTTGGGTACCTAAAGGTACACTAACATGAACTTAACTTGTCTAACCTTGAAAGGACCCAAAATCAAAGGGTACCTAAGTTGTTATTTACATTTGTAGGTACATAACATCAAAGAAAGACAAGTGGCTGGTTATAACAACAAAGAAGATGAAAAGATCAAAACCAATTGGATAGTTGATAGTGGTTGCTCAAGACATATGACGGGCAACAAAGATTTGTTTAGCACACTTAAGAACGTTGCAAAAGGTGGCAAAGTTACCTTTGGAGACAACAACCAAGGCCAAATAATTGGCAAAGGCAAGGTTGGTGATCCAAACAAGTTTGAGATCAAAAATGTCCTACTTGTAAGTAACTTAACCTTTGAGCTTTTAAGTGTTTCTCAACTATGTGACAACAACTTGAATGTTCTCTTCTCCTCCACTTCTTGTAAGATAATGGATAAAGACAATCAAGTTGTGTTAAAAGGAAAACGTGAAGGAAACATATATGTGCTTAACATGGATGATATGCTAAATAGTAACACAAAATGTCTTGTTTCACATGAATCTGATCCCAATCTTTGGCATAGACGTTTAGGACACATTGGTATATCAACCTTAGAAAAACTACACGCTAAAAGTCTTGTTAAAGGATTGCCTAAACTTAACTTGAATGATTTTCAATTATGTGAATCTTGTATCAAAGGCAAACATGTTAGAGAATCCCTTAAGCCTAAAACCAAGGTCACAACGTCAAGAATACTAGAACTCTTGCATATAGACTTATTTGGTCCATGTAGAACAAGAAGCTTAGGTGGAAGTTATTATGTATGTGTAATAGTTGATGATTTCTCAAGATATACTTGGACATTATTTCTTGCTTCAAAAGATGAAAGTGCATCATCTATAGCTAATCTAATTAGACAACTTGAAAATGAACATGAATCACATGTTATTAAGATAAGGAGTGATAGAGGTGGTGAGTTTAAAAATAGTGAATTAATCAAATTCTGTAATGAAAAGGGTATAAAACATGAATTCTCCCCACCAAGAACTCCTCAACTTAATGGTGTAGTTGAAAGAAAAAATAGGACTATTCAAGAAGTAGCAAGAACAATGATGGTAGAAAACAAAGTACCTAAATTCTTATGGGCTGAAGCAGTAAACACTTCAAGTTATATGATCAACAGACTATCAATAAGAAAGAAATTGAACAAAACACCATTTGAAATCTTAAATGGACGACTCCCAAAAGTAAACTATCTAAAAGTCTTTGGTTGTAAATGCTTTGTATTGAACACAAAAGATAACTTAGATAAGTTTGATCCTAAGTCTGATGAACATATATTTGTGGGATATTCAATGAACTCTAAAGCATATAGATGTTATAATGCACAAACAAGAAAGATAGTTGAATCTATACATGTGAAGTTCAATGAAAATGCATATCTCCGAACAAGTAATCAACATGAAACCTATGTACCAAATGATCAAATACTTCATGATGAAGATGAACTTATCCTACCACCTACACATGATCAAGTTGAAACACCAAATCAAACTCTTGAAATGCATGAAGTTCAAACTCCCCCTACACAAGAACATAGTGAAGAAAATGTGCCTAACCAACCTATTGAACATCATGAACCTATTGAAGATGCACAACCAAGTAATTGGTGGCAAATAAGAGATAAACAAAAGCATCCTCAAGAACTTATCATAGGAGATGTAAATCAAGGGGTTAGAACACGTAGGCAAATAGATCCTAATGAATATGATCAATGGCATGCACTTATATCCCAAATTGAACCTAAGAATGTGAATGATGCCTTAAACGATGCATATTGGATAGATGCAATGCATGAAGAGTTAAACCAATTTGAAAGAAACAATGTGTGGGATTTAGTACCTAAACCCGAGGATAAATCAATCATTGGAACTAAATGGGTGTTTAGGAACAAAATGAATGAACAAGGGGTTGTAGTAAGAAATAAAGCAAGACTTGTAGCTCAAGGATATAATCAAGAAGAGGGTATTGATTATGATGAAACATTTGCCCCCGTAGCAAGATTAGAATCCATACGCCTCTTATTAGCTTTTGCATGTTATAATAACATCAAACTATTCCAAATGGATGTTAAGAGTGCATTCTTAAATGGTTATATCCAAGAAGAAGTTTTTGTTAAACAACCACCAGGCTTTGAAGATCCAAAGAACCCTGATCATGTATATAAACTTAAGAAAGCCTTATATGGTTTGAAACAAGCCCCCCGTGCATGGTATGAAAGATTTGCCAATTTTTTACTAAGTAACAACTTTCAAAGAGGAACCATAGATAGTACCTTATTCTTGAAAAAGAAAGACAAAGATTTGCTTGTAATACAAATATATGTAGATGACATAATCTTTGGTTCAACTAATCCTAACTTAGTAAAAGACTTTGAAGATTGTATGAAGTCTGAGTTTGAAATGTCTATGGTTGGTGAATTAAACTATTTCTTAGGCTTGCAAATAAAACAAACATCAAATGGTATACATATCAATCAAGCCAAATACATAAGAGATATGATAAAGAAATTCAACTTTGAAAACTTGAAACCATCTCCAACACCAATGTGTACTTCAACAAAATTAGACAAAGATGAAAATGGTGTTGCATTTGATGAAAAACTATATAGGTCTATGATTGGTTCATTGCTATATCTAACTGCTAGTAGACCTGATATTATGTTTGCAGTATGTATGTGTGCAAGATTTCAAAGTATGCCTAAGTTGTCACACTTTAAAGCTGTAAAAAGAATATTTAGATATCTTCAACATACACCAACATTAGGCTTATGGTATGATAGACAATCTAGTCTAAGTCTACATGCATATTCAGATGCAGATTATGGTGGATGTAGAGTAGATAGAAAGAGCACTAGTGGAACATGTCAATTCCTAGGAAACTCACTAATATCTTGGTTTTCAAAGAAACAATCTAGTGTTGCACTTTCTACTACTGAAGCAGAATATATGGCTTTAAGTCTATGTTGTACTCAACTATTATGGATTAAACAACAACTTTCAGATTTTGAAATACAAGTAAATAATATCCCCATCTATTGTGATAGTACAAGTGCTATAAATTTGTCTAAAAACCCTGTACTACACTCTAAGGCAAAGCATATAGAAGTACGTTATCATTTTCTCCGTGATCATGTTAATCTTGGACATATACACATTGAACATGTTAGAACTGATCAACAAGTAGCTGATATATTCACTAAACCCCTTAATCAAGCTATCTTTGAGACTTTACGTGCAAGACTTGGATTAATTGCTTACAACTGACTACTACACCATTCAGTCTTTTGCATAATTTACAAAATTAAGGGGGAGAAATACATGTGTATATATATCATGTTAAGGGGAAGATAGATATCATGTTAAGGGGGAGATAACACATTAAGGGGGAGCAGCTTACACTTGATTTAGATGCTTACTTGATTACACAGATTACAACACTTGATTTAGATGCACACTTGATTTAAATGCTTAATATACACATATGTGGGGTAATTTTGCAAATCATCAAAAGGGGGAGATTGTTGTGATATATTATGTTTGAGTGATTGCAAAATGTATATGTGTGCATATGTGTAATTGTTGTGCAAAATGTATATGTGTGCATATGTGTAATTGTTGTGATGATTGCATATATCATGTTTGAATGGTTGGAAGATGCATATGTGAGCATGTATGTGTAACGTTTAAATGTTGATAATTGTTTTGGCAAGGCATGAACTTATGAACTTATGAGCTAAATGTGGAATTGCTTGAATGAATCAAGATTGAACAAGTTTGATTAAGATCATGAGATTGAACTTGGCCAATTCAATCACATATCTTAATCAAGACATGTTCAAACTGATCTTAGATTATATATGCCAATACATGTTGTTCAAACTGATCTTAGAAGATATATATGCCAATACATGTTGATAATATGATCTAACCAAGCCTTGAAGTCACATGACTTACAATATAAGGCAAATTGTTCGGTTTAGTATCCTATTGCAGGTTTTGGTTCATATCTTGAGCAAATGAACTCCAAATTGAGTCATTCAAAAGCCCACATGATCCTTATTCAATTTAGAATCTAATTGGCTGAGGAAAGGCATGCTTGGCACGGGTTAAAACTGAATTGACCCGGTGGGAAGCTTATTGACCTATATAAGGGCTATTTTGGTAATTTCACCATTTGGACTTCTCATTCTTATTTGGTCTTCTTCCAACGGATTTATATGATCATATGACACATTTATAAGTCATGTCACATCATGGCAAAAATGAATCTGGAGCAGCACCATGTCTAGGTTCATCCTAGGACAAAGTTCCTATTTTTGTGCTAAGGGGTATTCTGGTCTTTTCACTTGCCAATGGATCTTCCAACATGTTATATATTGCTTATATGATGTTTATATGTGTTTATGTCACATATGGTACGTGCCCTATTTTTATGGAAACGGGCAGCATGGTCTATCTCAATTGGAATTCTTATATCATGGTTATCACATCTATGGTTTTCTTGGAATTCTTGGTATTCTTCATATGGTTTTCTATGCTACATGTTGAAGACTATATTTTATATGGTTATACACGGATGTTGGCGCATATTTCATGTTCAAATGTTCAGATTTTGAACAAGTCAAGGCAAGATGAATTACATCCTATTTTGGTGCTGATTTTAAGTGATTATCTTGTATATTCTTGGAGATAATGACAACGGCTATTTTGGCTAAAATATGGAGCAAAACTATCTTGATACAAACGGCTATATGATTCAAAAGTTTAAGGCTGATTTCTATTTGATTCCAACGTTTATTTTGGTTCAAAGTTGGAGCAAAAATCTCTCAACCAAGGAAGATAGCAAACGGCTATATATGTTCAAAATATTGAAGACCAAGTCAAATTCAAAGGCTTAGCTGAATTTTCTCATTCTTCAACCAAAGGCAATGGCTATGTGATTCTATGTTGAAGACTAGTTCAAAACTCAAACAAACTTGGCTGATTTCTATCTATTCTCCAATGCCTATTTTTAGGCCATACCAACGTTCATGAGGAGCCATTCAAACGTTCATGAGTATTCAAAATGAGGAGATAAAATTTGCTGCATATATGGCAAGATATTTACACATGGATGTTGATGATTGGAGCTGATTTTAAACGTTTAAATGAAGAGTTTATCCATCTCATTCCAACGGCTACAATGGGATAAATATTCAGGTTGGAAGACTATTTCAAAGCATTCAAAAATTCAGATTTATCTTGAAATTCAAAGGCTGAATTTTGGTAGCTAAAAAGGTGCTGAATTTTCTCCATCCTCATCCATTTCCAACGTCTCTTATGAGGAGCCTTTAGGCTGTCCTCTTGGCTATAAATAGCACCAAAGATGAAGAGCAAGAGCACACCAACGAAAGCAAAAAGAAAAGCAAGCAAGATTCAGCTCTTTGTCTCCATTCTTTTCTTCTTCTCTTCTCTATTGAAGAACACATTTGTAGCAAGCTTTATGATTGTATAGTTCTTCATTTCTTGTCATTTCAACACCTTTCAAACTACATATTGTAAGGGAGAAGCTGGTGTATAAAGCTTACTCCTTAGAGGTGAGCAAAAGGTGCAAAGGTGCAAAGGTGAAACATACTAGTGCTGATTTTCAGTTTTGGTGCAGCCTCTTGAAGAAGTTGGTGAAAAGCTTCTTCCTTTGGCTTTGTAAGGTGACTTTGGTGTTTGGTGTTTAGTGAAATCCAAGAGAAGGTGTCTCTTGGGACTGGAGTAGGTCACATTGACCGAACCAGGATAATTCCTTGTGTTCTTTACTTATTTCCTGCACTTACTGTTTTCTGCCTGAGAATTACACTAACTTGGCACGCATAATTGAACGAGCAAACAGTCTTAGAATTGCATGAATTTTGGATATATTATACTTCAATGTGTTAGCTTTCATTAGCCGCAAGAATCACTAAATTCTAAGGTGTTTAGCATATTCAAATCATCATCACAAAATTGTTGCTACATTCTGTGAACAGTTCTGACCAGTGTGCAAACTTGTGCAAATTTGAATAGGCTATCCTTCGAATCTTGGAGTGAGCCTTATATCAAATTAAACTAGACATCTTGAGGTTTAATTTGACATAAGATTCATCAAAATAACACGGGTAGATTTTGAGATATTGCTGTTTGAAGTTAAGCTAACATTCTGCCTGAAACTGCCAGAATTGCACACTTTACTTTTCTTGCTTATTTGAACGTGCTAACTTGTTTAGAATTGTCTGAAATTTTTATGACATACCTTAAACATTCTAAACTTGATCTCTGCCAAGTTTGAGAGCTTGCACAGGTGTATAAGTGGTTCAACCAAAGCACTCAAAACGTTGAACTGTTTCTGGAATTTTCAGAACCTGAGGTTAAGGGGTCTTCAAACAAGTTTTTGAAGGTAATTATAGTGTAATTTCCGCTAATCCACTATTCACCCCCCCTCTAGTGGTGCTATACAGGTCCAACAATAGTTGTGAACTCCTTGAAGGAAATCTGATTGAATTGTATTTGATAATGGTTGTGTTTTCTACAATCTGATTCCTATGCTATTTATACTAAACAAAAATTACAAGAGTACAAGGTTTAAAGTACAAAGTACAACACTAAAAGGACATGCTTTGCTTGGAAATTGTTTGAGCATCTTTTGGTTCCAAAAATCTGGTTGTCTCTTACGTGCTCCCCATGCTTGTCTCTAGCCTTCTTTCTTCTTCAATTTGATTGGTTAATACATGGAGCAGCTTGCTTGAGAAAGGCCTTTGATTGGTTGCAATTTGGTGTTGAATTTTCAACCAAACTTTCTTTAAACTAACGTTTCTTCCACCTTTGCTTTCAGCCAAAATTCTGATTGGGTATTCTAGTGTGCAGCTTGGTTTGAACTTGGCTTTGATTGGTTCCAAGTTTGGTGTTGAATATTCAAACATATTAGACATGAACCAGCCACTTCTTCTCTTGAATTTGATTGGATCAAATGTTGAGCAGCTTGCATTCTTGTTCTAACTTAATTGTGATTGGCTAAAGCATTTGCAAGTCTTCTTTCTATTGGTTGAAGGTTTGAGCAGCTTGTACATCCATGTTTACGTGAAGAACAAATCTGATTTTGACATGGTTGCTTGTCACCTCCTTGCTTGTAAGCTACTTGCTTGTCACCTCCTTGCTTGGACAAAAATTCAGGTTTGCATTGCACCTTCAAGCTAAAAACGTGTACATGAAAGATAAGGCAAGAATACAACACAAACTATCCTAAAACAAAGTTAACAAACTAATAATATCAAAAAGAACATCTAAGGATATGTACAACATGCATTTGATACAACTAGATCATAGCTTGTATCATATAAACCCAATGGACATCATCTTTGCTTGGCTCATCCTCTTCATGCCTGTAAAGAAATGATTCAACACATTGTAACAATTTCTTAGCCCTACTCCTTGTTATGGGACCATTGTGGGGCAATGAGGTGTCATCGTCAGTGTTTGCATCTACAAGGTTAGGCTGTAGCTCATCATTCCCTCCCACTTGAAAAGGATTCGTCCTCGAATCTGAATCAACACTAAACGGAGAAAGGTCAGCAACATTAAAAGTTTTAGAGATAGGACCATACCTTTCTTCAGGAAGATCGAGAACATAGGCATTATCACCAAGCCGTTTCAAGACTTTGAACGGTCCATCGCCTCTTGGCTTCAATTTGGAGTCCCTTTCCTTAGGGAATCTTTCTTTTCTCAGGTGTAACCAAACAAGATCACCAGGTTCAAATATAACAACTTTACAATTCCTGTTGGCTCTATTGGCATACACTTTATTCTTAGCTTCAAGTTGTGACTTAACCTTTTCATGCAATTCTTTCACAAGTTTTGCTTTTCGTTCACCATCTAAACTAACACGTTCATGAACAGGTATGGGAACAAGATCAAGCAGGGACAAAGGGTTAAAGCCATAAACAACTTCAAAAGGAGAATGCAATGTTCCACTATGAACAACTCTATTGTATGCAAACTCAATGTAAGCTAAGCAATCTTCCCAATTCTTTAAATTCTTTTGAATGGCAACACGTAACAGTTGAGACAAAGTTCTATTAACGACTTCAGTTTGACCATCGGTTTGTGGGTGAGCAGTTGTAGAAAATAACAATTTAGTACCAAGTTTATTCCACAAAACACGCCAGAAATGACTTAGAAACTTTGTATCTCTATCACTAACAATCGTACGTGGCATGCGATGCAATCTAACAATCTCCTTAAAGAACAAATCAGCAATATGAATAGCATCATCAACTTTCTTACATGCAATGAAATGTGCCATTTTGGAAAATCTATCAACAACAACAAAGATGCTATCTTTACCAGTTTTGGATCGAGGCAATCCCAATACAAAGTCCATAGAAATATCAGTCCAATGTGAGCTTGGGACAGATAAAGGAGTGTACAATCCATGTGGTTGTGTTCTAGACTTTGCTTGCTTGCAAGTAATACATTGGTCACATATCTTATCAACATGTGCTCTCATATGCGGCCAGAAGAAATGTTCCTTAAGTGTTTCCAAAGTTTTTAACGAGCCAAAATGACCCATTAAACCTCCTCCATGAGCTTCTTTTATCAACAACTCTCTTAATGAACACATTGGTACACATAACTTATGTTCTTTAAACAAGTAACCATCATGCAAGTAATATTTAGCAAAAGGAGAATCAATGCATGCTTGATATATAGAACTAAAGTCATGATCAGAATGATACATTTCTTTGATAGACTCAAAACCAAACATGTTACATGAAAGAGTAGTAATCAAAGTATAGCGACGAGATAAGGCATCAGCTACTACATTTTCTTTTCCTTGCTTATACTTGATCACATAAGGGAATTGTTCAATGAATTCAACCCATTTGGCATGTCTTTTGTTCAATTTTCCTTGACCTTTTAGATACTTAAGGCTTTCATGATCAGTGTGAATCACAAATTCCTTAGGTTGCAGGTAATGTTGCCAAGTTTGTAATGAACGGACAAGGGCATACAATTCTTTATCATAGGTTGAATAATTTATGGAAGCTCCTTTCAATTTCTCACTAAAGTAGGCAACAGGTTTGTTACCTTGATGCAATACAGCTCCAATGCCAACTCCACTGGCATCACATTCAACTTCAAACATTTCATCAAAATTGGGCAGTCTCAGGATAGGTGCAGAAGTTAGACGTTTCTTAAGTTCCTCAAAGGCTTGTCGTTGTGTTTCTCCCCATTCAAATCTTACATCTTTCTTGACTAATTCATTCAAGGGTGCAGCTATGGTAGAGAAATCCTTCACAAAACGTCTATAGAAACTAGCTAATCCATGAAAACTCCTAATATCTCCAGCAGACTTAGGGGTTGGCCACTCAGTTATGGATTTAACTTTCTCTTGATCCACTTCTATTCCTTCAGCACTAATCACAAATCCTAAGAATGTAACCTTCTCCAGACAGAAAGAACACTTCTTGAAATTAGCATACAGCTTCTCTTTCTGTAGGGTGACAAAAACGGCTCTTAGATGGTTCAGGTGTTCACCTAGGGTTTTGGAGTAGATAAGAATGTCATCAAAGTAAACTACTACAAATTTCCCAATGAATTTCCTTAAGACCTCATTCATTAACCTCATGAAAGTACTAGGGGCATTGGTTAAACCAAAGGGAATAACTAACCATTCGTACAATCCAAACTTAGTCTTAAAGGCAGTTTTCCATTCATCACCTTCCCTAATTCTCACTTGGAAATATCCTTGCTTAAGATCTACTTTGCTAAAACACCTAGACCCATGTAACATATCCAACATGTCATCCAACCTAGGAATAGGGTACCTATACTTCACAGTGATCTTATTGATGGCTCTACAGTCAGTACACATTCTCCAAGTTCCATCTTTCTTAGGGACAATGATTACAGGAACAGCACACGGACTCATACTCTCTCTTACTTTACCTTGAGTCAATAATTCCTCAACTTGCTTTTGGATTTCCTTAGTTTCCTCTGGATTGGCTCTATAGGCAGGTCTGTTTGGCAGAACAGCTCCTGGAATGAAATCTATTTGATGCTCAATGCCTCTTAGAGGGGGTAAACCTGGGGGATCTCCTTCAGGAAACAAGCTAGAAAATTCTTGAAGTAAAGATGCAACTTCACTTGGTAAAGTAGATGGTATCTCAGATGAAGAAAATAAAGCTTCTTTGTAAAGCAAGATATAAACATTTTTGTTTGAATTGATAGCATGGAATACCTCACTTTGAGATGCAAAGAATGCGCTTTTCTTTAGAGATGGTTCAGCAGAAACTTTGTTTTCTTTCGGTTCAACTTTGAGATGAGAGCTTCTCAGTTGATGTTTTTTGATAAAGATCCTTTCTAATTCCCTTTCTTTTGGATCATTGTAGCTTTTTAACATTCGTTGTTGATCCTCAAAGACTTTGTGTGGGGGTAAGGCATTTAATTTGAACAGTTTGTTGTTATGCCTAAAGGAATATCTATTTAGGTAACCATCATACGTAACTTTGTTGTCAAATTGCCATGGTCTACCTAATAAGATATGGCTTGATTGCATAGGGGCTACGTCACATAACACCTCAGCAGAATACCCACCAATTGACAAAGGAACTAGGACTTGCTTTGTTACTTTAACTTCACCACACTCATTAAGCCACGTAAGCCTATAAGGACGGGGGTGATTAATTAAAGGTAACTCAAGTTTCCTAACAAGTTCAAAGCTTGCAACATTTGTACATGAACCGGAGTCAATGATTAACGTGCAGACTTTCTTCTTAACCATACAGTGAATGTGGAATATGTTCTCTCGTTGTATTTCAGGTTCTTCGGTTTTAACTTGGGCACTTAGGGCTCGACGGACAACTAAGAACTCTTTTGTTTCACACTCATCAATCTCTTCACTAATTTCTTCTTCTTCCTCACACGTTTGCTCAATTTCTTTGTTTTCTTCACTTTCTTCCAATTCTTCCTCAGAATAATACTCATTAGACTCTTCAATAAACAAGATGCGTTTAGGGTTGGGACATTGATTAGCAAAATGACCTTTTCCTAAGCATTTAAAACATTGAATATCACGAGTCTTAAAATTAGGCGTACCTTCCACCTTGGCTTTGCCTTTATCAGTGATTGGAAGCTTTGGACGATTTTGGATGCTCTGGGTTGATTTTCCTTGGGATCCACGACCTTGTCCTTGTTGTGGACGGAATGGCGTTCTGGGCTGTGTTCTAGGAAAACTCAAAGGATTAGTCCGAAAAGAAGGGTTAGAAGTTTTTACCTTTAATTGTCTTTCCACTTTCTCAGCAATGTGAACCATAGAAGCCAGATCTGAGTAAGGTGTAAGTTCCACCTTAAATGCAATTTCTTTATTCAAGCCAGCTAGAAATCTAGCCATTGTGGCTTCCTCCGCTTCTTCTATGTTAGCCCTGGTAAGCAAATGTTCTAATTCTTTATAAAATTCATCGACAGATCTATTACCTTGAGAAAGTTGTTGCAATTTCTGGAAAACGCTTCTTTCATAGGAAGGAGATATGAATCTCTTCCGCATCTCTTGTTTCAGCTCGGACCAAGTGACAACAGGGGGTTGTCTTGTTCTTCTCCTGGTGTTCTTCAGTTGTTCCCACCAAAGTAAAGCATAGTCTACAAATTCAAAAGTTGCATACCGCACTTTGGCCAATTCAGAATAGTTAGTGCAAGAATACATATGATCTACCTTTGTTTCCCATTGCAAATATGTTTCAGGATCACTTTTTCCATGGAAGGGGGGAATTGTCAGTTTTGTAGTAAGGTATTCTTCTTCAAGATGTTCATCAGGTTGACGTTCATTAAATCTCTCTTCTAGGTAGGGTTCTTCATTGTACTCAGGGAGACTATCAAATCTTTCCTCAAAAGAAAGGTTCCTACGGCCACCATTACTACCTCGACCTCTACCTCTACCTCTAAGTGATGTGCTTTTTTTGCGTTCAACATGAGACTCATTATCATAAGAGGTGCCTTCTTGAAAAGGGATACTAGGTTCCTTTTGATCTGAGGTAGGCTTTTCTACTCTGCTTATCCTTTGTTTGTTATCCTCTATGTCACTTCTCATTAAACCAAATTGATTAACAAGGAAAGTGAGTGTTTGCTGTATATTTTCTAGGGTAACAGGGACTGGGGATGGGACAGGTGTAGATGGGGACGGGGAGGATGCATTATCTTTCTGTTGGGGACCCATGTTTCAGAAAAACAATCTCAAAAGCCAAATAAAATATTGACAAGATGCAAATACTCTACTTTATGTTGACAATTGTTCAAAACAGCAATTTGGACTATATTTCCTAAAGATTCAAGTAAATTACAGAAGTCAAATTGTTGTTCGGGCTGAAAGAAATCTACGGGGTTGTTTTAAGACAATCCCTCAATTTACTTTACAGCATATGCAATTATCAATTGTAGTAAAGTGAAAGTAAAGTCACACAAACAAAGTGCTAGCAAGGGTTTGCTTTAGAAACTTTCAATATTTCAAAACTACAACACTTTGGGGTTTGGTTTGGGCACTTTCTTTCTTTTGAGCTTTGCACGGGATTTTCCCTTTATGCAACGTTTATCTTTGGGCTTTTTCCTCACTTGGGTTTCTTGTGCAATTCTCTCTTGTCTTGCCTCTTACTTGCTGACAAATATTGGCTTTTCTCTCGCGTATTTCTCAATCAAGCTGAATTTTCTTTCTTTGGATGGTTTGCTTGATTGTTGTGAGACTACTGCTCACGGCCTACATGAGACATTGCCCACGGCCTTTAATTGCACAAGATTGGTTGTATTTGGAATTTGAAAGTTCCTCGTACACAACACGGCTAAACACTATGTAGTGGTAATTCAATTCACAATTACAACAAGATCAAATTGTATAGGGTGCAATGTAAGTTCGGAAATTGATCTAAAACAACAATGGGATAGCTCTTTAACAATGTGGGGCTTAAACAATTCCTAAATTTCAGAATATATCTAAGTCCAACAAATTGTTTGAAACAATTGAAATCAACAAAAAGATAAAGCTATTAGCATATAGCAAAATTTCAAATGAGCTTTAAAGGTTGTTTTGATCCACACGGTTTTTGGGCAGTTTGTTCTTTCTTCTATTTTCTGTTTTTGATGCAAGTGATCTAACTAATTCTAATATGGATAAATGCAACTTAGTTGTGCCTAAATGAAGTCTACAAAGGCTGGTTACTAACAACTAATGGAAAATCAGTTTTGATGCAACTAAGCTATCTTGTTTTGTTTGGTTTTCAAGTGACCTATCCTACTTTGTTTTTGGTTTGGTTTTTGTTATTATGTTGCAATCAGATTCTAAACTAAATGATACTAAATGCAAGTGTTTAAAGCCTACTTATCAAACGTACAACTCTAGGAACTAGCCAGCACACTTAGTTATCTAAGCTACTTGTTTTGATCTTTGTTTTCGGTTTTTTTTTTGTGTTAAGCTAAACAACCAATTAAACCTCTTAAACTATGTTGTAAACTAGCCTAACTAAGCTAAATAAGGTAGCACTAAAACGTTTTGGACAGCTTACACACAAGTTACTAGAAACAGAATTTTAACAAGTAGTAAACTATCAACTATGCTAATTTTGGTGTTTCAAGTTTTCTGATTTTAAGGACACAACTAGACTAACACTTAAACCACTAGATTAAGGTCTAATGAAGATCAAATAAGCTAAATATGGCAGCATATAAAAAACGTTCAAAACAGTTTGCACACATGAACTAAAAACAGGATTTAAACAACTTGATTTCAACTACTATCAACTAACCTATTTTTTTTTTTTTTGTTCAAGGTTTTCAGTTTGAAGGAGTTAATTAACTACCACTTAAAACTTCCAGATTAGGACCTAATGAACAATATCTAAGCTAGGTTGAACAATCACAAGCTGGCCACACACGGTTTTTGCTTCAAGATACACAATCAACTCCTAACACACTTAAGTCTAGTCTATGTTCTTTTTTTGGGGTGTTTCGGTTTTTGCTACTAAAACTAAGTTACCAAACTATTGTAAACTATCTAATAAGCACTTTAAAACATAAACAAACTACCTAAACAAACATATTCAAAACGGAATGAAAATCAGTTCACAAACGATTGTGGGCAGCAATATTCATTTGCAAGTTTAAGCAATGTAAACATGAATAGAAGACTAACCAAGGCTCTGATACCAATTGATGAGCCAAACGAAGGCTAGAAAACGTTGCCAAGGACTTTGTCTCCTATTCCAAACTGATTTGAACACAAGCTATGTCAAAGAACATCTCCAAGATACCCCTTGATCTTTAACCGTTGTTCTTGGCTCAATCTATGCCAACACCTCTCCCTCTTTGGCACTCCAACACATCTAAAACCTCAATGAGACCCTAAGATGCTGTAAACCAAAAATGAAGTGAATACTAACAAGTTCTAGGCTATGAACTTGCAAGAAAACCGTTGGTGGTTTCAAACCTCAACTAAGAAATAGTTGTGAACTCCTTGAAGGAAATCTGATTGAATTGTATTTGATAATGGTTGTGTTTTCTACAATCTGATTCCTATGCTATTTATACTAAACAAAAATTACAAGAGTACAAGGTTTAAAGTACAAAGTACAACACTAAAAGGACATGCTTTGCTTGGAAATTGTTTGAGCATCTTTTGGTTCCAAAAATCTGGTTGTCTCTTACGTGCTCCCCATGCTTGTCTCTAGCCTTCTTTCTTCTTCAATTTGATTGGTTAATACATGGAGCAGCTTGCTTGAGAAAGGCCTTTGATTGGTTGCAATTTGGTGTTGAATTTTCAACCAAACTTTCTTTAAACTAACGTTTCTTCCACCTTTGCTTTCAGCCAAAATTCTGATTGGGTATTCTAGTGTGCAGCTTGGTTTGAACTTGGCTTTGATTGGTTCCAAGTTTGGTGTTGAATATTCAAACATATTAGACATGAACCAGCCACTTCTTCTCTTGAATTTGATTGGATCAAATGTTGAGCAGCTTGCATTCTTGTTCTAACTTAATTGTGATTGGCTAAAGCATTTGCAAGTCTTCTTTCTATTGGTTGAAGGTTTGAGCAGCTTGTACATCCATGTTTACGTGAAGAACAAATCTGATTTTGACATGGTTGCTTGTCACCTCCTTGCTTGTAAGCTACTTGCTTGTCACCTCCTTGCTTGGACAAAAATTCAGGTTTGCATTGCACCTTCAAGCTAAAAACGTGTACATGAAAGATAAGGCAAGAATACAACACAAACTATCCTAAAACAAAGTTAACAAACTAATAATATCAAAAAGAACATCTAAGGATATGTACAACATGCATTTGATACAACTAGATCATAGCTTGTATCATATAAACCCAATGGACATCATCTTTGCTTGGCTCATCCTCTTCATGCCTGTAAAGAAATGATTCAACACATTGTAACAATTTCTTAGCCCTACTCCTTGTTATGGGACCATTGTGGGGCAATGAGGTGTCATCGTCAGTGTTTGCATCTACAAGGTTAGGCTGTAGCTCATCAGATGACATGTTGGATATGTTGCATGGGTCTAGATGCTTTAGCAAAGTAGATCTTAAACAAGGTTATTTCCAAGTGAGAATTAGGGAAGGTAATGAATGGAAAATTGCCTTTAAGACTAAATTTGGATTGTACGAATGGTTAGTTATGTCCTTTGGTTTAACCAACGCTCCTAGTACTTTCATGAGGCTAATGAATGAGGTCTTAAGGAAATTCATAGGGAAATTTGTAGTAGTCTACTTTGATGACATTCTTATCTACTCCAAAACCCTAAGTGAACATCTGATCCATCTTAGAGCTGTTTTTGTCACCCTACAGAAAGAAAAGTTGTATGCTAATTTCAAGAAGTGTTCTTTCTGTCTGGAGAAGGTTACATTCTTAGGATTTGTGATTAGTGCTGAAGGAATTGAAATGGACCAAGAGAAAGTTAAATCCATAACTGAGTGGCCAACCCCTAAGTCTGCTGGAGATGTTAGGAGTTTTCATGGATTAGCTAGCTTCTATAGACGTTTTGTGAAGGATTTCTCTACCATAGCTGCACCCTTGAATGAGTTAGTCAAAAAAGATGTAAGTTTTGAATGGGGAGAATCACAACAACAAGCATTTGAGGAACTTAAGAAACGTCTAACTTCTGCACCTATCCTGAGATTGCCCAACTTTGATGAAATGTTTGAAGTTGAATGTGATGCCAGTGGAGTTGGCATTGGAGCTGTATTGCATCAAGGTAACAAACCTGTTGCCTACTTTAGTGAGAAATTGAAAGGAGCTTCCATAAATTATTCAACCTATGATAAAGAATTGTATGCCCTTGTCCGTTCTTTACAAACTTGGCAACATTATCTGCAACCTAAGGAATTTGTGATTCATATTGATCATGAGAGCCTTAAGTATCTAAAAGGTCATGGAAAATTGAACAAAAGACATGCCAAATGGGTTCAATTCATTGAACAATTCCCTTATGTGATCAAGTATAAGCAAGGAAAAGAAAATGTTGTTGCTGATGCATTATCTCGTCGCTATACTTTGATTACTACTCTTTCATGTAACATGTTTGGTTTTCAGTCTATCAAAGAGATGTATCATTCTGACATGACTTTAGTTCTATCTATCAAGCATGCATTGATTCACCTTTTGCTAAATATTACTTGCATGATGGTTATTTGTTTAAAGAACATAAGTAATGTGTACCAATGTGTTCATTAAGAGAGTTGTTGATAAAAGAAGCTCATGGAGGAGGTTTAATGGGTCATTTTGGCTCGTTAAAAACTTTGGAAACACTTAAGGAGCATTTCTTCTGGCCGCATATGAAAGCACATGTTGATAAGGTATGTGACCAATGTATTATTTGCAAACAAGCAAAATCTAGAACACAACCACATGGATTGTACACTCCCTTATCTGTTCCAAGCTCACCTTGGACTGATCTTTCTATGGACTTTGTATTGGGATTGCCTCGATCCAAAACTGGTAAAGATAGCATCTTTGTTGTTGTTGATAGATTTTCCAAAATGGCACATTTCATTGCATGTAAGAAAGTTGATGATGCTATTCATATTGCTGATTTGTTCTTTAAGGAGATTGTTAGATTGCATGGCATGCCACGTACAATTGTTAGTGATAGAGATACAAAGTTTTTAAGTCATTTCTGGCGTGTTTTGTGGAGTAAACTTGGTACAAAATTGTTATTTTCTACAACTGCTCACCCACAAACCGATGGTCAAACTGAAGTTGTTAATAGAACTTTGTCTCAACTGTTACATGTTGTCATTCAAAGGAATTTAAAGAATTTGGAAGACTGCTTAGCTTATATTGAGTTTGCATATAATAGAGTTGTTCATAGTGGAACATTGCATTCTCCTTTTAAAGTTGTTTATAGCTTTAACCCTTTGTCCCCGCTTGATCTTGTTCCCATACCTGTTCATGAACGTGTTAGTTTGGATGGTGAACGAAAAGCAAAACTTGTGAAAAAATTGCATGAAAAGGTTAAGTCACAACTTGAAGCTAAGAATAAAGTGTATGCCAATAGGGCCAACAGGAATCGTAAAGTTGTTATATTTGAGCCTGGTGATCTTGTTTGGTTACACTTGAGGAAAGAAAGATTCCCTAAGGAAAGGGACTCAAAGTTGAAGCCAAGAGGCGATGGACCGTTAAAAGTGTTGAAACGGCTTGGTGATAATGCCTATGTTCTCGATCTTCCTGAAGAAAGTTATGGTCCTATCTCTAAAACTTTTAATGTTGCTGACCTTTCTCCATTTAGTATTGATTCAGATTCGAGGACGGATCCTTCTCAAGTGGGAGGGAATGATGAGCTACAACCTAACCTGGTGGATACAAACACTAATGATGACACCTCACTGCCCCGCACAGGTCCCATAACAATGAGTATGGCTAAGAAGTTGTTACATTGTGTTGAATCATTTCTTTACAGGCATGAAGAGGATTAACCAAGCAGAGATGATGTCCATTGGGTTTATATGATACAAGCTTTGATCTAGTTGTATCAAAAGCATGTTGTACATATCTTTAGTTGTTCTTTTAATATTTGTTGATCGGTTAACCTTGTTTTAGGATAGTTTGTGTTGTATTATTACTTTGTCTTTCAGGTACACGTACTTAGCTTGAAAATGCAATTAGAACCTGAATTTTTGTTCAAGCAAGGAGGTGATAAGCAAGTAGCTTACAAGCAAGGAGGTGACAAACACCCATGTCAAATTCAGAATTGTTCTTCACGTTAAACATGGATGTATAAGCTGCTCAAAGCTTTAACCAATAGGAAGAAGTCTTGCAAATGTTCAAACCAATCACAATCAAGTTGAAGACAAGTAAGCAAGCTGCACAAAGATTCATCCAATCAACTCCTTTGAAGAGGACGGCTGGTTTAAGCTTAATTGGTTTGAAAATTCAAAGCCTAACTACAATCAATCAAAGGTAGTTCAAACCAAGCTGCTCAATGCATTGTCCAATCAAAACTTTGGCTGAAAACAAGTGATGAGCTACAGCCTAACCTTATGGATACAAACACTGACAATGACACCTCAATGCCCCACACAGGTCCCATAACAAGGAGTATGGCTAAGAAGTTATTACATTGTGTTGAATCATTTCTTTATAGGCATGAAGAGGATGAACCAAGCAAAGATGATAGTATACTATAGTTTGGTAACTTAGTTAAGTAGGCAAAACCGAAAACCCCCCACAAAAAGAACTTAGACTATACTTAGTGTTGTTAAAATCTGATTGTGTAGCTTAGATCAAAACCGTGTGAAACTGATTGTTCCTGTTCAATCTAGCTTAGTTAATCTTCATTAGACCCTAATCTAGAAGTTTAAGTGTTAGTTTAGTTAAGTCCTTAAATCAGAAAACTTGAACACAATAATTAGAATAGTTGATAGTTTACTTGTAATCAAGTTGTTAAAATTTTGTTTCTTGTACTTGTGTGCAAACTGATTAGGCGTAATATAGTGCTGCGTTATTTAGCTTGGTTAGACTAGTTTACAACATAGTTTAAGTGTTTTAGTTGGTTGATTAGTTTAAGCACAATAAATCCGAAAACCAAAGAACAAAACAAAGTAGTTTTAGCTAGTAAGTGTGCTGCCTAGTTCAATTGACATACGTTAGAACATCAACCCTTGCATCTAGTATCATTTAGTTTAGAATCTGATTGCATCGTACAAACAAAAACCAAACAAAAACATAGTAGGATAGATCACTTAACAACAAAACAAACAAGTTAGCTTAGTTTGCATCAAAACTGATTTTCCATTAGTTGATATAGTAATCAGCCTTATAGATTGCATTAAGAAACAACTAAGTTGCATTTAGCTATCTTAAGATTAGTTAGATCACTTGCATCAAAAACAGAAAAAGAAAAAAAGAACAAACTACCCAAAACCGTGTGATTTAGAACAAGTTTTAAAGCTCATTTGAAATCTTGGTGAATGCTAATAGCTTTGTCTTTTTTGTTGATTTCAATTGTTTCAAACAACTTGTTGGACTTAGATATATTCTGAAAGTTAGGAATTGTTTAAGCCCCACACTGTTAATGATGAGCCCACGATGGGGTCAACGCAACATATTTTCATGTATCATTTATTGTCATATGTTAGTTATGTAAGACATGACATTTCACTGTTCACTCCGCACACACTAGTGCTAGTTCTTATGTCTTATTGCCTAACTAACCCTTAGGACATGTCATATATGTTGTGCATATTGTGTTTGTTGCTTGGTGTCTTTGAAGATAGGTCAAAGAGAGCTTTACATTGAAGAAGCATGAACACCGATCGATCCATGTCCCATATGATCGGATGATATCATTGTTCAAACAAAGCTTGAAGATGCAAATTAGAATCTGAATTTTTGTCCAAGCAAAGATGTGATATTCAAGTAGCTTACAAGCAAGGTGGTGACAAGCACTCATGTCAAATTCAAGAATTGCTCTTCACGTTAAATGGGTGTACAAGCTGCTCATTTCAAGAACCAATGGGAAGGAGTCTTGCAAATCTTCAAACCAATCAAAAACAAGCAAAGAAACAAACTAGCAAGCTGCACATTAAATGATCCAATCAAAATCCTTTGAAGAGGAGGCTGGTTTATGGTTAATTGGTTTGAATATTCAAAGCCTAAACTACAACCAATCAAAAGGGAGTTCAAACCAAGCTGCACACTACATTATCCAATCAAAACTTTGGCTGAAACTTGCAAGGAGGAAACGTTGAATCAAGCTTCATCCTTTGAAAATTCAAAGCCACACTTTCAACCAATCAAAGCCAAGATCAAAGCAAGCTGCTCAATGTATAAACCAATCAAAATTATGGCTGAAGTCAAGCAAAGAAGAAAAGGGAAGCAACCAGCAATTCTTACAACCGAAAGTTGCCCAAACAAAGTTTCAAAGCAAGCACCTTATTTTAGTCTTGTACTTTGTACATTAAAACTTGTACTCTTTATCATTTTCATTTGTTATAAATAGCATAGGAAGCTGAATGTACAAACAACAATTCACAACCATTATCAATACACATTTCAACCAGAATTTCCCTTGAGGAGTTATCAACATTTCAAGTTGAAGTTTAAGACCACTTACGGTTTTCTTTCAAGTTCCTAGCCTAGAACTTGTTAGTATTTGCTTCATCTTTTGGTTTACAGCATCTTAGGGTCTCATTGAGGTTTTAGATGTGTTGGAGTGCCAAAGAGGGACAGGTGTTGGCATAAATTGAGCCAAGAACAACGGTTAAAGATCAAGGGGTATCTTTGAGATGTTCTTTGACATGGCTTGTGTTCAAATCAGTTTGGAATAGGAGACAAAGTCCTTGGCAACGTTTTCTTGGCTTGTGTTCAAATCAGCTTGTGTTCAAATCAGTTCTTTGATGAAATGTTTGAAGTTGAATGTGATGCCAGTGGAGTTGGCATTGGAGCTGTATTGCATCAAGGTAACAAACCTGTTGCCTACTTTAGTGAGAAATTGAAAGGAGCTTCCATAAATTATTCAACCTATGATAAAGAATTGTATGCCCTTGTCCGTTCTTTACAAACTTGGCAACATTATCTGCAACCTAAGGAATTTGTGATTCATACTGATCATGAGAGCCTTAAGTATCTAAAAGGTCAAGGAAAACTGAACAAAAGACATGCCAAATGGGTTGAATTCATTGAACAATTCCCTTATGTGATCAAGTATAAGCAAGGAAAAGAAAATGTTGTTGCTGACGCCTTATCTCGTCGCTATACTTTGATTACTACTCTTTCATGTAACATGTTTGGTTTTGAGTCTATCAAAGAGATGTATCATTCTGACCATGACTTTAGTTCTATATATCAAGCATGCATTGATTCACCTTTTGCTAAATATTACTTGCATGATGGTTATTTGTTTAAAGAACATAAGTTGTGTACCAATGTGTTCATTAAGAGAGTTGTTGATAAAAGAAGCTCATGGAGCAGGTTTAATGGGTCATTTGGAGACACTTAAAGAACATTTCTTCTGGCCGCATATGAGAGCACATATTGATAAGGTATGTGACCAATGTATTATTTGCAAACAAGCAAAATCTAGAACACAACCATATGGATTGTACACTCCCTTATCCGTTCCAAGCTCACCTTGGACTGATATTTCTATGGACTTTGTATTGGGATTGCCTCGATCCAAAACTGGTAAAGATAGCATCTTTGTTGCTGTTGATAGATTTTCCAAAATGGCACATTTCATTGCATGTAAGAAAGTTGATGATGCTATTCATATTGCTGATTTGTTCTTTAAGGAGATTGTTAGATTGCATGGCATGCCACGTACAATTGTTAGTGATAGAGATACAAAGTTTCTAAGTCATTTCTGGCGTGTTTTGTGGAATAAACTTGGTACTAAATTGTTATTTTCTACAACTGCTCACCCACAAACCGATGGTCAAACTGAAGTTGTTAATAGAACTTTGTCTCAACTGTTACGTGTTGTCATTCAAAAGAACTTAAAGAATTGGGAAGATTGCTTAGCTTATATTGAGTTTGCATACAATAGAGTTGTTCATAGTGGAACATTGCATTCTCCTTTTGAAGTTGTTTATGGCTTTAACCCTTTGTCTCTGCTTGATCTTGTTCCCATACCTGTTCATGAACGTGTTAGTTTAGATGGTGAACGAAAAGCAAAACTTGTGAAAGAATTGCATGAAAAGGTTAAGTCACAACTTGAAGCTAAGAATAAAGTGTATGCCAATAGAGCCAACAGGAATCGTAAAGTTGTTATATTTGAGCCTGGTGATCTTGTTTGGTTACACTTGAGGAAAGAGAGATTCCCTAAGGAAAGGGACTCAAAATTGAAGCCAAGAGGCGATGGACCGTTCAAAGTGTTGAAACGGCTTGGTGATAATGCCTATGTTCTCGATCTCCCTGAAGAAAGGTATGGTCCTATCTCAAAAACTTTTAATGTTGCTGACCTTTCTCCGTTTAGTATTGATTCAGATTCGAGGACGAATCCTTCTCAAGTGGGAGGGAATGATGAGCTACAGCCTAACCTTGTGGATACAAACACTGACGATGACACCTCAATGCCCCACACAGGTCCCATAACAAGGAGTATGGCTAAGAAGTTATTACATTGTGTTGAATCATTTCTTTATAGGCGTGAAGAGGATGAACCAAGCAAAGATGATGTCCATTGGGTTTATATGATACAAGCTATGATCTAGTTGTATCAAAAGCATGTTGTACATATCTTTAGATGTTCTTTTTAATATTGTTGGTTTGTTAACTTTGTTTTAGGATAGTTTGTGTTGTATTCTTGCCTTGTCTTTCAGGTACACGTTTTTTAGCTTGAAGATGCAATTCAAACCTGAATTTTGTCCAAGCAAAGAGGTGATATTCAAGTAGCTTACAAGCAAGGTGGTGACAAGCATTCATGTCAAATTCAAGATTGTTCTTCACGTTGAAACAAAGAAGAAACAAGCTGCTCACACCTTTAACCAATAGGAAGGAGTCTTGCAATTGTCCAAACCAATCACAATCAAGTTAGAACAAGAATGCAAGCTGCTCAACATTTGATCCAATCAAATTCAAAGGAGAAAATAGGCTGGTTCATGGCTGATTGGTTTGATTATTCAAAGTCTAAACTATAACCAATCAAAAGGGAGTTCAACCAAGCTGCTCACTACAATATCCAATCAGAATTTTGGCTGAAATCTAGCAAGGAAGAAACGGCTGGACTAAGGAATATTTGTTTGAAAATTCAACACCAAATTGCAACCAATCAAAAGGCCATTCCAAAGCAAGTTGCTCCATGTATTATCCAATCAAATTGATGAAGAAAGAAAGCTAGAGACAAGCATGGGGAGCACGTAAAAGACAACCTGAATTCTTGGAACCAAATTGCTCAAACAAGTTTCAAAGCAAGCATGTCATTTTAGTCTAGTACTTTGTACATTAAAACTTGTACTTTTCATCATTTTCGTTTGTTATAAGTAGGTTTAGAACCTGAATGTAAAAGACAACAATTTTCATACACATTTCAACCAGAATTTCCCTCGAGGAGTTATCAACATTTCAAGTTGAAGTTTAAGACCACTTAACGGTTTTCTTTCAAGTTCCTAGCCTAGAACTTGTTAGTATTTGCTTCATCTTTTGGTTTACAGCATCTTAGGGTCTCATTGAGGTTTTAGATGTGTTGGAGTGCCAAAGAGGGAGAGGTGTTGGCATCAATTGAGCCAAGAACAACGGTTACAGTTCAAGGGGTGTCTTTGTGATGTTCTTTGCCATAGCTTTTGTTCAAATCAGTTTGGAATAGGAGACAAACTCCTTGGCAACATTTTCTAGCCTTCATTTGGCTCATCAACAAGCAAGGAAGAAACAGCAAGCAACCAGATTTCTTGGAACCAAAATTGTTCAAAAAGCAAGCATGTTATTCCTAGTCTTGTACTTTGTCCTTTAAACTTTGTACCTTGTAATTTTCGTTTGTTATAAGTAGCATAGGAAGCTGAATGTACAAAAAACCACAATTCAAACATATTTCAATCAAAATTTCCTTTAAGGAGTTCTCAACTTTTCTAGTTGAAGTTAAAACCACTTAACGGTTTCTTTTAAGTTCAAAGCCTAGAACTTGATTGTATTTACTTCATTTTTGGTTTACAGCATCTTAGGGTCTCAATGAGGTTTTAGATGTGTTGGAATGCCAAAGAGGAAGAGGTGTTGGTATAAATTGAGCCAAGAACAAACGGTTACAGTTCAAGGTGTATCATTGTGATGTTCTTTGCCATAGCTGAGGTTCAAATCAATTTGGAATAGAGGACAAAGTCTTGGAAACGTTTTCTAGCCTTTATTTGGCTAATCACGCCTCCAACCTTACAAGTCCTTAAAATAATTATAACAAATATAGAAACATAATAAACAACCCTAAAGGCCTAACAAGCTAAAAGACTCAAGGTTTGGTCATGCAAGATCGAAAGAACAACCTTTACAAACAAGAAACTTTAAGCAAACGACTCAAGGAATGAAAGAAATAATACAAACGACTCATATATGTTACAACACATAAAAACTCAAAGATTGGGCTCAAGTAAGTGAACCCAACAACACTCTTTGTTTACAGGCTCGTCTTGCATGTGTCTGAAAAAGAATGCATCAACTTCTTGGCTCAAACTCTTTGTCATACTTCTTGTCTCTTGTCCTCGACTTGCCTTGTCTTTGTTGCCACTTGATGAGCCCACGATGGGGTCAACACAACATATTTTCATGTATCATTTATTGTCATATGTTAGTTCTGTAAAACATGACATTTCAGTGTTCACTCCGCACACACTAGTGCTAGTTCTTATGTCTTATTGCCTAACTAACCCTTAGGACGTCATCTATGTTGTGCATATTGTGTTTGTTGCTTGGTGTCTTTGAAGATAGGTCAAAGAGAGCTTTACATTGAAGAAGCATGAACACCGATCGATCCATGTCCCATCTGATCGGATGATATTATTGTTCAAACAAAGCTTGAAGATGCAACTAAAACCTGAATTTTTGTTCAAGCAAGGAGGTGATAAGCAAGTAGCTTACAAGCAAGGAGGTGACAAGCACTCATGTCAAATTCAGAATTGTTCCTCACGTTAAAATGGTTGAAACAAGCTGCTCATTTCATGAACCAATAGAAAGGAGTCTAGCAAATGTACAAACCAATCAAAAACAAGGGAAGAAAAGCAAGCAAGCTGCACAAAATTTGATCCAATCAAAACCTAGAAGAAGGACGGCTGGTTGTAGCTAATTCCTTTGAAAATTCAACACCAAAGTTGCTACCAATCACAATTCAAAGCAAGCTGCTCAATGTCTTAACCAATCAAATTGATCAACAAAAAAAGGCTGGAAAACAGGTTGGAGTACACGGCAAAGCAACCAGAAAATCTTGGAACCAAATTGCTCAAACAAGTTTCAAAGCAAGCATGTCATTTTAGTCTAGTACTTTGTACATTAAAACTTGTACTTCTTATCATTTTCGTTTGTTATAAGTAGGTTTAGGACCTGAATGTAAAATACAACAATTTTCAAACACATTTCAATCAAGATTTCCTTTAAGGAGTTCTCTCAACTTTTCTAGTTGAAGTTTAAGACCACTTAGCGGTTTTCTTTCAAGTTCCTAGCCTAGAACTTGATAGTATTTGCTTCATCTTTTGGTTTACAGCATCTTAGGGTCTCAATGAGGTTTTAGATGTGTTGGAATATCAAAGAGGAAGAGGTGTTGGTATAAATTGAGCCAAGAACAAACGGTTACAGTTCAAGGGGTGTCATTATGATGTTCTTTGACATAGCTGAGGTTCAAATCAATTTGGAATAGGAGACAAGGTCCTTACAACGTTTATCTAGCCTTCGTTTGGCTCATCACCACTTGGCACCTGTACCTCATCATTCCCCCGCTCCTCAAAAGGATTCGACCTCGAATCTAAAGCATCACAAAAAGGAGATAGATCAGAAACATTAAAGTATTTGAGACATAACCATACTTACCTTGTGGGAGGTCAATGATGTAGGCATTGTCATTGATCCTCTCAAGCACCTTGAAATGACCATCACCTCTTGGCATCAATTTGGATTTCCTTTCATTAGGAAACCGCTCTTTGCGCAAGTGCAACCATACTAAGTCGTCTGGCTCAAAGACAACTCTCTTTCTTCCTTTGTTGGCTTGCTTAGCATACTGCTTGTTCTTCTTTTCAATTTGTAATCTCACTTTGGCATGTAACTTCTTCACCAATTCAGCCTTTGCCTTACCATCTAGGTTTAATTTTTCATTTGCAGGTATAGGCAATAAATCAAGTGGGGAAAGGGGATTGAAGCCATAAACAATTTCAAAAGGAGAATACAAAGTACCACTATGCACACTCCTATTATATGCAAACTCAATATGTGGCAAACAATCTTCCCAATTCTTTAAGTTCTTCTGAATTAGAGAACGTAAAAGTTGAGACAACGTCCTATTTACTACTTCGGTTTGACCGTCAGTCTGTGGATGCTCAGTAGTAGAAAATAAGAGCGTAGTACCCAACTTACCCCAAAGGACACGCCAAAAGTGACTCAAAAATTTTGTATCCCTATCACTAACAATAGTTCTAGGCATACCATGCAAACGAACAACTTCCTTAAAGAACAAGTCAGCAACATGGGATGCATCATCAACTTTTCTGCATGATATGAAGTGAGCCATCTTAGAGAAACGATCCACAACAACAAAAATACTATCCTTACCCGTCTTTGATCTAGGCAGTCCTAGAACGAAATCCATACTAACATCAACCCAAGGTGAAATGGGTACGGGTAGTGGATGATATAAACCATGTGGATGCAACTTAGACTTTGCTTGCTTATATGTAATGCAATGAGCACAAATCTTTTCAACATCTGCACGCATGTGGGGCTAGAAGAAATGCTCACGTAATGCCTCAAAAGTCTTAAAGACACCAAAGTGACCCATCATGAATGTAGAACTTACCAAAAGATGATTTAGCACATGCTGCATAGATAGAATGAAAATCATGATCACTAGCATATAACTCCTTAATTAGTTCAAATCCAAGCAAACGAGAAGACAATGTAGTAATCAAGGAGTATCTCCTAGACAATGCATCAGCTACTACGTTATCTTTTCCTTGCTTATATTTAATCACATAAGGAAATTGTTCAATGAATTCCACCCACTTAGCATATCTTTTATTCAACTTACCTTGGCCTTTAAGATACTTAAGAGATTCATGATCCGTGTGAATCACAAATTCCTTAGGTTGCAAGTAATGCTGCCAAGTTTGCAAAGATCTTACCAATGCATAAAACTCTTTATCATATGTAGAATAATTCAATTGAGGACCTTTTAATTTCTCACTGAAGTATACAATGGGACGTTTAGCTTGTGTTAACACGGCTCCAATTCCTATACCACTAGCATCACATTCAATCTCAAATGTTTCTTCAAAGCTTGGTAGTTTAAGAATAGGTGCTGTCGTTAGTCTTCTTTTAAGCTCATTAAACGCCAATCGTTGTGCCTCCCCCCAATGAAATCCAACATCTTTCTTTACAATCTCATATAAAGGGGCAGCAATAGATGAAAAATCCTTAACAAACCGCCTATAAAAGCTGGCTAAGCCATGAAAACTTCTAACTTCACCAACTGTTTTAGGGATAGGCCACTCAAGGATTGACTTCACCTTTTCTTGGTCCATTTCAATGCCATTTTCACTAACAACATATCCTAAGAATATCACTTTGTCCAAGCAAAAGGAACACTTTTTAAAATTAGCATATAGCTGTTCTTTCTGTAAAGTCTCAAACACAGCTCTTAAGTGTCCTATATGTTCATGCAATGTCTTATAATATATCAAGATATCATCGAAATAGACAACAACAAATTTCCCAATGAATGCACGTAAGACTTCGTTCATTAACCTCATGAATGTACTAGATGCATTAGTTAAACCAAAAGGCATTACTAACCACTCATACAAACCAAACTTAGTCTTAAATGCAGTCTTCCATTCATCTCCCTCTTTGATGCGCACTTGAAAGTATCCACTTTTCAAATCAATTTTAGTAAAGTATTTAGCTCCATGCAATTCATCTAACATGTTATCGAGTCTAGGAATAGGGTACCGATACTTTACCGTGATCTTATTAATAACGCAACAATCAATGCACATTCTCCGTGAGCCATCCTTTTTGGGTACGACAATCACTGGTACAGCACATGGGCTCATGCTCTCCCTCACCTTACCCTTGGCTAGTAGCTCCTCTACTAAGCGTTGGATCTCCTTTGTCTCCTCGGGATTTGCCCTATAGGCTGGTCTGTTAGGCAATGTAGCATCGGGTATGAAATCGATTTGGTGCTCTATCCCGCGCAAAGGTGGCAATCCAGCAGGTTCCTCCTCAGGAAACAAATCTGAAAACTCTTCAAGCAAAGATACAACTCCACTAGGCAATGTAGATGGTAAGTCACTTACAGAAAACAATGATTCTTTGTAAAGCATCATATAAACAGTTTTTCGATCATATAAAGCATGTGAAACCTCAGAATGACTAGCAAAGAATGCATGCTTCTTTTCTTGCTTGATTAAGTTTTTCTTCGCCGAAGATTCAGCCTTGGCCGAACCCTCTTTTGTTGTCTCCTCCTTGGCCAAGCCCTTACGGGAATCGAGCCAAGTCTTTTCTTGCTTGAGGCTTTCAAGAAACTTCTTTTCAGCCTCTCTTTCAGTAGGATCTGAACGCTTTTGCGCAAGGCGTTTTTGATCCTCATAGACTTTGTGCGGGGGCAATGCACGCAATCTATACGTCTTATTATCCATCTTAAATGAATATGTATTAAGGTAACCATCATGAATGACTCTCCTATCAAATTGCCATGGTCGTCCCAAGAGAATATGACTAGCATGCATGGGTGCAACGTCACAAAGTATGTCATCCTTATAATTACCTATGGACAATGAAACCAAAACTTGCTTACTCACTTTAATTTCACCACATTCATTAAGCCATGTCAAACTATAAGGTCACAGATGTTTAGTCATGGGTAAGTCAAGTTTCCGAACTAATTCTGCACTAGCAACATTAGTACAAGATCCTGCATCTACAATCATGGTGCACACTTTTCCTTTTATCATGCAATGTGTATGAAATATGTTCTCCCTCTCTTGTTCATGCTCATCTACTTTAGTTTGTGCGTTAAGTGATCTCTTAACAACTAAAAGCTCACTAGATGCAAGTTCTTCCTCAATAGTGCATTCCTCAACCTCATTCTCTTCTACTCCCTCGTCAACATGCTCTTCCTCTTCATGCTCAGAATCAGAATAATACTCTCCACTCTCCTCTATGTACATGACACTTAACATTAGGACATTCAGATGCAATATGACCTAAACCCTGACATCTAAAGCATTTAATGTCCCTAGATCTGCTAGAAGAGTTAGAAGATTTACCTTGAGGTTGTTCACCAACCTTTTGTTTGCCTTTGTCGATTCGGGAGGGAGCTTGTGGTGTACGATCTTGCTGCTGAGGTGGACGGTGTAGTGGCTGCTGCACATGGCCTTGAAATGGTGGTGGTGGACGGTGTGGAGCTTGGCTTGACCGTGTAAACAGTGGATTATGTCGTGTGTTAAACCTGTTCATGGGTTGGGTAGAGGGTCGAATATTACCTTGTGTTGAAGGCCTCCTCAACTGTCTTTCCACCTTTTCTGCCAAGTGTACCATCGATGCTAAGGTTGCACAAGATTGCAACTCCACAGGAAGGGCAATTTCTTTGTTCAGTCTTTCTAGAAACCTTGCCATGGTAGCATTTTCTCTTTTATCAATCAGTGCTCTCATCATCAACAACTCCATTTCTTTATAGTATTCATCAACAATTCTATTTTCCTGCTTGAGTTGGGTTAGTCTTTGAATCATAGTTCTTTCATAAAATTGAGGCACAAACCTTTTTCTCATTTCTCTTTTCATCTCCTCCCATGTTTGAATGGGACCTTCTCCACTCCTTCTTGAACTTAACGTTTGATCCAACCAAAGAAGTGCATATTCTGTAAACTCAATGGCCGTAAAATGCACTTAGTTCAGAAAAGGAAGTACAAGAGTAAATGAGTTCTACTTTTCTTTCCCATTCGAGGTATGCTTTAGGATCACTTCGCCCCTGAAATGGAGGAATGTTCATCTTGATCTTATGGGAATCATCATCATGCTGATTGTGCCTAGGATAGTAGCCACGATTAGGAACATCATAGTCACGGTTTTGACGTTGAAAGTTACGGGATTCAACATCAAACGGTTCCTCATAATCTCTTTCCCGTTGACCATCATGGATATGTGGATCATCCTCAGGATACCTCTCTTCTAATGGTGGCATGTACACTGGGGCGTGTTGTAGGACTCCTCTGCCTCGTCCTCTTTGTCCCATCATTTGACCACGAATGGCTTGCCGTGGTGGATCAACTGGAATACGACTTGGACCCTCAAATTGGGTAGCCATGTTTCTAATCATGGAGCCATTTCCTTCGATGGTTCCTGGTTGAGATGTTTGGTGGCGGGGGTTAGATCTTTCAGCCTCCAGTAGGTCTAACCTCTTAGTAATCCTTCTAAGCATTCCAAGTACATTCTCTTCCGTCACGGAATTCCTCATATCCTCCAAAGGTAGAGGAGTATTGGAATTTTTAAACGGTGTCTCATCCATCTAAACCTGAAAAAAAATTAAAAGAACACAAAGAAAAAAAGGAAAACTAACACAAAGAGTAAAGAAGATTTGTTACGTTAGTGCAAAGAGAATTTCAACTTGTGCTTGTCCTTTCTTACTCGTATTTTGACACTCAAGGCTTTTACCTCCCCTCTTTAAGTCCTTTCAAGCCCTTACAAGCCTTTTACCTCTCTTTTCTTGTGCCTCTAATCCAATCGTGGGCTAGAAGCAACCAAGACGAGCAACAATGTGGAGGTCTTCAGCAGCTTGTACAATCTTCAAAAACGGGGTTAGTATCACCGAAGTAAGAATAGATACCGAGCAAAGGACACAAAACACACTTGAACAAACTCTAAGATTCAAGAAAATTATGAAACCAATGTGATGTAAAGGGCTGAGACAATGAATTGCTAAGGGGTTGCCTTGGGCAATCCTTAACCACACTTAGACTCAATGCACTTAATCACACGTATGTAATGTCCAAGATGCATAAAGCAAGAAGTGTCCAAAGTTGTATATAAAAGGTGTTTTGTTTTGGTCGTAGGTGTTGTAGGAAGTTTTTGTGTTTTGATTGTGCAAGGAGACCGTTTCAAGCAATTCAAATAGCCTCTTTTGAATAACGGCTATTTTGTGTTCCTCTTTTCTTTTGTAACGCTCCTTTTTTTTGATGTTCTCTTTTTTTTAGGCTGAAATACAAGAAACTCAAAGTAACCAAAGGATTAATCAAAGAACACAACAACCTTCTTGCTCCATTTTTTTTGATCTAAGGCGAATTTTGTACAAAAGGATGTTTAAAGATGCTCTTGTGAAAAGAGACTCAATCTTTTGTAGTGTAAGGATTGTATGAGTATGGATCACTTGTATGCATCAATAAACACAACATACAATGCAAGAAAGATGCATAAACCCAAGCATGACTAAGAGCTTCAAATAGCAACAAGATTTAAAGTTAACAACGGTAGCTTTTTAGGCTAGTAGAAGCAATATAAGTGTGGCTGAAATGAAAGCTCTCTATGCAACGATCCTAATACCAAAGTATGTATTCAAGCAAGAGTGGATACAAGACAAAGTAACCCAAATGAAAATAGTTGTGAACAACAACAAAGATGCAATCTTTTGAATGTTTTAAGATGTTTTAAAGATTGTCCTTGTCCTTGTATAGGGTCCTTGTCAAGGTATCTCCAATATGTCAGTCTTTTGTCAAAATGTCCAAAGATTTCGGTATTTGGTCCTGTCCAATTTGTCCAATATAGTCCAATAGGTCCAAAGTGTCCAATAGGTCCAATATGTCAAGGAAATTTTGGTCCTTTGTTCAATATGTCAAGGTATTGATATTGTCAAGTCCAGAAAGATAGGTTGTTATTTTTTTTGATAATATATCAAGTTGGATGAAAGTTTTAAGGCTGATTTTTTTTTGGAACAGGATTTTTTTTGATGACACAAAAAAATGAAGAAAAAAGAAGACACGAAATGAATGATAGATTAAAGGAGAACCTTTGCTCTGATACCAAACTGATGCGCGGTTGGCACGCCTCGTACGGATCGTCTCCTTTAACACTTGGATCCTTAACGATTGCAGGCAAGAGTTTAACTCCCTCCTAGCCGTTGATTCACCAAGGTTTTTGTTTGAGCCTTCCTCCTTCAAAAGTTACCTGTTTTCCAAGCAAGTTTGCACCCTCTTGGACGGCCACACCTTTGATTTTGGATATCCCCCACAAGGTTGCTCACTCCTTGATTGGATTTTAACTTTGATCTTCAAAGAAACAAAGAAAACACTCAACTTGTTCTTAAGAAGAATCAAAAACAAAACTCACAAGTGTTTATGAAGAGAAAATAGGCTAATTTTGCCCAACAATTCTTATGAACCAATTTTCCAAATTTCTTACTCTGTTTGTACGTGCATGAATCCTTTAAATAGGGCCAACAAGACCAAAAAAAGTCTACTCTACAAAGCTAAAGAAAAGGCTAGTCAAAAGGCTACAAAAAAGGCTAAAAATATGTAATCTGTTGGCAAACGGTTTGACCCCTTCTAGAAGCAGATTCTGGTCTTTAACACTTCTTGAGAATTGTAGATCACGTTTTAAAATTGAATTTGGTCTTTTGAATCACTTCATTTGGATATGGGATGAGTTAGATATGGCCCTCCAAATTTTGGGTGTCCTGAATGCTTTCTGTACGGGCTCCTGAAAACTTGTATGAATTATGGCCTGTTTTTAGATCACTTGAAGCTCGAATTAGGCCTTGACTCCTGTTAGAGAATTGTAGCCCATTGAGTGTAGAAAATAAACATATGCAGTTCTCTGAATTTGGCCCATCCATTAAAGAGATAAGTCCAAGTTACTAAACATGTGTCACAGAATTCAGCAGAAACAATACTTGAACTTCAATGCTGTTTTTGGCCATTATAACGACAGATCTTGGAAATGTGCAAAACATGAATGTGCTAGGTCTTTGTTTTGGATTTCCAAGGAATCTTGAATCACTTGATTTGCCCTTGTGGTTGAAGAGATACGCCTGTTTTACGAAAACTTGTTCTGCCAGAAAATTACATTCTGAAATGGGCTTGCTTCTCTTCAACTCCTTTGGTCTTCAAACGTCTCCAACCTTACAAGTCCTTAAAATAATTATAACAAATATAGAAACATAATAAACAACCCTAAAGGCCTAACAAGCTAAAAGACTCAAGGTTTGGTCATGCAAGATCGAAAGAACAACCTTTACAAACAAGAAACTTTAAGCAAACGACTCAAGGAATGAAAGAAATAATACAAACGACTCATATATGTTACAACACATAAAAACTCAAATATTGGGCTCAAGTAAGTGAACCCAACAACACTCTTTGTTTACAGGCTCGTCTTTCACGTGTCTGAACAAGAATGCATCAACTTCTTGGCTCAAACTCTGTCATACTTCTTGTCTCTTGTCCTTGACTTGCCTCGTCTTTGTTGCCACTTGGCACCTGTACCTCATCACTATGACAAGAAGGAGGGCAAGAGAACTTTGTCATCAAGTTGCCACCTTCTTGTATAAGCATGTTCAAGATGAACCTAAGATTCCTTGGGTTCATTTCATTGAACCTTCACCTTGAGTGTGTGTAAACATGTGTGTGTCTTCTTTATCTTGAAGTTTATCTTGTTTTCTTGTGATCTTTGTTTTATGTGTTTGCTTTGTAGGGAAATTAGGTACATGGAAGATCCCAATAAAATGAAGGCCCAAAATGAGGAAGATAGCCGTGTGTTACGAAAAAGGAGACCAAAGGAATGTTGTCTTGAAGAGAATGTTTGTCTCCACCAAGACAAACTCAAAGGTGTCCAAGATAGAATCTCTTGATCAAATTGAAATCAAAATCATCTCCATTTATCCACAAGGGGCCGGCCATGCTTGAAGAAAAAGGATGATGATCAAATTGAACTTAAATTCAAAGCCAAACTTGAATTTAAATTCAACCTTGATTTGAATTCAAGTTTCAACCAAATTGAGGCTTCAAATTCAAGATTAATTCAGCCAAATCAACCAGCCATCCACACACCATTTTTGAAGAGAAAGAAGGAGATAAAATCCAATTCAAATTGAATCCAAGTTTGAATTCAAATTCAAACTCAATTTGAATTCAAACTCCAACCATCTTTTGAATTCAACTCCAGCCATATTACCATCATCAAAATCAGATTTCAAGACCTCTCTTGGACTTGTTATACACGGCTGGAACAAAAGAAAGGATGTGCAAGAAACAAATTTAAAGTAAGCTCAAATTCAAACTCAACTTGAATTCAAATTCACCCAACTTTTTGAATTCAAGTTCAGCCCTATCCTACTCATCAAATCAGCTCAACAATGTCTCATTTGTTGAACAAATACACGGCTGGAAAAGGAGGATTTCAACCAGATTTTAGCTAGGATTTTTCAAGTTGTTTCTGAATTCAAATAGTTATCAATTTCAAGTTCAATTCAAATGTTTTTCTAGCTATTTATTTTAGATAATATCTGATTATTTTGAAGTGTCTTAGGCATCTATAAATAGGCCCTTTGGCCGAATTGTAAGGGCACCTTTTGATGAATAACAATTCTTGATATTTCCTTCACTTTGTGTGATACTTTGTTTTCTTGGTTTTGCATTAAAAACCTAAGTTAAGATCCTTCAAAGTTGAGCATTTTGAAGATGTTGCCATTGCTAAAAGGTTCCGTCCAGGAGGGCCATCTTGGTTTGCCTGATCAACGACCATCTTGAAGTGTTGGTCTTGCTCGTTTGATCCACACGTTTTTATCACTAAGGAAGCAAGGGGAAGTTTTCTTCCTTGTGCCTAACCCTTTGTGAAGGACGTTTGGAAGGTAGAATTGTTGGAGCCCACGAGTCGCACGCATCACAGAATCTGCTTCTAGAAGGGGTCAAACCGTTTGCCAACAGATTACACATTTTTAGCCTTTTTTGTAGCCTTTTGACTAGCCTTTTCTTTAGTTTTGTAGACTAGACTTTTTTGTCTTCTTGGCCCAATTTAAAGGAGGCATGAACGTCCAAATGGAGGAAGAAAGTTGGAAAATTGATTCATAAGAATTCTTGGGCAAAATTAGCCTATTTTCTCTTCATAAACACTTGTGAGTTCTGTTTTTGATTCTTGTTAAGAACAAGTTGGGTGTTTTCTTTGTTTCTTTGAAGATCAAAGTTAGAATCCAATCAAGGAGTGAGCAACCTTGTGGCGGAAATCCAAAATCAAAGGTGTGGGCGTCCAAGAGGGTGCAATTTGCTTGGGAAACGGGTAACTTTTGAAGGAGGAAGGCTCAAACAAAAACCTTGGTGACCAACGGCTAGGAGGGAGTTAAACTCTTGCCTACAACCGTTAAGGATCCAAGTGTTAAAGGAGACGATCCGTACGAGACATGACAACCGCGCATCAGTATGATAAATGATTGGTTTCCATCTCTTAGAGATATGTATGAGAGAGCTTTGTCTTTGGAATTGAATAACAGGATGAGTAGAATACAATCTTGTAAAGAATACATGGGTAAAACAATTCTAGAGTTGCAATCTGTGTTACTTGCATTGCAATCTGAAATCATTCATGAATGTAGCAATGATTTTAGTGTGCTTAATGATACATTCTTGCATGTGGAGATTGATACGCGTGAGAAAGTTGATGAAATTCCTTTGGTTGAACATGATTCAAGTATTGATAACAAAGATGAACCTAAGGAAGACGTGTTGCATGGTCAAAGTCTCAACTTGCATGATAACTTAGCTACTGATTTGCATGACTTAAATGATGACTTAAGTGATCTATCTAGTGAAAATGATGGTACAATTGAGCATGAAAACTTAAAGGAACGTGAATGGAAAGATTATAGTAATCCTTTGTTTGAAATGCATGAAAATGATGATACATTGCTTGAAAGTTCTAACATGCAATCAAATATATTGCTACATGATAATCCTTTGTTCATTCATGAACATGATGCTGAAATTACCCATGAGTTTATTGAACTTAAGTTGCCTAAAGATGATGATAAACATGCTGAAATTTCACCCAATCATCATGAGAGTGAGTTTGAAACCAATGGTGAAGAAACTAATTTCGGAATGCTAAGGAATGTGCAAGATACGATGCTTGTTCTTAATGTTTTACATACTTTAACTCTTGTACCTAATACATTTTGTGTTGAAAGTATGTTGTCCACACATAAAAACCATGGTCCAAGTCGTTGCATGTTACATGCTTATGATAGTCATAGCTACATGAATGAGGAATTTGACTTGTCCTTGTTTATGCATCCAAAGCACATTAGGAAAAGGTGCTGGTTGTTAAACATTCTTGTTAAGATGTTCTTATATGTGTTGTTGGACGCATGCTTCATTTTTGAGTTATATGTCCACCTCAAGCATATTAGGATAAAAATTTCCATGAATGTTGTGTCAAAATTTTTTGAGTGTGTCTTGCATAGTTGTTGGATTTTTGTGATTCTTTTCCCCTCAGTACATACATGCTAATATTCAAGGACGAATCTTTTCTAGGAAGGAGGGATTGATGCACACATACGTGCAAGACGTTATAGGTGTTGCCAAACCCGTTTGGAAGTGTTAGACCAAGAATGCTGAAAAGTGCTGAAAATTGCCTGAATTTTGTTGGCGTGTAACTCATTCATGAAAACTCCAAATTGGGTCATTCAAAAGCCAAAAGTCAAGTTTAGGATGTGAACTAAATTTCCTAAGAAGGACTTATCTTCAAATTCGACTTGCATCTGCGGTAAAAAGGCCAGTCAACCGAGGGCGCCATTTCTGCCTAAAATCCAGCCACCTGAAAATTGCTTGAATTATGTGGACGCATAACTCAGTCATGGGAACTCAAAATTGGGTCATTCAAAAGCCAAAATTCAATTTGAGAGGTGAACTAAATTTCCCAAGAAGGACACTTCTTCAAATTCGGATTGTATCCGCAAGAAAAGTAGAGTCAACCAGAGATGTCACTTCAGCCTAAAATCCAGCACCCTTGTTTACTTCTGGGAGTTTGACATCTTTAAGCCAACTCAATGGGTTTTCAAACGTTTTGATCTGGTCCTAAGACCAGAATAATTGTGTTTTATTGTACTTTTGACTAGGATAAGTGCTAGGATGAGTTTTCTCCTTATTTAAGCAATGTAAACCAATTTTTACAAGAAGCTTGGCTGAAGAATAAAAATTATGTTGCTTTTCTCCATATAAGTCATCTTTTGTTTTCGTGATTTCTCACTAAAAATCAAGTCTAAAAACCTTCAAAGTTTGAGCATGCTTGAGGGTGATTGCCAAGACAAGACAAATGCCGCCTAGAAGGGCATTTATCATTTGCCTAATCCACACCATTCTTCAATGCTTGGTTGCTCATTTCAGCCTATCTAAAGACATTGGGAGCAAGGAGGAGCTTGGCCCCTTTGTGCCTAACCCTTTGTTGAAAGAGAGGCTTGGATAAAAGAGTGGGATCCTACCCGTGCTTGCATCATAGGTTGAAAATCATGTCCCTATCAGCCTTAAGATGACTAGAAATTATTTCAAATAAGCTAGCTAACAAGTGTTTGAAAATTGAAAAAATTTTTGAATTCAAAACTAAAACAAATTCTAGCTAAAATTTGAAATGATAGTAGATTACCATCTTCTACCATCCAGCTGTGTATGATGAGTCTTTGAAGGTGTTTGAGACCTGATTTGATGATGATAAAGTGAATGGAGTTGAATTCAAATGATGGTTGAAGTTTGAATCCAAATTAAGTTTGAATTTGAATTGGTTTGTTGATCATCTTCTCCACCACCTTCCAGCCGTGTTTTAATGAATAACGAGGTGTTGGAAATCTGATTTGATGATGATAAAGTGATTGGAATTGAATTCAAAGGACGGTTGAAGATTGAATTCAAATTAAATTTGAATTTGAATTCAAACTAGGATTCAATTTGGTTTGTGATCTATCCTCATCCTTGCTTCAAGGTTGGCAGTGATTGTCTTCAAAAATGGCTGAAATCTTTATCTTGTGTCTTGAAATTTGAGCATCAAATTGGTTGGAACTTGAAATTTAAATTGTGGTTGAATTTGAGTTCAAATTTAAATTCAAGTTGATCTTCCTTTCTGAACTCCATTGGCCGGCCCTTCCTTTGAGCTAATTTTGAAAAAGGGATTCCATCTTGGACACATTTGAACTTGTCTTTGTGGATACAACATTCTTCTCAAGACAACATTCCTTTTGTCTCCCTTTTTGAAACACACGTCTAGAATCCATCTTGGACCTCCATTTGGCTTGGAACTTTCATGTACCTAATTTACCTACAAAGTAAACACATAAAACAAGGATCACAAGAAAACTAGACAAAATTTAAAACAAGGAATACACGTTTTGAGGGGTGGGAAAACATGTTCACAATGTGGGTTCCATGAGGTGAACCCAATGAGCTTTAGGTTCATCTTGAACATACTTGTACAAGAATGTTCCAACTTGATGTCCAAGTTCTCTAGCTCTCCTTCTTGTCATAGGACCCTGACCTCTTGATGGGATCCCCGATCCTCATCAAAACGTTAAAACCCAACTTGAGAATAAAAACAAAGCTTATGCAAAACGAGCAAACAAACATAGAAAATGAGTTGTGTTTGAACCAGGTGATTTGGTTTGGTTGAATTTACGTAAGGAAAGGTTTCCTAACGAAAGAAAGTCAAAATTGTTGCCTAGAGGAGATGGACCATTCCAAGTCTTAAAACGCATAGGTGACAATGCCTACGTCCTTGATCTTCCCGAGAGGTATGGTTCTATTTTTTTTACTTTCAATGTTACTGACCTCATACCTTTCACTGATGCACCCTTCGATTTGAGGACGAATCCACTTGAGGAGGGGGGATTGATGAGGATCAGGGATCCCATCAAGAAGTCATAGGTCCTATAACAAGAAGGAGGTCTAGAGAAATTGGACATCAAGTTGGAACCTTCTTGTATAGGCATGTTCAAGATGAACCTAAGGCTCATTGTGTTCACCTTATCGAAACCACACTATGTGCGTTGATCCACAAATGTGTGTGAGTGTGTTCTTTATTTTGAATTTTGTTTTGTTTTCTTATGATCCTTGTTTCTATGTGTTTTTCTTGTAGGGAAGTAGGTACATGCAAAGTTCCAAGCCAAACAGAGGACCACAAATGATTTTAGAGGCTTATGTCCCAGAAGGAGACAAAAGAAATGTTTTGAGAAGAATATTGTCTCAACAAAGACAACTTCGACTGGCGTTTTCAAGGGTGATTTCTTTTCAAAAGTTAGCTCAATATTATCTTCAACCACCAAGGAAAGGGGCGGCCATAGTGAAATCAAAATGGAGATCAAATTGAATTTAGACTTGAATTCAAATTCAAACATGATTTGAATTTCAAGTTCCAACTAATTTGAGATTTGAAATTCAAGATACAAGACAAGTCATCCACCATCCTTGGAGCTCAAAATACACACCAACTGGAAGGAAAAAAGAGATGAGATCACAACTCAAAATTGAATTCAAATTTGAATTCAAATTCAAACTCAATTTGGATTCAATCTTCAACCAACCTTTGAATTCAACTCCAACCACTTCATCAACATCAAATCAGGTCTCCAACACCCTCATTAGTCATCATACATGGCTGGATGTAGTGGAGAAGGCAATCAACAACCAATTCAAATTTTAACTAGACTTTGTTTTAAATTTGAATTGCAAACAAGTTCCAATTTTTAAACATTTGTTAGGTAGTTTCTTTAAGATAATATCTAACCATTTCAAGGCTTAAGATGGATGGAATTCAGCCTATAAATAAGGCCCTTGACCGTGTAGTGGAGGATAGAATATTCATGAAATAAAAACTTGACATTTTCTCCAATTCTTGTGAGACTTTGTTTTCTTGGTTGTGCATTAAAAAACTAGGTTAATATCCTTCAAAGTTGAGCATTTTAAAAGTGTCGCCATTGCTATAAGGTGCCGTCCAGGAGGACCATTTGGTTTGCCTGATCAACAACCATCTTAAATCTTGGTTCTTGCTCGTTTGAACCAATCGTTTATATCACTAAGGAAGCAAGGGGATGATGAGGATCAAGGGTCCCATCAAGAGGTCAATGGCCCTATGACAAGAAGGAGGGCAAGAGAACTTTGTCATCAAGTGGAATCTTCTTGTATAAGCATGTTCAAGATGAACCTAAGGTTCCACGGGTTCACTTCATTGAAGCCACTCTTTGAACGTTGATGCGTGTGCGTGTGTGTTTTTATCTTTTTTCTTGTGATCTTTGTTTTATGTGTTTTCTTTGTAGGTAAATTAGATACATGGAAAATCCAAAAGGAAATGGAGGCCCAAAATGAGCAAGCTAGGCGTGTGTTGCAAAAAGGGAGACAAAAGGAATGTTGTCTTGAAGAGAATGTTTGTCTCCATAAAGACAAATTCAAATGTGTCCAAGATGGAATCTCTTGTTCAAATTGAAATCAAAAACATCTCCAAATACAAGGGAGCCGCCCAGAAACTGAAGAGAAGATGAAGATCAAATTGAAGTTAAACTTGAATTTAAATTCAACCATAATTTGAATTCAAGTCTCAACCAATTGGAGACATAAATTTGAAGAGGATTTCGGTCAACATATCCAGCCTGGTACACGCCATCTTGAAAGAGAAAAGAAGGATAGATTCCAATTCAAATTGAATCCAAGTTGGAATTCAAATTCAAATTCAATTTGAATTCGAATTTGCAACCATCGTTTGAATTGAATCCCAGCCATCTTATCATCATCAAATCAGATTTTCTACTCTTCATTCATCAACAAACACGCCGGAAGGATAGGAGGAGGATAGACAACAAGCAAATTCAAGGTGCACTTAAATTCAAACTCAACTTGAATTCAAACTTCACCCAACTTTTGAATTCAAGTTCAACCCCATCTTACTCATCAAATCACTCATCAAATCAGCTCTCCAGGGCCTCAATTGATGACCAAATACATGGCTAAACAAAGGAGGCATTCAACTGGATTTTAGCTAGGACTTTCTAGTTATTTTTTTGAATTCAAGCAATTAGCAAATTCAAGTTCAATTCAAATGTTTTCTAGCTATTTGTTTTAGATAATATATGGTTATTTAAAGTGTCTTTAGGCATCTATACATAGCCCACCCTTGGCCGATTTGTACACAACTTTGGATGAATAACAATTCTTGATATTTTCTTCACTTTGTGTGAGACTTTGTTTTCTTGGTTTTGCATTAAAAACCTAAGTTAAGATCCTTCAAAGTTGAGCATTTTGAAGGTGTTGCCATTGCTAAAAGGTGCCGTCCAGGAAGGCCATATTAGTTTGCCTGATCAACGACCATCTTGAAGTGTTGGTCTTGCTCGTTTGATCCACACGTTTTTATCACTAAGGAAGCAAGGGGAAGTTTTCTTCCTTGTGTCTAACCCTTTGTGAAGGACGTTTGGAAGGTGGAGTTATTGGAGCCCACGCCTTGCACGCATCAATATTGTTTGAGAGGGTTTAAGGATTGCTCAATCAAGTTGAAGACATTTGCAAAGTGTTCATCAAACTCGACTGAAATCCATATGGTTGAAGTGCTGGCGTTCTTGCAATGTTTTGCACCTTCATCCTAGGCTCCAGCATGTTCATTTGAGTTGAAGAAAGTGATGCGAAGTGAAAGTGTATGATCCACTCTTCACCTCAACGTCCTCCTCAACAATGGTTTAAGAACAAAGAAGATCTCTTCCCCTTGCTTCCTTTGTGTTGGATTTGGCTGATTCAATCATTCCTCTGCCTTGGAATGGTTGTTGATCAGGCAAGCCTACGAGACCCTCCTGGACAGCACTCCTAAACGTTGGGAAACACCCTCAATATGCTCATCTTTGAAGGTTATTAGGCCTGATTTTTAATGCGAAATCAAGGAAAACAAAGGCATGTTCATAAAGAACAAAAACTGAAATTCTATTGAATAAATCATCAAAATCGTAAACTCCCTTGTACAAACTAGGTTGAGACTTATTTATACATGTTCTAAGCTGCCTATGGACGTCCTCATTACCTTTGAGATGGATTAGGTTCCATCTCAGAACAACTAACAAAATTTGATCGGAAATTGTTTGAAATTTGAATGCAAAACTAAATTTTAGATGAGCTTTATCTTGACTTCTATTCTTGTCTTCAAATCTGATCATTAAACCTCCTCCATGAGCTTCTTTTATCAACAACTCTCTTAATGAACACGTTGGTACACATAACTTATGTTCTTTAAACAAATAACCATCATGCAAGTAATATTTAGCAAAAGGTGAATCAATGCATGCTTGATAGATAGAACTAAAGTCACGATCAGAATGATACATCTCTTTGATAGACTCAAAACCAAACATGTTACATGAAAGAGTAGTAATCAAAGTATAGCGACGAGATAATGCATCAGCAACAACATTTTCTTTTCCTTGCTTATACTTGATCACATAAGGGAATTGTTCAATGTATTCAACCCATTTGGCATGTCTTTTGTTCAATTTTCCTTGACCTTTCAGATACTTAAGGCTCTCATGATCAGTATGAATCACAAATTCCTTAGGTTGCAGATAATGTTGCCAAGTTTGTAAAGAACGGACAAGGGCATACAATTCTTTATCATAGGTTGAATAGTTTATGGAAGCTCCTTTCAATTTCTCACTAAAGTAGGCAACAGGTTTGTTACCTTGATGCAACACAGCTCCAATGCCAACTCCGCTGGCATCACATTCAACTTCAAACATTTCGTCAAAGTTGGGCAATCTCAGGATAGGTGCAGAAGTTAGACGTTTCTTAAGTTCCTCAAAGGCTTGTTGTTGTGATTCTCCCCATTCAAATCTTACATCTTTCTTGACTAACTCATTCAAGGGTGCAGCTATGGTAGAGAAATCCTTCACAAAACGTCTATAGAAGCTAGCTAATCCATGAAAACTCCTAATATCTCCAGCAGACTTAGGGGTTGGCCACTCAGTTATGGATTTAACTTTCTCTTGGTCCATTTCAATTCCTTCAGCACTAATTACAAATCCTAAGAATGTAACCTTCTCCAGACAGAAAGAACACTTCTTGAAATTTGCGTACAACTCTTCTTTCTGTAGGGTGACAAAAATAGCTCTAAGATGGATCAGATGTTCACTTAGGGTTTTGGAGTAGATAAGAATGTCATCAAAGTAAACTACTACAAATTTCCCTATGAATTTCCTTAAGACCTCATTCATTAACCTCATGAAAGTACTAGGGGCGTTGGTTAAACCAAAGGGCATAACTAACCATTCGTACAATCCAAATTTAGTCTTAAAGGCAGTTTTCCATTCATCACCTTCCCTAATTCTCACTTGGAAATAACCTTGTTTAAGATCTACTTTGCTAAAGCATCTAGACCCATGCAACATATCCAACATGTCATCCAACCTAGGAATAGGGTATCTATACTTCACAGTGATCTTATTGATGGCTCTGCAATCAGTACACATTCTCCAAGTTCCATCTTTCTTAGGGACAATGATAACAGGAACAGCACAAGGACTCATACTCTCTTTTACTTTACCCTGGGTCAATAGTTCCTCAACTTGCTTTTGGATTTCCTGAGTTTCCTCTGGATTGGCTCTATAGGCAGGTCTGTTTGGCAGAACAGCTCCTGGAACGAAATCTATTTGATGTTCAATGCCTCTTAGAGGTGGTAAACCTGGGGGATCTCCTTCGGGAAACAAGCTAGAAAATTCTTGAAGTAGAGATGCAACTTCACTTGGTAAAGTAGGTGGTATTTCAGATGAAGAGAACAGAGTTTCTTTGTAAAGCAAGATATAAACAGTTTTCTTTGAATTGATAGCATGGAATACCTCACTTTGAGATGCAAAGAATGCGTTTTTCTTTAGAGATGGTTCAGCAGAAACCTTGTTTTCTTTTGGTTCAATTTTAAGATGAGAACTTCTTAGTTGATTTTCTTTGATGAAAATCCTCTCTAATTCTTTTTCTTTTGGATCATTATGGCTTTTTAAGATGTGTTGTTGATCCTCAAAGACTTCGTGCGGGGGCAAGGCATTTAATTTGAATAGCTTGTTGTTATGCCTAAAGGAATATCTATTTAGGTAACCATCATAAGTAACCTTGTTGTCAAATTGCCACGGTCTACCTAATAAGATATGACTTGATTGCATAGGGGCTATATCACATAACACCTCAGCAAAATACCCACCGATTGATAAAGAAATTAGGACTTGCTTTGTTACTTTAACTTCACCGCACTCATTAAGCCACGTAAGTCTATAAGGATGGGGGTGATTCAATAAAGGTAACTCAAGTTTCCTAACAAGTTCAAAACTTGCCACATTGGTACATGAACCGGAGTCAATGATTAAAGTGCAGACTTTCTTTTTAACCATACAGTGAATGTGGAATATGTTCTCTCTTTGTATGTCAGGTTCTTCAGTTTTAATTTGGGCACTTAGGGCTCGACGGACAACTAAGAACTCTTTTGTTTCACACTCATTAGTCTCTTCACTAATCTCTTCTTCTTCCTCACACGTTTGCTCAATTTCTTTGTTTTCTTCACTCTCTTCCAACTCTTCCTCAGAATAATACTCATTAGACTCTTCAACAAACATGATGCGTTTAGGGTTGGGACATTGATTAGCAAAATGACCTTTTCCTAAGCATTTAAAACATTGAATATCACGAGTCTTAACATTAGGCGTACCTTCCACCTTGGCTTTGCCTTTATCAGGGATTGGAAACTTTGGACGGTTTTGGATGTTCTGGGTTGATTTTCCTTGGAATCCACGGCCTTGACCTTGTTGTGGACGGAAAGGCGTCCTGGGCTGTGTTCTAGGAAAACTCAAAGGATTAGCCCGAAAAGAAAGGTTAGAAGTTTTTACCTTCAATTGTCTTTCCACTTTCTCAGCAATGTGAACCATGGAAGCCAGATCAGAGTAAGGTGTGATTTCCACCTTGAATGCAATCTCTTTGTTCAAGCCAGCTAGAAATCTAGCCATTTTGGCTTCCTCAGCTTCTTCTATGTTAGCCCTGGTAAGCAGATGTTCTAATTCTTTATAAAATTCATCAACAGATCTATTACCTTGAGAAAGTTGTTGCAATTTCTGGAAAATACTTCTCTCATAGGAAGGAGATATGAATCTCTTCCTCATCTCTTGTTTCAGCTCGGACCAAGTAACAACAGGGGGCTGTCTTGTTCTTCTCCTGGTGTTCTGCAATTGCTCCCACCAGAGTAAAGCATAATCTACAAATTCAAAAGTTGCATACCGCACTTTGGCCAATTCAGAATAGTTAGTGCAAGAATACATATGATCTACTTTTGTTTCCCATTGCAGATAAGCTTCAGGATCACTTTTCCCTTGGAAGGAGGGTATTGTCAGTTTAGTAGTAATGAACTCTTCTTCAAGATGTTCATTTCTATCAGGTTGACGTTCATCATACCGTTCTTCCGGATAGTGTTCTTCATTGTACTCAGGGAGATAATCAAATCTCTCCTCAAAAGAAATGTTCCTACGACCACCATTACTACCTCGACCTCGACTTCTACCTCTATGTGATGTGACTCTTCTAGGTTGAACATGAGACTCATTACCATAAGAGGTGCCTTCTTGAAAAGGTATACGAGGTTCCTTTTGATCTGAGGTTGGCTTTTCTACGTTGTTTATCCTTTGTTTGTTATCCTCTATGTCACTTTTCATTAAACCAAACTGATTAACAAGGAAAGTGAGTGTTTGCTGTATATTCTCTAGGGTAACAGGGACTGGGGATGGAACAGGAGTAGATGGGGACGGGGATGGTGCATTATCTTTCTGTTGGGAACCCATGATTCAAAAGACAATCTCAAAAACCAATTTAAAATATTGACAAGATGCAAATACTCTACTTTATGTTGACAATTGTTCAAAACAGCAATTTGGACTATTTTACCTAAAGATCCAAGTAAAATCACAGAAGTCAAGTTGTTGTTCGGGCTGAATGAAATCTACGGGGTTGTTTAAGAAATCCCTCAATTACTTTACAACATATGCAATTATCAATTGAAGTAAAGTGAAAGTAAAAGCACACAAACAAAGTGCTAGCAAGGGTTTGCTTTAGAAACTTTCAATACTTCAAAACTACAACACTTTGGGTTTGGTTTGGGCACTTTCTTTTTTTGAGCTTTGCACGAGATTTTCCCTTTATGCAATGTTTAATTTTGGGCTTTTCCTCACTTGGCTTTCTTGTGCAATTCTCTCGTATTGCCTCTTACTTGTTGACAAATATTGGCTTTTCTCTCGCGTATTTCTCAATCAAGTTTAGTTTTCTTTCTTTGGATGGTTTGCTTGATTGTTGTGAGACTACTCCTCACGGCCTACATGAGACATTGCCCACGGCCTTTAATTGCACAAGGTTTGTTGTATTTGGAATTTGAAAGTTCCTCGTACACAACACGGCTAAACACTATGTAGTGAGAATTCAATTCACAATTACAACAAGATCAAAGTGTATAAAGTGCAATGAAAGTTCAGAAATTGATCTAAAACAACAATTGGATAGCTCTTTAACAATGTGGGGTTTAAACAATTCCTAACTTTCGGAATATATCTAAGTCCAACAAGTTGTTTGAAACAATTGAAATCAACAAAAAGATAAAGCTATTAGCATGTACCAAGATTTCAAATGAGCTTTAAAAGTTGTTTTAATCCACGGTTTTGGCACTTATCTTTTTTTTTTTGTTTTTGATGTAAATGATCTAAGTAATCTTAAGATGGCTAAATGCAACTTATTTGTTTCTAAATGCAATCTATAAGGCTGATTACTATATCAACTAATGGCAAATCAGTTTTGATGAAACTAAGCTAACTTGTTTTGTTTTGTTTTTAAGTTATCTATACTACTTGTTTTTGTTTGGTTTTTGTTTGTATGATGCAATCAGATTCTAGACTAAATGATACTAGATGCAGCTCTTTGTGTTTTACCTAACAAACGTACATGAACTAGAGAGACTAGGCAGCACACTTTATTTAGCTAAACTACTTGTTTTGATCTTTGCTTTTGGTTTTCTTGTGCCAAACTAATCAACCAACTAAAACACTTAAACTATGATGTAAACTAGCCTAACCAAGCTAAATAAGGCAGCACTAAACGTTTTAATCAGTTTGCACACAAGTGACTAAAAACAGAATTTTAAGTACTACAACTTGATGAAAAATTAAACTATCAACTAGTCTAAGTTCTTTTTGTGAGGTGTTTTCGGTTTTGCCACTAAACTAAGTTACCAAACTATAGTATACTATCTAACAAGCACTTTAAAACATAAACTAACTATCTAAACAATCAGCAACAAAACGCAAATCAGTTCAACATACGGTTTGGGCAGCAACATTCATATGCAAGTTTAAACAATGTAAACATGAATAGAAGACTAACCAACGCTCTGATACCAATTGATGAGCCAAACGAAGGCTAGAAAACGTTGCCAAGGACTTTGTCTCCTACTCCAAACTGATTTGAACACAAGCCATGTCAAAGAACATCTCAAAGATACCCCTTGAACTTTAACCGTTGTTCTTGGCTCAATTTATGCCAACACCTCTCCCTCTTTGGCACTCCAACACATCTAAAACCTCAATGAGACCCTAAGATGCTGTAAACCAAATGATGAAGCAAATACTAACAAGTTCTAGGCTAGAAACTTGAAAGAAAACCGTAAGTGGTTTCAAACTTCAACTAAGTAATAGTTGTGAACTCCTTGAAGGAAATTTGATTGAAATATGTTTGATAATGGTTGTGTTTACAATCTGATTCTAGCTCTACTTATAACCAACGAAAATGCTAAGAAGTACAAGATTTAATATACAAAGTACTAGACTAAAATGACATGCTTTGCTTGGAAATTGTTTGAGCAACTTTTGGTTCCAAAAGGCTGGTTGCTTTGCCGTGTATTCAACCTGTTTTCCAGCCTTCTTCCTTTGATCAATTTGATTGGTTTAGACATGTAGCAGCTTGCTTGAGAAAGGCCTTTGATTGGTTGCAAGTTGTCTTTGAATCTTCAAACCTTTTCATTCCTTAAGCCAACGGTTTTCTTCAAGTGTTTTGATTGGATGAATCTTTGTGCAGCTTGTTTTCTTGTCTTCAACTTGAGTGTGATTGGTTTGAACATTTGCAAGACTTCTTCTCATTGGTTAAAGCTTTGAGCAGCTTGTCTTGCTCACTATTTGCGTGGAGGACAAAGCCTTGTATTTGACATGAGTGCTTGTCACCTCCTTGCTTGTAAGCTACTTGCTTATCACCTCCTTGTTTGTAACCTACTTGCTTATCACCTCCTTGCTTGTAAGCTACTTGTTTGTCACCTCTTTGCTTGGACAAAAATTCAGGTTTGAATTGCATCTTCAAGCTAAAAACGTGTACCTGAAAGATAAGGCAAGAATACAACACAACTATCCTAAAACAAAGTTAACAAACCAACAATATTAAAAGGAACAACTAAAGATATGTACAACACGTTTTGGATACAACTAAATCATAGCTTGTATCATATAAACCCAATGGACATCATCTTTGCTTGGCTCATCCTCTTCATGCCTGTAAAGAAATGATTCAACACATTGTAACAATTTCTTAGCCATACTCCTTGTCATGGGACCTGTGTGGGGCATTGAGGTGTCAACGTCAGTGTTTGTATCCACAAGGTTAGGCTGTAGCTCATCTTTCCCTCCCCCTTGAAAAGGATTCGTCCTCGAATCTGAATCAACACTAAACGAAGAAAGGTCAGCAACATTAAAAGTTTTAGAGATAGGACCATACCTTTCTTCAGGAAGATCGAGAACATAGGCATTATCACCAAGCCGTTTCAACACTTTGAACGGTCCATCGCCTCTTGGCTTCAATTTTGAGTCCCTTTCCTTAGGGAATCTTTCTTTCCTCAAGTGTAACCAAACAAGATCACCAGGTTCAAATATAACAACTTTACGATTCCTGTTGGCTCTATTGGCATACACTTTATTCTTAGCTTCAAGTTGTGACTTAACCTTTTCATGCAATTCTTTCACAAGTTTTGCTTTTTGTTCACCATCTAAACTAACACGTTCATGAACAGGTATGGGAACAAGATCAAGCGGGGACAAAGGGTTAAAGCCATAAACAACTTCAAAAGGAGAATGCAATGTTCCACTATGAACAACTCTATTGTATGCAAACTCAATGTAAGCTAAGCAATCTTCCCAATTCTTCAAGTTCTTTTGAATGACAACGCGTAACAGTTGAGACAAAGTTCTATTAACAACTTCAGTTTGACCATCGGTTTGTGGGTGAGCAGTTGTAGAAAATAACAATTTAGTACCAAGTTTACTCCACAAAACACGCCAGAAATGACTTAGAAACTTTGTATCTCTATCACTAACAATTGTACGTAGCATGCCATGCAATCTTACAATCTCCTTAAAGAACAAATCAGCAATATGAATAGCATCATCAACTTTCTTACATGCAATGAAATGTGCCATTTTGGAAAATCTATCAACAACAACAAAGATGCTATCTTTACCAGTTTTGGATCGGGGCAATCCCAATACAAAGTCCATAGAAATATCAGTCCAAGGTGAGTTCGGAACAGATAAAGGAGTGTATAATCCATGTGGTTGTGTTCTAGACTTTGCTTGCTTGCAAGTAATACATTGGTCACATACCTTATCAACATGTGCTCTCATATGCGGCTAGAAGAAATGTTCCTTAAGTGTTTCCAAAGTTTTTAACGAGCCAAAATGACCCATTAAACCTCCTCCATGAGCTTCTTTTATCAACAACTCTCTTAATGAACACGTTGGTACACATAACTTATGTTCTTTAAACAAATAACCATCATGCAAGTAATATTTAGCAAAAGGTGAATCAATGCATGCTTGATAGATAGAACTAAAGTCATGATCAGAATGATACATCTCTTTGATAGACTCAAAACCAAACATGTTACATGAAAGAGTAGTAATCAAAGTATAGCGACGAGATAATGCATCAGCAACAACATTTTCTTTTCCTTGCTTATACTTGATCACATAAGGGAATTGTTCAATGTATTCAACCCATTTGGCATGTCTTTTGTTCAATTTTCCTTGACCTTTCAGATACTTAAGGCTCTCATGATCAGTATGAATCACAAATTCCTTAGGTTGCAGATAATGTTGCCAAGTTTGTAAAGAACGGACAAGGGCATACAATTCTTTATCATAGGTTGAATAGTTTATGGAAGCTCCTTTCAATTTCTCACTAAAGTAGGCAACAGGTTTGTTACCTTGATGCAACACAGCTCCAATGCCAACTCCGCTGGCATCACATTCAACTTCAAACATTTCGTCAAAGTTGGGCAATCTCAGGATAGGTGCAGAAGTTAGACGTTTCTTAAGTTCCTCAAAGGCTTGTTGTTGTGATTCTCCCCATTCAAATCTTACATCTTTCTTGACTAACTCATTCAAGGGTGCAGCTATGGTAGAGAAATCCTTCACAAAACGTCTATAGAAGCTAGCTAATCCATGAAAACTCCTAATATCTCCAGCAGACTTAGGGGTTGGCCACTCAGTTATGGATTTAACTTTCTCTTGGTCCATTTCAATTCCTTCAGCACTAATTACAAATCCTAAGAATGTAACCTTCTCCAGACAGAAAGAACACTTCTTGAAATTTGCGTACAACTCTTCTTTCTGTAGGGTGACAAAAATAGCTCTAAGATGGATCAGATGTTCACTTAGGGTTTTGGAGTAGATAAGAATGTCATCAAAGTAAACTACTACAAATTTCCCTATGAATTTCCTTAAGACCTCATTCATTAACCTCATGAAAGTACTAGGGGCGTTGGTTAAACCAAAGGGCATAACTAACCATTCGTACAATCCAAATTTAGTCTTAAAGGCAGTTTTCCATTCATCACCTTCCCTAATTCTCACTTGGAAATAACCTTGTTTAAGATCTACTTTGCTAAAGCATCTAGACCCATGCAACATATCCAACATGTCATCCAACCTAGGAATAGGGTATCTATACTTCACAGTGATCTTATTGATGGCTCTGCAATCAGTACACATTCTCCAAGTTCCATCTTTCTTAGGGACAATGATAACAGGAACAGCACAAGGACTCATACTCTCTTTTACTTTACCCTGGGTCAATAGTTCCTCAACTTGCTTTTGGATTTCCTGAGTTTCCTCTGGATTGGCTCTATAGGCAGGTCTGTTTGGCAGAACAGCTCCTGGAACGAAATCTATTTGATGTTCAATGCCTCTTAGAGGTGGTAAACCTGGGGGATCTCCTTCGGGAAACAAGCTAGAAAATTCTTGAAGTAGAGATGCAACTTCACTTGGTAAAGTAGGTGGTATTTCAGATGAAGAGAACAGAGTTTCTTTGTAAAGCAAGATATAAACAGTTTTCTTTGAATTGATAGCATGGAATACCTCACTTTGAGATGCAAAGAATGCGTTTTTCTTTAGAGATGGTTCAGCAGAAACCTTGTTTTCTTTTGGTTCAATTTTAAGATGAGAACTTCTTAGTTGATTTTCTTTGATGAAAATCCTCTCTAATTCTTTTTCTTTTGGATCATTATGGCTTTTTAAGATGCGTTGTTGATCCTCAAAGACTTCGTGCGGGGGCAAGGCATTTAATTTGAATAGCTTGTTGTTATGCCTAAAGGAATATCTATTTAGGTAACCATCATAAGTAACCTTGTTGTCAAATTGCCACGGTCTACCTAATAAGATATGACTTGATTGCATAGGGGCTATATCACATAACACCTCAGCAAAATACCCACCGATTGATAAAGAAATTAGGACTTGCTTTGTTACTTTAACTTCACCGCACTCATTAAGCCACGTAAGTCTATAAGGATGGGGGTGATTCAATAAAGGTAACTCAAGTTTCCTAACAAGTTCAAAACTTGCCACATTGGTACATGAACCGGAGTCAATGATTAAAGTGCAGACTTTCTTTTTAACCATACAGTGAATGTGGAATATGTTCTCTCTTTGTATGTCAGGTTCTTCAGTTTTAATTTGGGCACTTAGGGCTCGACGGACAACTAAGAACTCTTTTGTTTCACACTCATTAGTCTCTTCACTAATCTCTTCTTCTTCCTCACACGTTTGCTCAATTTCTTTGTTTTCTTCACTCTCTTCCAACTCTTCCTCAGAATAATACTCATTAGACTCTTCAACAAACATGATGCGTTTAGGGTTGGGACATTGATTAGCAAAATGACCTTTTCCTAAGCATTTAAAACATTGAATATCACGAGTCTTAACATTAGGCGTACCTTCCACCTTGGCTTTGCCTTTATCAGGGATTGGAAACTTTGGATGGTTTTGGATGTTCTGGGTTGATTTTCCTTGGAATCCACGGCCTTGACCTTGTTGTGGACGGAAAGGCGTCCTGGGCTGTGTTCTAGGAAAACTCAAAGGATTAGCCTGAAAAGAAGGGTTAGAAGTTTTTACCTTCAATTGTCTTTCCACTTTCTCAGCAATGTGAACCATGGAAGCCAGATCAGAGTAAGGTGTGATTTCCACCTTGAATGCAATCTCTTTGTTCAAGCCAGCTAGAAATCTAGCCATTGTGGCTTCCTCAGCTTCTTCTATGTTAGCCCTGGTAAGCAGATGTTCTAATTCTTTATAAAATTCATCAACAGATCTATTACCTTGAGAAAGTTGTTGCAATTTCTGGAAAATACTTCTCTCATAGGAAGGAGATATGAATCTCTTCCTCATCTCTTGTTTCAGCTCGGACCAAGTAACAACAGGGGGCTGTCTTGTTCTTCTCCTGGTGTTCTGCAATTGCTCCCACCAGAGTAAAGCATAATCTACAAATTCAAAAGTTGCATACCGCACTTTGGCCAATTCAGAATAGTTAGTGCAAGAATACAAATGATCTACTTTTGTTTCCCATTGCAGATAAGCTTCAGGATCACTTTTCCCTTGGAAGGAGGGTATTGTCAGTTTAGTAGTAATGAACTCTTCTTCAAGATGTTCATTTCTATCAGGTTGACGTTCATCATACCGTTCTTCCGGATAGTGTTCTTCATTGTACTCAGGGAGATAATCAAATCTCTCCTCAAAAGAAATGTTCCTACGACCACCATTACTACCTCGACCTCGACTTCTACCTCTATGTGATGTGACTCTTCTAGGTTGAACATGAGACTCATTACCATAAGAGGTGCCTTCTTGAAAAGGTATACGAGGTTCCTTTTGATCTGAGGTTGGCTTTTCTACGTTGTTTATCCTTTGTTTGTTATCCTCTATGTCACTTCTCATTAAACCAAACTGATTAACAAGGAAAGTGAGTGTTTGCTGTATATTCTCTAGGGTAACAGGGACTGGGGATGGAACAGGAGTAGATGGGGACGGGGATGGTGCATTATCTTTCTGTTGGGAACCCATGATTCAAAAGACAATCTCAAAAACCAATTTAAAATATTGACAAGATGCAAATACTCTACTTTATGTTGACAATTGTTCAAAACAGCAATTTGGACTATTTTACCTAAAGATCCAAGTAAAATCACAGAAGTCAAGTTGTTGTTCGGGCTGAATGAAATCTACGGGGTTGTTTAAGAAATCCCTCAATTACTTTACAACATATGCAATTATCAATTGAAGTAAAGTGAAAGTAAAAGCACACAAACAAAGTGCTAGCAAGGGTTTGCTTTAGAAACTTTCAATACTTCAAAACTACAACACTTTGGGTTTGGTTTGGGCACTTTCTTTTTTTGAGCTTTGCACGAGATTTTCCCTTTATGCAATGTTTAATTTTGGGCTTTTCCTCACTTGGCTTTCTTGTGCAATTCTCTCGTCTTGCCTCTTACTTGTTGACAAATATTGGCTTTTCTCTCGCGTATTTCTCAATCAAGTTTAGTTTTCTTTCTTTGGATGGTTTGCTTGATTGTTGTGAGACTACTCCTCACGGCCTACATGAGACATTGCCCACGGCCTTTAATTGCACATGGTTTGTTGTATTTGGAATTTGAAAGTTCCTCGTACACAACACGGCTAAACACTATGTAGTGAGAATTCAATTCACAATTACAACAAGATCAAAGTGTATAAAGTGCAATGAAAGTTCAGAAATTGATCTAAAACAACAATTGGATAGCTCTTTAACAATGTGGGGTTTAAACAATTCCTAACTTTCGGAATATATCTAAGTCCAACAAGTTGTTTGAAACAATTGAAATCAACAAAAAGATAAAGCTATTAGCATGTACCAAGATTTCAAATGAGCTTTAAAAGTTGTTTTAATCCACGGTTTTGGCACTTATCTTTTTTTTTTTTGTTTTTGATGTAAATGATCTAAGTAATCTTAAGATGGCTAAATGCAACTTATTTGTTTCTAAATGCAATCTATAAGGCTGATTACTATATCAACTAATGGCAAATCAGTTTTGATGAAACTAAGCTAACTTGTTTTGTTTTGTTTTTAAGTTATCTATACTACTTGTTTTTGTTTGGTTTTTGTTTGTATGATGCAATCAGATTCTAGACTAAATGATACTAGATGCAGCTCTTTGTGTTTTACCTAACAAACGTACATGAACTAGAGAGACTAGGCAGCACACTTTATTTAGCTAAACTACTTGTTTTGATCTTTGCTTTTGGTTTTCTTGTGCCAAACTAATCAACCAACTAAAACACTTAAACTATGATGTAAACTAGCCTAACCAAGCTAAATAAGGCAGCACTAAACGTTTTAATCAGTTTGCACACAAGTGACTAAAAACAGAATTTTAAGTACTACAACTTGATGAAAAATTAAACTATCAACTAGTCTAAGTTCTTTTTGTGAGGTGTTTTCGGTTTTGCCACTAAACTAAGTTACCAAACTATAGTATACTATCTAACAAGCACTTTAAAACATAAACTAACTATCTAAACAATCAGCAACAAAACGCAAATCAGTTCAACATACGGTTTGGGCAGCAACATTCATATGCAAGTTTAAACAATGTAAACATGAATAGAAGACTAACCAACGCTCTGATACCAATTGATGAGCCAAACGAAGGCTAGAAAACGTTGCCAAGGACTTTGTCTCCTACTCCAAACTGATTTGAACACAAGCCATGTCAAAGAACATCTCAAAGATACCCCTTGAACTTTAACCGTTGTTCTTGGCTCAATTTATGCCAACACCTCTCCCTCTTTGGCACTCCAACACATCTAAAACCTCAATGAGACCCTAAGATGCTGTAAACCAAATGATGAAGCAAATACTAACAAGTTCTAGGCTAGAAACTTGAAAGAAAACCGTAAGTGGTTTCAAACTTCAACTAAGTAATAGTTGTGAACTCCTTGAAGGAAATTTGATTGAAATATGTTTGATAATGGTTGTGTTTACAATCTGATTCTAGCTCTACTTATAACCAACGAAAATGCTAAGAAGTACAAGATTTAATATACAAAGTACTAGACTAAAATGACATGCTTTGCTTGGAAATTGTTTGAGCAACTTTTGGTTCCAAAAGGCTGGTTGCTTTGCCGTGTATTCAACCTGTTTTCCAGCCTTCTTCCTTTGATCAATTTGATTGGTTTAGACATGTAGCAGCTTGCTTGAGAAAGGCCTTTGATTGGTTGCAAGTTGTCTTTGAATCTTCAAACCTTTTCATTCCTTAAGCCAACGGTTTTCTTCAAGTGTTTTGATTGGATGAATCTTTGTGCAGCTTGTTTTCTTGTCTTCAACTTGAGTGTGATTGGTTTGAACATTTGCAAGACTTCTTCTCATTGGTTAAAGCTTTGAGCAGCTTGTCTTGCTCACTATTTGCGTGGAGGACAAAGCCTTGTATTTGACATGAGTGCTTGTCACCTCCTTGCTTGTAAGCTACTTGCTTATCACCTCCTTGTTTGTAACCTACTTGCTTATCACCTCCTTGCTTGTAAGCTACTTGTTTGTCACCTCTTTGCTTGGACAAAAATTCAGGTTTGAATTGCATCTTCAAGCTAAAAACGTGTACCTGAAAGATAAGGCAAGAATACAACACAACTATCCTAAAACAAAGTTAACAAACCAACAATATTAAAAGGAACAACTAAAGATATGTACAACACGTTTTGGATACAACTAAATCATTGCTTGTATCATATAAACCCAATGGACATCATCTTCGTTTGGCTCATCAATCCTCCTTGTTTGTAACCTACTTGCTTATCACCTCCTTGCTTGTAAGCTACTTGTTTGTCAAATTGCCACGGTCTACCTAATAAGATATGACTTGATTGCATAGGGGCTATATCACATAACACCTCAGCAAAATACCCACCGATTGATAAAGAAATTAGGACTTGCTTTGTTACTTTAACTTCACTACACTCATTAAGCCACGTAAGTCTATAAGGATGGGGGTGATTCAATAAAGGTAACTCAAGTTTCCTAACAAGTTCAAAACTTGCCACATTGGTACATGAACCGGAGTCAATGATTAAAGTGCAGACTTTCTTTTTAACCATACAGTGAATGTGGAATATGTTCTCTCTTTGTATGTCAGGTTCTTCAGTTTTAATTTGGGCACTTAGGGCTCGACGGACAACTAAGAACTCTTTTGTTTCACACTCATTAGTCTCTTCACTAATCTCTTCTTCTTCCTCACACGTTTGCTCAATTTCTTTGTTTTCTTCACTCTCTTCCAACTCTTCCTCAGAATAATACTCATTAGACTCTTCAACAAACATGATGCGTTTAGGGTTGGGACATTGATTAGCAAAATGACCTTTTCCTAAGCATTTAAAACATTGAATATCACGAGTCTTAACATTAGGCGTACCTTCCACCTTGGCTTTGCCTTTATCAGGGATTGGAAACTTTGGACGGTTTTGGATGTTCTGGGTTGATTTTCCTTGGAATCCACGGCCTTGACCTTGTTGTGGACGGAAAGGCGTCCTGGGCTGTGTTCTAGGAAAACTCAAAGGATTAGCCCGAAAAGAAGGGTTAGAAGTTTTTACCTTCAATTGTCTTTCCACTTTCTCTGCAATGTGAACCATGGAAGCCAGATCAGAGTAAGGTGTGATTTCCACCTTGAATGCAATCTCTTTGTTCAAGCCAGCTAGAAATCTAGCCATTGTGGCTTCCTCAGCTTCTTCTATGTTAGCCATGGTAAGCAGATGTTCTAATTCTTTATAAAATTCATCAACAGATCTATTACCTTGAGAAAGTTGTTGCAATTTCTGGAAAATACTTCTCTCATAGGAAGGAGATATGAATCTCTTCCTCATCTCTTGTTTCAGCTCGGACCAAGTAACAACAGGGGGCTGTCTTGTTCTTCTCCTGGTGTTCTGCAATTGCTCCCACCAGAGTAAAGCATAATCTACAAATTCAAAAGTTGCATACCGCACTTTGGCCAATTCAGAATAGTTAGTGCAAGAATACATATGATCTACTTTTGTTTCCCATTGCAGATAAGCTTCAGGATCACTTTTCCCTTGGAAGGAGGGTATTGTAAGTTTAGTAGTAATGAACTCTTCTTCAAGATGTTCATTTCTATCAGGTTGACGTTCATCATACCGTTCTTCCGGATAGTGTTCTTCATTGTACTCAGGGAGATAATCAAATCTCTCCTCAAAAGAAATGTTCCTACGACCACCATTACTACCTCGACCTCGACTTCTACCTCTATGTGATGTGATGAGCCAAACGAAGGCTAGAAAACGTTGCCAAGGACTTTGTCTCCTATTCCAAACTGATTTGAACACAAGCTATGTCAAAGAACATCTCCAAGATACCCCTTGAACTTTAACCATTGTTCTTGGCTCAATTTATGCCAAAACCTCTCCCTCTTTGGCACTCCAACACATCTAAAACCTCAATGAGACCCTAAGATGCTGTAAACCAAATGATGGAGCAAATACTAACAAGTTCTAGGCTAGGAACTTGAAAGAAAACCGTAAGTGGTCTTAAACTTCAACTTGAAATGTTGATAACTCCTCAAGGGAAATTCTGGTTGAAATGTGTATTGATAATGGTTGTATATTGTTATGTTTACAATCTGATTCCTATGCTATTTATGCAAAACGAAATTTACAAAAAGTACAAGTTTTAATGTACAAAGTACAAGACTAAATAACATGCTTTGCTTGGAAATTGTTTGAGCATCTTTTGGTCCCAAAAGTTCTGGTTGCTTTGCCGTGTAATCTTTGCTAGATTCAGCCTTCTTTCTTTGATCAATTTGATTGGTTTAGGCATGGAGCAGCTTGCTTTGGAATGACCTTTGATTGGATGCAAGTTGGTTTTTGAATTTTCAACAAATATTCCTAGACAACCGTTGGTTTCCTTGCTTGAATTCAGCCAAAATTCTGATTGGTTCTTGTAGTGAGCAGCTTGCTTTGGATTGCATTTGATTGGTAGAAACTTTGGTGTTGAATTTTCAAACCTATTTGCCATGAACCAGCCGTTTCTTCCATGGTTGTGATTGGATCATTTAAGGTGCAGCTTGCTAGTTGTTTCCTTGCTTGTTTGTGATTGGTTTAAGCATTTGCAAGACTTCTTTCTATTGGTTCATGAAATGAGCAGCTTGTCTCTCCATTCTTACGTGAAGAACAACTTGAATTTGACATGGTTGCTTGTCACCACCTTGCTTGTCACCACCTTGCTTATCACCTCCTTGCTTGGACAAAAATTCAGGTTCTAATTGCATCTTCAAGCTTTGTTTGAATAATGATATTATCCGATCAAATGGAACATGGATCGATAGGTGTTCATGCTTCTTCAATGTAAAGCTCTCTTTGACCTATCTTCAAAGACACCAAGCAACAAACACAATATGCACAACATATATGACATGTCCTAAGGGTTAGTTAAGACTATAAGACATAAGAACTAGCACTAGTGTGTGCGGAGTGAACAGTGATATGTCATGTCTTACAGAACTAACATATGACAATAAATGATACATGAAAATATGTTGCGTTGACCCCATCGTGGGCTCATCATTCCCTCCCTCTTGAAAATGATTCGTCCTCGAATCTCAACATGAAGAGAATAAGGGATAGGGATGTAGGATGTACACGTATGATCATCTACACCATAATCAATATGAACATGATAATACAAATGGTGAAGGTGAAATACCTTGGTGCATCCTTATCTTTGAAGAAAAAAATAAGGTGTGTACACGCTTTCTAAAATGTTTAGGATGTATTAACAATATGATAACAAAAATTTTAGAACACATACATCCTAACAGATAAAACAACATCCAAAAAGCACATTGCAACATGTTAACACTAAATGTACCAATCTTACAAACATGTGCAATATTTAGACAAGATGTATCAATTGAGATGACAACAGGCAGACATTCAACAAGATGAGATGAAATAGATATTTCAGAAGAATCTTCATTTATACTAAATATGTCATTCAATTCATTAACTAGTTCATCCAAGGATTTATGTTCATTTGTAGCTGAATCTATTTCAATAATGACATCATGATCAAGCTCTACATCAAGTAGACAATCTAGTTCAGCTAACATCAAATCATAAGAATCTAGTTTATCAATGTCATTCTCAACAGAATTACTTACATCAATGTCATCAATGAAATGTACAGGATGTAATTCAGATTGTAACCCAGAAACAAGCATCTCAGCAGAATGCAGATCATGCACAGGGATTTCATTTATATGCATGTCACAATGTAAATCATTTTCAGACAAAGTGTTATCACAATTAACATCATCTATAAGCAAAGTGTTTGGCTCTGATACCAATTGATGAGCCAAACGAAGGCTAGAAAACGTTGCCAAGGACTTTGTCTCCTATTCCAAACTGATTTGAACACAAGCTATGTCAAAGAACATCTCCAAGATACCCCTTGAACTTTAACCATTGTTCTTGGCTCAATTTATGCCAACACCTCTCCCTCTTTGGCACTCCAACACATCTAAAACCTCAATGAGACCCTAAGATGCTGTAAACCACATGATGGAGCAAATATTAACAAGTTCTAGGCTAGGAACTTGAAAGAAAACCGTAAGTGGTCTTAAACTTCAACTTGAAATGTTGATAACTCCTCAAGGGAAATTCTGGTTGAAATGTGTATTGATAATGGTTGTATATTGTTATGTTTACAATCTGATTCCTATGCTATTTATGCAAAACGAAATTTACAAAAAGTACAAGTTTTAATGTACAAAGTACAAGACTAAATAACATGCTTTGCTTGGAAATTGTTTGAGCATCTTTTGGTCCCAAAAGTTCTGGTTGCTTTGCCGTGTAATCTTTGCTAGATTCAGCCTTCTTTCTTTGATCAATTTGATTGGTTTAGGCATGGAGCAGCTTGCTTTGGAATGACCTTTGATTGGATGCAAGTTGGTGTTTGAATTTTCAACAAATATTCCTAGACAACCGTTGGTTTCCTTGCTTGAATTCAGCCAAAATTCTGATTGGTTCTTGTAGTGAGCAGCTTGCTTTGGATTGCATTTGATTGGTAGAAACTTTGGTGTTGAATTTTCAAACCTATTTGCCATGAACCAGCCGTTTCTTCCATGGTTGTGATTGGATCATTTAAGGTGCAGCTTTGATGCGCGGATGTCACGCCTCGTACGGATCGTCTCCTTTAACACTTGGATCCTTAACGGTTGTAGGCAAGAGTTTAACTCCCTCCTAGCCGTTGATCACCAAGGTTTTTGTTTGAGCCCTCCTCCTTCAAAAGTTACCCGTTTCCCAAGCAAGTTTGCACCCTCTTGGACGGCCACACCTTTGATTTTGGATATCCCCCACAAGGTTGATCACTCCTTGATTGGATTCTAACTTTGATCTTCAAAGAAACAAAGAAAACACTCAACTTGTTCTTAAGAAGAATCAAAAAGAAACAAAACTCACAAGTGTTTATGAAGAGAAAATAGGCTAATTTTGCCCAAGAAATTCTTATGAATCAAATTTCCAGCTTTCTTACCCTCTTTTGGACGTGCATGACTCCTATAAATAGGGCCAAGAAGAACAAAAAAAAGTCTAGTCTACAAAGCTAAAGAAAAGGCTAGTCAAAAGGCTACAAAAAAGGCTAAAAATGTGTAATCTGTTGACAAACGGTTTGACCCCTTCTAGAAGCAGATTCTGGTCTTTGTTACTTCCTGCGAATTGTAGATCACGTTTTAAAATTGAATTTGGGCTTTTGAATCACATCATTTGGATATGGGATGAGTTAGATATGTCCCTCCAAAGTTTGGGTGTCCTGAATGCTTTCTGTACGGGCTCCTGAAAACTTGTATGAATGGTGGCCTTTTTTTGGATCACTTGCAGCTCGAATTAGTCCTTGACTCCTCTTAGAGAATTGTAGTCAATTGAGTGTAGAAAATAAACATATGCAGTTCTCTGAATTTGGCCCATCCATTAAAGAGATAAGTCCAAGTTACTAAACATGTGTCACAGAATTCGGCAGAAACAATACTTGAACTTCATTGTTGTTTTTGGCCATTATAACGACAGATCTTGGAAATGTGCGAAACATCAATGTGCTAGGTCTTTGTCTTGTGTTTCCAACGAAATTTGAATCACTTGATTTGCCCTTGTGGTTGAAGAGATACGCCTGTTTTACGAAAACTTGTTCTGCCAGAAAATTACATTCTGAAATGGGCTTGCTTCTCTTCAACTCCTTTGGTCTTCAAACGTCTCCAGCAACCTTACAAGTCCTTAAAATAATTATAATAAATATAGAAACATAATAAACAACCCTAAAGGCCTAACAAGCTAAAAGACTCAAGGTTTGGTCATGCAAGACCGAAAGAACAACCTTTACAAACAAGAAACTTTAAGCAAACGACTCAATGAATGAAAGAAATAATACGAACGACTCATATATGTTACAACACATAAAAACTCAAAGATTGGGCTCAAGTAAGTGAACCCAACAACACTCTTTGTTTACAGGCTCGTCTTGCACATGTCTGAACAAGAATGCATCAACTGCTTGGCTCAAACTCTTTGTCATACTTCTTGTCTCTTGTCCTCGACTTGCCTCGTCTTTGTTGCCGCTTGGCACCTGTACCTCATCATTCCCCCGCTCCTCAAAAGGATTCGACTTCGAATCTAAAGCATCACTAAAAGGAGATAGATCAGAAACATTAAAAGTATTTGAGACAGAACCATACTTACCTTGCGGGAGGTCAATGATGTAGGCATTGTCATTGATCCTCTCAAGCACCTTGAAAGGACCATCACCTCTTGCCATCAATTTGGATTTCCTTTCATTAGGAAACCGCTCTTTGCGCAAGTGCAACCATACTAAGTCGTCTGGCTCAAAGACAACTCTCTTTCTTCCTTTGTTGGCCTGCTTAGCATACTGCTTGTTCTTCTTTTCAATTTGTAATCTCACTTTGGCATGTAACTTCTTCACCAATTCAGCCTTTGCCTTACCATCTAGGTTTAATTTTTCATTTGTAGGTATAGACAATAAATCAAGTGGGGAAAGGGGATTGAAGCCATAAACAATTTCAAAAGGAGAATACAAAGTACCACTATGCACACTCCTATTATATGCAAACTCAATATGTGGCAAACAATCTTCCCAATTCTTTAAGTTCTTCTGAATTAGAGAACGTAAAAGTTGAGACAACGTCCTATTTACTACTTCGGTTTGATCGTCAGTCTGTGGATGAGCAGTAGTAGAAAATAAGAGCGTAGTACCCAACTTACCCCAAAGGACACGCCAAAAGTGACTCAAAAATTTTGTATCCCTATCACTAACAATAGTTCTAGGCATACCATGCAAACGAACAACTTCCTTAAAGAACAAGTCAGCAACATGGGATACATCATCAACTTTTCTGCATGATATGAAGTGAGCCATCTTAGAGAAACGATCCACAACAACAAAAATACTATCCTTACCCGTCTTTGATCTAGGCAGTCCTAGAACGAAATCCATACTAACATCAACCCAAGGTGAAAGGGGTACGGGTAGTGGATGATATAAACCATGTGGATGCAACTTAGACTTTGCTTGCTTACACGTAATGCAATGAGCACAAATCTTTTCTACATCTGCACGCATGTGGGGCCAAAAAAAATGCTCACGCAATGCCTCAAAAGTCTTAAAGACACCAAAGTGACCCATAAGGCCGCCTCCATGTGCCTCCTTAACAAGTAATTCACGCAAAGATGATTGTGGTATGCACAACTTACCTTCCTTAAACAAGAATCCATCATGAATGTAGAACTTACCAAAAGATGATTTAGCACATGCTGCATAGATAGAATGAAAATCATGATCACTAGCATATAACTCCTTAACTAGTTCAAATCCAAGCAAACGAGAAGACAATGTAGTAATCAAGGAATATCTCCTAGACAATGCATCAGCTACTACGTTATCTTTTCCTTGCTTATATTTAATCACATAAGGAAATTGTTCAATGAATTCCACCCACTTAGCATGTCTTTTATTCAACTTACCTTGGCCTTTAAGATACTTAAGAGATTCATGATCCGTGTGAATCACAAATTCCTTAGGTTGCAAGTAATGCTGCCAAGTTTGCAAAGATCTTACCAATGCATACAACTCTTTATCATATGTAGAATAATTCAATTGAGGACCTTTTAATTTCTCACTGAAGTATGCAATGGGACGTTTAGCTTGTGTTAACACGACTCCAATTCCTATGCCACTAGCATCACATTCAATCTCAAATGTTTCTTCAAAGCTTGGTAGTTTAAGAATAGGTGCTGTCGTTAATCTTCTTTTAAGCTCATTAACGCCAATTGTTGTGCCTCCCCCCAATGAAATCCAACATCTTTCTTTACAATCTCATTTAAAGGGGCAGCAATAGATGAAAAATCCTTAACAAGCTGCCTATAAAAGCTGGCTAAGCCATGAAAACTTCTAACTTCACCAACTGTTTTAGGGATAGGCCACTCAAGGATTGACTTCACCTTTTCTTGGTCCATTTCAATGCCATTTTCACTAACAACATATCCTAAGAATATCACTTTGTCCAAGCAAAAGGAACACTTTTTAAAATTAGCATATAGTTGTTCTTTCTGTAAAATCTCAAAAACAGCTCTTAAGTGTCCTATATGTTCATGCAATGTCTTAGAATATATCAAGATATCATCGAAATAGACAACAACAAACTTCCCAATGAATGCACATAAGATTTCGTTCATTAACCTCATGAATGTACTAGGTGCATTAGTTAAACCAAAAGGCATTACTAACCACTCATACAAACCAAACTTAGTCTTAAATGCAGTCTTCCATTCATCTCCCTCTTTGATGCGCACTTGAAAGTACCCACTTTTCAAATCAATTTTAGTAAAGTATTTAGCTCCATGCAATTCGTCTAACATGTCATCGAGTCTAGGAATAGGGTACCGATACTTTACCGTGATCTTATTAATAGCGCGACAATCAATGCACATTCTCCATGAGCCATCCTTTTTGGGCACGACAATCACTGGTACAGCACATGGGCTCATGCTCTCCCTCACCTTGCCCTTGGCTAGTAGCTCCTCTACTTGGCGTTGGATCTCCTTTGTCTCCTCGGAATTCGCCCTATAGGCTGGTCTGTTAGGCAATGTAGCACCGGGTATGAAATCAATTTGGTGCTCTATCCCGCGCAAAGGTGGCAATCCAGCAGGTTCCTCCTCAGGAAACAAATCTGAAAACTCTTCAAGCAAAGATACAACTCCACTAGGCAATGTAGATGGTAAGTCACTTACAGAAAACAATGATTCTTTGTAAAGCATCATATAAACAGTCTTTCGATCATATAAAGCATGTGAAACCTCAGAATGACTAGCAAAGAATGCATGCTTCTTTTCTTGCTTGATTAAGTTTTTCTTCGCCGAAGATTCAGCCTTGGCCGAACCCTCTTTTGTTGTCCCCTCCTTGGCCAAGCCCTTACGGGAATCGAGCCAAGTCTTTTCTTGCTTGAGGCTTTCAAGAAACTTCTTTTCAGCCTCTCTTTCAGTAGGATCTGAACGCTTTTGCGCAAGGCGTTTTTGATCCTCATAGACTTTGTGCGGGGGCAATGCACGCAATCTATACGTCTTATTATCCATCTTAAATGAATATGTATTAAGGTAACCATCATGAATGACTCTTCTATCAAATTGCCATGGTCGTCCCAAGAGAATATGACTAGCATGCATGGGTGCAACGTCACAAAGTATGTCATCCTTATAATTACCTATGGACAATGAAACCAAAACTTGCTTACTCACTTTAATTTCACCACAGTCATTAAGACATGTCAAACTATAAGGTCGCGGATGTTTAGTCATGGGTAAGTCAAGTTTCCGAACTAATTCTGCACTAGCAACATTAGTACAAGATCCTGCATCTACAATCATGGTGCACACTTTTCCTTTTATCATGCAATGTGTATGAAATATGTTCTCCCTCTCTTGTTCATGCTCATCTACTTTAGTTTGTGTGTTAAGTGATCTCTTAACAACTAAAAGCTCACTAGATGCAAGTTCTTCCTCAATAGTGCATTCCTCAACCACATTCTCTTCTACTCCCTCGTCAACATGCTCTTCCTCTTCATGCTTAGAATCAGAATAATACTCTCCACTCTCCTCTATGTACATGATACGTTTAACATTAGGACATTCAGATGCAATATGACCTAAACCCTGACATCTAAAGCATTTAATGTCCCTAGATCTGCTAGAAGAGTTAGAAGATTTACCTTGAGGTTGTTCACTAACCTTTTGTTTGCCTTTGTCGATTCGGGAGGGAGCTTGTGGTGTACGACCTTGCTGCTGAGGTGGACGGTGTAGTGGCTGCTGCACACGGCTTTGAAATGGTGGTGGTGGACGGTGTGGAGCTTGGCTTGACCGTGTAAACAGTGGATTCTGTCGTGTGCTAAACCTGTTCATGGGTTGGGTAGAGGGCCGAATATTACCTTGTGTTGAAGGCCTCCTCAACTGTCTTTCCACCTTTTCTGCCAAGTGTACCATCGATGCTAAGGTTGCACAAGATTGCAACTCCACAGGAAGGGCAATTTCTTTGTTCAGTCCTTCTAAAAACCGTGCCATGGTAGCATCTTCTCTTTCATCAATCTGTGCTCTCATCATCAACAACTCCATTTCTTTATAGTATTCATCAACAGTTCTATTTCCCTGCTTGAGTTGGGTTAGTCTTTGAATCATAGTTCTTTCATAAAATTGAGGCACAAACCTTTTTCTCATTTCTCTTTTCATCTCCTCCCATCTTTGAATGGGACCTTCTCCACTCCTTCTTCTTGAACTTAACATTTGATCCCACCAAAGAAGTGCATATTCTGTAAACTCAATGGCTGCAAAACGCACTTTAGTTCAGAAAAGGAAGTACAAGAGTAAATGAGTTCTACCTTTCTTTCCCATTCGAGGTATGCTTCATGATCACTTCGCCCCTGAAATGGAGGAATGTTCATCTTGATCTTATGGGAATCATCATCATGCTGATTGTGCCTAGGATAGTACCCACGATTAGGAACATCATAGTCACGGTTTTGACGTTGAAAGTTACGAGTTTCAACATCAAACGGTTCCTCATAATCTCTTCCCCGTTGACCATCATGGATATGTGGATCATCCTCAGGATACCTCTCTTCTAATGGTGGCATGTACACTGGGGCGTGTTGTAGGCCTCCTCTGCCTCGTCCTCTTTGTCCCATCATTTGACCACGAATGGCTTGCCGTGGTGGATCAACTGGAATACGACTTGGACCCTCAAATTGGGTAGCCATGTTTCGAATCATGGAGCCATTTCCTTCGATGGTTCCTGGTTGAGACGTTTGGTGGCGGGGGTTAGATCTGTCAGCCTCCAGTAGGTCTAACCTCTCGGTAATCCTTCTAAGCATTCCAAGTATATTCTCTTCCGTCACGGAATTCCTCATATCCTCCAAAGGTGGGGGAGTATTGGAATTTTTTAAACGGTGTCTCATCCATCTAAACCTGAAAAAAAAATTAAAAGAACACAAAGAAAAAAAAAGGAAAACTAACACAAAGAGTAAAGAAGATTTGTTACGTTAGTGCAAAGAGAATTTCAACTTGTGCTTGTCCTTTCTTACTCGTATTTTTGACACTCAAGGCTTTTACCTCCCCTCTTTAAGTCCTTTCAAGCCCTTACAAGCCTTTTACCTCTCTTTTCTTGTGCCTCTAATCCAATCGTGGGCTAGAAGCAACCAAGACGAGCAACAATGTGGAGGTCTTCAGCAGCTTGTACAATCTTCAAAAACGGGGTTAGTATCACCGAAGTAAGAATAGATACCGAGCAAAGGACACAAAACATGTTGGACCTGTATAGCACCACTAGAGGGGGGGGGTGAATAGTGGGTTAGCGGAAATAACACTACAATTACCTTCAAAAACTTGTTTGAAGACCCCTTTGCCTCTTTAGCCTCAGGTTCTGGAATTTCCAGAAACAGTTCACTGTTTTGAGTGTTTTGGTTGAACCACTTATACACCTGTGCAAGCTCTCAAACTTGGCAGAGATCAAGTTTAGAATGTTTATAGTATGTCATAAAAATTTCAGTCAATTCCAAGCAAGTTTGCACGTTCAAATAAGCAAGATAAGTAAAGTGTGCAATTCTGGCAGTTTCAGGCAGAATGTTAGCTTAACTTCAAACGATGATATCTCAAAATCTACCCGTGCTATTTTGATGAATCTTATGTCAAATTAAACCTTATGATGTCTAGTTTAATTTGATATAAGGCTCACTTCAAGATTCGCAGGATAACCTATTCAAATTGAACAAGTTTTGCACACTGGTCAGAATTGTTCACAGAATGTAGCAACAATTTTGTGAAGACGATTTGAATATGCTAAACTCCTTAGAATTTAGTGATTCTTGCGGCTAATGAAAGCTAACACATTGAAGTATAATATATCCAAAATTCATGCAATTCTAAGACTGTTTGCTTGTTCAATTATGCGTGCCAAGTTAGTGTAATTCTCAGGCAGAAAACAGTAAGTGCAGGAAATAAGTAAAGAACACAAGGAATTATCCTGGTTCGGTCAATGTGACCTACTCCAGTCCCAAGAGACACCTTCTCTTGGATTTCACTAAACACCAAACACCAAAGTCACCTTACAAAGCCAAAGGAAGAAGCTTTTCACCAACTTCTTCAAGAGACTTCACCAAAACAAACAGCAACTAGTTTGTTTCACCTTTGCACCTTTGCACCTTTTGCTCACCTCTAAGGAGTAAGCTTTATACACCAGCTTCTCCCTTACAATATGTCGTTTAAAAGGTGTTGAAATGACAAGAAATGAAGAACTATACAATCATAAAGCTTGCTGCAAATGTGTTCTTCAATATAGAAGAATAGAAGAGAAGAATGGAGACAAAGAGCTGAATGTCTTGCTTGCTTTTCTTTTGTTTTCGTTGGTGCACTTTTACTCTTCACCTTTGGAGCTATTTATAGCCAAGAGGACAGCCTAAAGGCTCCTCAAAGAGACGTTGGAGCTGGTTGAGAATGGAGAAAAATCAGCACTTTTCTAGCTTTCAAACTTAAGCTTATCTTTTGTTGCTTTGAATTGGTCTTCAAACTGAACTTTTATCCTTCATTTTATCCCATTATAAACGTTGGAACTGAGGTGGAAAATGGCTTCATTTTAACGTTTAAAAGGCAGCTCCAATCAGCAATGTCCATGTGTGAATAACTTGCCATGTATGCAGCTGAATTGGCATGTGTTTTGAACAAATTTGGCTCCTCATTTTGAATGTCAAATAGACGTTGGAATGTAGCTAAAAGATAGAGAGAAATCAGCTTGACTTGGTCTTCAATCATATAGCCGTTGCATATGGCTTTGGTTGAGAGACTTTTGCTTCAAATTTGCTACATTGTAGGACTTGTTTTTGTCACACATTATAACCTGAATCTTGACCATATAGCATACGAAATTTTGCTCCATTTTTGAGCCAAAATAGCCGTTGAAAACAGCTCCAAAATATACAAGAATAATCATTTGAAATCAGCACCAAAATAGGATTTATTTCAACTTGCCTTGACTTGTTCAAAATCTGAAAATTTGAACATGATTTGTGTGCCAATATCCGTTTGCACACATATAATATATAGCCATTTATGTCTTCAACATGTAGCATAGAATACCATATGAAGAATGCCAAGAATTCCAAGAAAACCATAGATGTGATAACCATAACACAAGAATTCCATTTGAGATACCATGCTGCCCATTTCCATAAATATAGGGCACGTACCATATGTGACATAAACACATATAAACATCATATAAACAATATATAACTGTTGGACCTGTATAGCACCACTAGAGGGGGGGGTGAATAGTGGATTAGCGGAAATTACACTATAATTACCTTCAAAAACTTGTTTGAAGACCCCTTAGCCTCTTTAGTCTCAGATTCTGAAAATTCCAGAAACAGTTCACTACTTTGAACGTTTTGGTTGAACCACTTATACACCTGTGCAAGCTCTCAAACTTGGCAGAGATCAAGTTTAGAATGTTTATAACATGTCATAAAAAATTCTGTCAATTCCAAGCAAGTTAGCACGTTCAAATAAGCAAGAGAAGTAAAGTGTGCAATTCTGGCAGTTTCAGGCAGAATGTTAGCTTAACTTCAAACAGCAATATCTCAAAATCTACCCGTGCTATTTTGATGAATCTTATGTCAAATTAAACCTCAAGATGTCTAGTTTAATTTGATATAAGGCTCACTCCAAGATTCGAAGGATAGCCTATTCAAATTGCACAAGTTTGCACACTGGTCAGAATTGTTCACAGAATGTAGCAACAATTTTGTGAAGATGATTTGAATATGCTAAACACCTTAGAATTTAGTGATTCTTGCGGCTAATGAAAGCTAACACATTGAAGTATAATATATCCAAAATTCATGCAATTCTAAGACTGTTTGCTTGTTCAATTATGCGTGCCAAGTTAGTGTAATTCTCAGGCAGAAAACAGTAAGTGCAGGAAATAAGTAAAGAACACAAGGAATTATCCTGGTTCGGTCAATGTGACCTACTCCAGTCCCAAGAGACACCTTCTCTTGGATTTCACTAAACACCAAACACCAAAGTCACCTTACAAAGCCAAAGGAAGAAGCTTTTCACCAACTTCTTCAAGAGGCTGCACCAAAACTGAAAATCAGCACTAGTTTGTTTCACCCTTGCACCTTTGCACCTTTTGCTCACCTCTAAGGAGTAAGCTTTATACACCAGCTTCTCCCTTACAATATGTAGTTTGAAAGGTGTTGAAATGACAAGAAATGAAGAACTATACAATCATAAAGCTTGCTACAAATGTGTTCTTCAATAGAGAAGAGAAGAAGAAAAGAATGGAGACAAAGAGCTAATTGTCTTGCTTGCTTTCTTTGTTGCTTTCGTTGGTTTTTTGCTTTTCCTCTTCATCTTTGGTGCTATTTATAGCCAAGAGGACAGCCTAAAGGCTCCTCTTAAGAGACGTTGGAATGGATGAGAATGGGAGAAAATTCAGCACCTTTTTAGCTACCAAAATTCATCATTTGACTTTCAAGATAAATCTGAATTTTTGAATGCTTTGAAATAGTCTTCCAACCTGAACTTTTATCCCACTATAGCCGTTGGAATGAGATAGACAATGGCTCCATTTGAATGTTTAAAAGACAGCTCCAATCATCAATGTCCATGTGTAAATAACTTGCCATGTATGCAGCTGAATTGGCATGTGTTTTGAACAACTTTATCTCCTCATTTTGAACACTAAATAGACGTTGGAATGCCTAGAATCAAGGCATTGGAGAATAGTTCAAAGATAGATAGAAATCACCCAAGCCTTTGAATTTGAATTAGTCTTCAACTTTGAACATATAGCCGTTTGGATGTAGCTAAAAGATAGAGAGAATTCAGCTTGACTTGGTCTTCAATCTTGAAGCATATAGCCGTTGCATATGCTTCCTTGGTTGAGAGATTTTTGCTTCAACTTTGCTACATTGTAGGACTTGCTTTTTGTCACACAATATAATCTGAACCTTGACCATATATCACACGAAATTTTGCTCCATTTTGAACCAACATAGCCGTTGAAACAATTCCAAAATATACAAGAATAATCACTTAAAATCAGCACCAAAATAGGATGTAATTCAACTTGCCTTGACTTGTTCAAAAGCTGAAAGTTTGAACATGATTTGTACCAATATGCGTGTGAACACATATAATATATAGTCATTTATGTCTTCAACATGTAGCATAGAAAACCATATGAAGAATACCAAGAATTCCAAGAAAATCATAGATGTGATAACCATAACATAAGAATTCCAATTGAGATACCATGCTGCCCGTTTCCATAAAAATAGGGCACGTACCATATGTGACATAAACACATATAAACATCATATAAGCAATATATAACATGTTGGAAGATCCATTGGCAAGTGAAAAGACCAGAATACCCCTCAGCACAAAAATAGGAATTTTGTCCTAGGATGAACCTAGACATGGTGCTGCTCCAGATTCATTTTTGCCATGATGTGACATGACTTATAAATGTGTCATATGATCATATAAATCCGTTGGAAGAAGACCAAATAAGAATGAGAAGTCCAAATGGTGAAATTACCAAAATAGCCCTTATATAGGTCAATAAGCTTCCCACCGGGTCAATTCAGTTTTAACCCGTGCCAAGCATGCCTTTCCTCAGCCAATTAGATTCTAAATTGAATAAGGATCATGTGGGCTTTTGAATGACTCAATTTGGAGTTCATTTGCCCAAGATATGAACCAAAACCTGCAATAGGATACTAAACCGAGCAATTTGCCTTATATTGTAAGTCATGTGACTTCAAGGCTTGGTTAGATCATATTATCAACATGTATTGGCATATATATCTTCTAAGATCAGTTTGAACAACATGTATTGGCATATATAATCTAAGATCAGTTTGAACATGTCTTGATTAAGACATGTGATTGAATTGGCCAAGTTCAATCTCATGATCTTAATCAAACTTGTTCAATCTTGATTCATTCAATCAATTTCACATTTAGCTCATAAATTCAATCTCATAAATTCAATCTCATGCACACATATACTTTAAACGTTATACACACATACATGCTCACATATGCATTTTGCAATATATCACAACAATCTACATGCTCACATATGCATCTTCCAATCATTCAAACATGATATATCTATTTGCAATCATCACAACAATTACACATATGCACACATATACATTTTGCACAACAATTACACATATGCACACATATACATTTTGCAATCACTCAAACATAATATATCACAACAATCTCCCCCTTTTGATGATTTGCAAAATTACCCCACATATGTGTATATTAAGCATTTAAATCAAGTGTGCATCTAAATCAAGTGTTATAATCTGTGTAATCAAGTAAGCATCTAAATCAAGTATAAGCTGCTCCCCCTTAATGTGTTATCTATCTTCCCCTTAACATGATATCTCCCCCTTAACATGATATATATACACATTTATTTCTCCCCCTTAATTTTGTAAATTATGCAAAAGACTGAATGGTGTAGTAGTCAGTTGTAAGCAATTAATCCAAGTCTTGCACGTAAAGTCTCAAAGATAGCTTGATTAAGGGGTTTAGTGAATATATCAGCTACTTGTTGATCAGTTCTAACATGTTCAATGTGTATATGTCCAAGATTAACATGATCACGGAGAAAATGATAACGTACTTCTATATGCTTTGCCTTAGAGTGTAGTACAGGGTTTTTAGACAAATTTATAGCACTTGTACTATCACAATAGATGGGGATATTATTAACTTGTATTTCAAAGTCTGAAAGTTGTTGTTTAATCCATAACAGTTGAGTACAACATAGACTTAAAGCCATATATTCTGCTTCAGTAGTAGAAAGTGCAACACTAGATTGTTTCTTTGAAAACCAAGATATTAGTGAGTTTCCTAGGAATTGACATGTTCCACTAGTGCTCTTTCTATCTACTCTACATCCACCATAATCTGCATCTGAATATGCATGTAGACTTAGACTAGATTGTCTATCATACCATAAGCCTAATGTTGGTGTATGTTGAAGATATCTAAATATTCTTTTTACAGCTTTAAAGTGTGACAACTTAGGCATACTTTGAAATCTTGCACACATACATACTGCAAACATAATATCAGGTCTACTAGCAGTTAGATATAGCAATGAACCAATCATAGACCTATATAGTTTTTCATCAAATGCAACACCATTTTCATCTTTGTCTAATTTTGTTGAAGTACACATTGGTGTTGGAGATGGTTTCAAGTTTTCAAAGTTGAATTTCTTTATCATATCTCTTATGTATTTGGCTTGATTGATATGTATACCACTTGATGTTTGTTTTATTTGCAAGCCTAAGAAATAGTTTAATTCACCAACCATAGACATTTCAAACTCAGACTTCATACAATCTTCAAAGTCTTTTACTAAGTTAGGATTAGTTGAACCAAAGATTATGTCATCTACATATATTTGTATTACAAGCAAATCTTTGTCTTTCTTTTTCAAGAATAAGGTACTATCTATGGTTCCTCTTTGAAAATTGTTACTTAGTAAAAAGTTGGCAAATCTTTCATACCATGCACGGGGGGCTTGTTTCAAACCATATAAGGCTTTCTTAAGTTTATATACATGATTAGGGTTCTTTGGATCTTCAAAGCCTGGTGGTTGTTTAACAAAAACTTCTTCTTGGATATAGCCATTTAAGAATGCACTCTTAACATCCATTTGGAATAATTTGATGTTATTATAACATGCAAAAGCTAATAAGAGGCGTATGGATTCTAATCTTGCTACGGGGGCAAATGTTTCATCGTAATCAATACCCTCTTCTTGATTATATCCTTGAGCTACAAGTCTTGCTTTATTTCTTACTACAACCCCTTGTTCATTCATTTTGTTCCTAAACACCCATTTAGTTCCAATGATTGATTTATCCTCGGGTTTAGGTACTAAATCCCACACATTGTTTCTTTCAAATTGGTTTAACTCTTCATGCATTGCATCTATCCAATATGCATCGTTTAAGGCATCATTTACATTCTTGGGTTCAATTTGGGATATAAGTGCATGCCATTGATCATATTCATTAGGATCTATTTGTCTACGTGTTCTAACCCCTTGATTTACATCTCCTATGATAAGTTCTTGAGGATGCTTTTGTTTATCTCTTATTTGCCACCAATTACTTGGTTGTGCATCTTCAATAGGTTCATGATGTTCAATAGGTTGGTTAGGCACATTTTCTTCATTATGTTCTTGTGTAGGGGGAGTTTGATTTGGTGTTTCAATTTGATCATTTGTAGGTGGTAGGATAAGTTCATCTTCATCATGAAGTATTTGATCATTTGGTACATAGATTTCATGTTGATTACTTGTTTGGAGATATACATTTTCATTGAACTTCACATGTATAGATTCAACTATCTTTCTTGTTTGTGCATTATAACATCTATATGCTTTAGAGTTCATTGAATATCCCACAAATATATGTTCATCAGACTTAGGATCAAACTTATCTAAGTTATCTTTTGTGTTCAGTACAAAGCATTTACAACCAAAGACTTTTAGATAGTTTACTTTTGGGAGTCGTCCATTTAAGATTTCAAATGGTGTTTTGTTCAATTTCTTTCTTATTGATAGTCTATTGATCATATAACTTGAAGTGTTTACTGCTTCAGCCCATAAGAATTTAGGTACTTTGTTTTCTACCATCATTGTTCTTGCTACTTCTTGAATAGTCCTATTCTTTCTTTCAACTACACCATTAAGTTGAGGAGTTCTTGGTGGGGAGAATTCATGTTTTATACCTTTTTCATTACAGAATTTGATTAATTCACTATTTTTAAACTCACCACCTCTATCACTCCTTATCTTAATAACATGTGATTCATGTTCATTTTCAAGTTGTCTAATTAGATTAGCTATAGATGATGCACTTTCATCTTTTGAAGCAAGAAACAATGTCCAAGTATATCTTGAGAAATCATCAACTATTACACATACATAATAACTTCCACCTAAGCTTCTTGTTCTACATGGACCAAATAAGTCTATATGCAAGAGTTCTAGTATTCTTGATGTTGTGACCTCGGTTTTAGGCTTAAGGGATTCTCTAACATGTTTGCCTTTGATACAAGATTCACATAGTTGAAAATCATTCAAGTTAAGTTTAGGCAATCCTTTAACAAGACTTTTAGCGTGTAGTTTTTCTAAGGTTGATATACCAATGTGTCCTAAACGTCTATGCCAAAGATTGGGATCAGATTCATGTGAAACAAGACATTTTGTGTTACTACTTAGCATATCATCCATGTTAAGCACATATATGTTTCCTTCACGTTTTCCTTTTAACACAACTTGATTGTTTTTATCCATTATCTTACAAGAAGTGGAGGAGAAGAGAACATTCAAGTTGTTGTCACATAGTTGAGAAACACTTAAAAGCTCAAAGGTTAAGTTACTTACAAGTAGAACGTTTTTGATCTCAAACTTGTTTGGATCACCAACCTTGCCTTTGCCAATTATTTGGCCTTGGTTGTTGTCTCCAAAGGTAACTTTGCCACCTTTTGCAACGTTCTTAAGTGTGCTAAACAAATTTTTGTTGCCCGTCATATGTCTTGAGCAACCACTATCAACTATCCAATTGGCTTTGTTCTTTTCATTTTCTTTGTTGTTATAACCAGCAACTTGTCTTTCTTTGATGTTATGTACCTACAAATGTAAATAACAACTTAGGTACCCTTTGATTTTGGGTCCTTTCAAGGTTAGACAAGTTAAGTTCATGTTAGTGTACCTTTAGGTACCCAAACTTGAACAACCTTTCTTGGTTTTGAAATGTTAAAATCATGTTGCATATAATGAACAAATAGTGGATTTTGATACATAGAATATGATGGAAAAGGGGCTGCACATTTATGTCTAGTTGAATAAGCATTGTAAGTTCTATATGCATTTGAATGTTGCCATGTATATGAGTTATGTCTTGGCCGTGTATAAGCATGATGTTGTGTGTGTCTAGGCCGTGTGTTGTAAACTGATTTAGGCCGAGAGTATGTCATGTTCTTCACATAAGCATGTTGTTGCATATAAGGCATAACTTGAGCAGATTTCATACTACTTTGTTTAGGCATTCTTGTATACATGTAAGCATGGTTTCTAGGTGTATTTACCTTCCTATATGTTGATGCATTTTGCAATCTTTGTGATGAAGGTGGTGTGGGCAGAATAGGTTTATTTCTAAATGCATTTGGCCTATATTTCATGTTGGTTGAAGATGATACAAATGTTGTTTTCTTAGGTGTGTATTCAGCTTCTTTAACATATCCAAGACCTTGTTTGTCATTTCCATGCTTTTGAGATGCAATAAGAGTGTCTAACATGTTGGAACCATTCTTAAATTGTTCTAAAGATTTGATCAAGTCTAGATTGCATGCTTTTAATGATTCAAATTCAGTTTGTACTTCATGTAATTTAGACTTTAAAACGTTGTAATCAACACATTGCACACATTGCACATTTTCATGTTTGTTCTTAAGTTCCTTAATCTGATTTTGCATTGAACTAATAGTGTTAGATGATTCAAGTTGAAGAACTTCTAGTTGAGAAGTTAGATTCAAGTTAGACGTCTCCAACTTGTTCTTCTCCTCAACTATTCTTTTCTTCTCCTTGGATAGCTTCTTATATCTATCATGCAACTTTTCTAATTCATCCAACAATTCATCTTGAGTAAAATCACATTCAGAGTCAGAATCGAATGTTACCTCATTTGTAGACTTTGAAGCCAAACATGTTTGTGCAACTTCAGGTTCCTCCTCGGATTCGGATGAAGATGTGTCATCCCAAGTGCTAGAACTTGCCTTGAGAGCTTTCTTCCTCCTTTGCATAGGTTCTACTCTAGTTTTTGTCCTTGTCTTTTCATCCATGTCACGGTTTTTGTTCTTGTTTGGACAATCATATGAGATGTGTCCTTGTTTGCCACATTCATAACACTTAAGTTCTTTATCATACCATTTACCATCTTGTTTGTTAGATTTCACATTGATAGGGGCAGCTGATTTTGCTTGTCTTTTAGTTGGTCTTTTCTTGAAAAACTTCCTTAAACGCCTAGCTAACAACATTATGTCTTCTTCATCACTTTCATCATCACTTTCATACTCGGCTTGATTAGATGATTCGGGTTCATTTGTTACAAATGCAAGTGATTTAGACTTGTTACTAGTTTCAGCCTTTCTTATATTCAACTTGTTTTCATAAACTTTTAAAGAGCCTATCAATTCATCAAGTTTTATTTGAGAAAGATCTTTGCTTTCTTCAATGGCACTAACTTTGGCATCCCATTCAATTGGCAAACTTCTCAAAACTTTTTGCACTTTTTCTTTCATCAAAAACGTTTTACCAAGGGATTCAAGTGAGTTGTATAAGTTTGTAAGCCTTAAATCCATATCAACAATTGATTCATTAGGCAGTAAATGAAATGTTTCAAGTGTAGTCATTAACATGTTAATCTTTGATTCCTTTACTTGATTAGTTCCTTCATGCTTCATTTCAAGACATTTCCACATATCCTTTGCACTTAAACATGAAGAGACATAGGCAGATTCACTCCTACTTAAACCATTCAACAATAATTGCATTGCTTTAGCATTAAGACTCATTTTCTTTTTATCTTCATCACTCCAATCTTTTCTATATTTCTCAACTTCTTGTGATTTGCCATCAATTATAACATGCTTAGTAGGCACATAAGGTCCATCTTCAATGATAGACCACAAGTCTATGTCAATAGCCATTAAGAACAATTTCATCCTAAGTTTCCAATGACTAAAGTTTTCTCCATCAAAAAGAGGTGGTCTTTGTGTGGACATGCCTTCTAATTCTATTTTCATGTGTGACTTAGACATGCTTCTTAGTGTGTGAGAAAACGTTTAAAACACTTATAAGAAGGAAAGAAAGGGTCACCTTGTTGTAGATACCAAATATGAAGAATATAAGACAACCAGAAAATTTCCAGCAACTTTGCAACTTGGAGTGTAAACTGTTTTCAGCTCAAATAAGAATATGGTGCTCAACCTTGCTCTGATACCAATTGTTGGACCTGTATAGCACCACTAGAGGGGGGGGTGAATAGTGGATTAGCGGAAATTACACTATAATTACCTTCAAAAACTTGTTTGAAGACCCCTTAGCCTCTTTAGTCTCAGATTCTGAAAATTCCAGAAACAGTTCACTACTTTGAACGTTTTGGTTGAACCACTTATACACCTGTGCAAGCTCTCAAACTTGGCAGAGATCAAGTTTAGAATGTTTATAACATGTCATAAAAAATTCTGTCAATTCCAAGCAAGTTAGCACGTTCAAATAAGCAAGAGAAGTAAAGTGTGCAATTCTGGCAGTTTCAGGCAGAATGTTAGCTTAACTTCAAACAGCAATATCTCAAAATCTACCCGTGCTATTTTGATGAATCTTATGTCAAATTAAACCTCAAGATGTCTAGTTTAATTTGATATAAGGCTCACTCCAAGATTCGAAGGATAGCCTATTCAAATTGCACAAGTTTGCACACTGGTCAGAATTGTTCACAGAATGTAGCAACAATTTTGTGAAGATGATTTGAATATGCTAAACTCCTTAGAATTTAGTGATTCTTGCGGCTAATGAAAGCTAACACATTGAAGTATAATATATCCAAAATTCATGCAATTCTAAGACTGTTTGCTTGTTCAATTATGCGTGCCAAGTTAGTGTAATTCTCAGGCAGAAAACAGTAAGTGCAGGAAATAAGTAAAGAACACAAGGAATTATCCTGGTTCGGTCAATGTGACCTACTCCAGTCCCAAGAGACACCTTCTCTTGGATTTCACTAAACACCAAACACCAAAGTCACCTTACAAAGCCAAAGGAAGAAGCTTTTCACCAACTTCTTCAAGAGGCTGCACCAAAACTGAAAATCAGCACTAGTTTGTTTCACCCTTGCACCTTTGCACCTTTTGCTCACCTCTAAGGAGTAAGCTTTATACACCAGCTTCTCCCTTACAATATGTAGTTTGAAAGGTGTTGAAATGACAAGAAATGAAGAACTATACAATCATAAAGCTTGCTACAAATGTGTTCTTCAATAGAGAAGAGAAGAAGAAAAGAATGGAGACAAAGAGCTAATTGTCTTGCTTGCTTTCTTTGTTGCTTTCGTTGGTTTTTTGCTTTTCCTCTTCATCTTTGGTGCTATTTATAGCCAAGAGGACAGCCTAAAGGCTCCTCTTAAGAGACGTTGGAATGGATGAGAATGGGAGAAAATTCAGCACCTTTTTAGCTACCAAAATTCATCATTTGACTTTCAAGATAAATCTGAATTTTTGAATGCTTTGAAATAGTCTTCCAACCTGAACTTTTATCCCACTATAGCCGTTGGAATGAGATAGACAATGGCTCCATTTGAATGTTTAAAAGACAGCTCCAATCATCAATGTCCATGTGTAAATAACTTGCCATGTATGCAGCTGAATTGGCATGTGTTTTGAACAACTTTATCTCCTCATTTTGAACACTAAATAGACGTTGGAATGCCTAGAATCAAGGCATTGGAGAATAGTTCAAAGATAGATAGAAATCACCCAAGCCTTTGAATTTGAATTAGTCTTCAACTTTGAACATATAGCCGTTTGGATGTAGCTAAAAGATAGAGAGAATTCAGCTTGACTTGGTCTTCAATCTTGAAGCATATAGCCGTTGCATATGCTTCCTTGGTTGAGAGATTTTTGCTTCAACTTTGCTACATTGTAGGACTTGCTTTTTGTCACACAATATAATCTGAACCTTGACCATATATCACACGAAATTTTGCTCCATTTTGAACCAACATAGCCGTTGAAACAATTCCAAAATATACAAGAATAATCACTTAAAATCAGCACCAAAATAGGATGTAATTCAACTTGCCTTGACTTGTTCAAAAGCTGAAAGTTTGAACATGATTTGTACCAATATGCGTGTGAACACATATAATATATAGTCATTTATGTCTTCAACATGTAGCATAGAAAACCATATGAAGAATACCAAGAATTCCAAGAAAATCATAGATGTGATAACCATAACATAAGAATTCCAATTGAGATACCATGCTGCCCGTTTCCATAAAAATAGGGCACGTACCATATGTGACATAAACACATATAAACATCATATAAGCAATATATAACATGTTGGAAGATCCATTGGCAAGTGAAAAGACCAGAATACCCCTCAGCACAAAAATAGGAATTTTGTCCTAGGATGAACCTAGACATGGTGCTGCTCCAGATTCATTTTTGCCATGATGTGACATGACTTATAAATGTGTCATATGATCATATAAATCCGTTGGAAGAAGACCAAATAAGAATGAGAAGTCCAAATGGTGAAATTACCAAAATAGCCCTTATATAGGTCAATAAGCTTCCCACCGGGTCAATTCAGTTTTAACCCGTGCCAAGCATGCCTTTCCTCAGCCAATTAGATTCTAAATTGAATAAGGATCATGTGGGCTTTTGAATGACTCAATTTGGAGTTCATTTGCCCAAGATATGAACCAAAACCTGCAATAGGATACTAAACCGAGCAATTTGCCTTATATTGTAAGTCATGTGACTTCAAGGCTTGGTTAGATCATATTATCAACATGTATTGGCATATATATCTTCTAAGATCAGTTTGAACAACATGTATTGGCATATATAATCTAAGATCAGTTTGAACATGTCTTGATTAAGACATGTGATTGAATTGGCCAAGTTCAATCTCATGATCTTAATCAAACTTGTTCAATCTTGATTCATTCAATCAATTTCACATTTAGCTCATAAATTCAATCTCATAAATTCAATCTCATGCACACATATACTTTAAACGTTATACACACATACATGCTCACATATGCATTTTGCAATATATCACAACAATCTACATGCTCACATATGCATCTTCCAATCATTCAAACATGATATATCTATTTGCAATCATCACAACAATTACACATATGCACACATATACATTTTGCACAACAATTACACATATGCACACATATACATTTTGCAATCACTCAAACATAATATATCACAACAATAACACGTTAGAAGATCCATTGGCAAGTGAAGAGACCAGAATACCCCTTAGCACCAAAATAGGAATTTTGTCCTAGGATGAACCTAGACATGGTGCTGCTCCAGATTCATTTTTGCCATGATGTGACATGACTTATAAATGTGTCATATGATCATATAAATCAGTTGGAAGAAGACCAAATAAGAATGAGAAGTCCAAATGGTGAAATTACCAAAATAACCCTTATAAAGATCAATAAGCTTCACCACCGTGTCAAGTCAGTTTTTATCCGTGTCAAGCATGCTTTTCCTCAGCCAATTAGATTCTAAATTGAATAAGGATCATGTGGGCTTTTGAATCACTCAATTTGGAGTTCATTTGCCCAAGATATGAACCAAAACCTGCAATAGGATACTAAACCGAGCAATTTGCCTTATATTGTAAGTCATGTGACTTCAAGGCTTGGTTAGATCATATAATTAACATGTATTGGCATATATATCATCTAAGATCAGTTTGAACATATCTTGATTTAGACATGTGATTGAATTGGCCAAGTTCAATCTCATGATCTTAATCAAACTTGTTCAATCTTGATTCATTCAATCAATTTCACATTTAGCTCATAAATTCAATCTCATGCACACATATACTTTAAACGTTACACACACATACATGCTCACATATGCATTAATATATCACAACAATCTACATGCTCACATATGCATTTTGCAATCATTCAAACATGATATATCACAACAATCTCCCCCTTTTGATGATTTGCAAAATTACCCCACATATGTGTATATTAAGCATCTAAATCAAGTATAAGCTTCTCTTTAAATCAAGTTAAGCTGCTCCCCCTTAATGTGTTATCTCCCCCTTAACATGATATACATATATGTTTTTTCTCTCTCCCCCTTAATTTTGTAAATTATGCAAAAGACTGAACTGATTCAGCAATACCCAGAAAGTAGTTAGTTGTAAGCAATTAATCCAAGTCTTGCACGTAAATTCTCAAAGATAGCTTGATTAAGGGGTTTAGTGAATATGTCAGCTACTTGTTGATCAGTTCTAACATGTTCAATGTGTATATGTCCAAGATTAACATGATCACGGAGAAAATGATAACGTACTTCTATATGCTTTGCCTTAGAGTGTAATACAGGGTTTTTAGACAAATTTATAGCACTTGTACTATCACAATAGATAGGGATATTATTTACTTGTATTTCAAAGTCTGAAAGTTGTTGTTTAATCCATAATAGTTGAGTACAACATAGACTTAAAGCCATATATTCTGCTTCAGTAGTAGAAAGTGCAACACTAGATTGTTTCTTTGAAAACCAAGATATTAGAGAGTTTCCTAGGAATTGACATGTTCCACTAGTGCTCTTTCTATCTACTCTACATCCACCATAATCTGCATCTGAATATGCATGTAGACTTAGACTGGATTGTCTATCATACCATAAGCCTAATGTTGGTGTATGTTGAAGATATCTAAATATTCTTTTTATAGCTTTAAAGTGTGACAACTTAGGCATACTTTGAAATCTCGCACACATACATACTGCAAACATAATATCAGGTCTACTAGCAGTTAGATATAGCAATGAACCAATCATAGACCTATATAGTTTTTCATCAAATGCAACACCATTTTCATCTTTGTCTAATTTTGTTGAAGTACACATTGGTGTTGGAGATGTTGTGATATATTATGTTTGAGTGATTGCAAAATGTATATGTGTGCATATGTGTAATTGTTGTGCAAAATGTATATGTGTGCATATGTGTAATTGTTGTGATGATTGCAAATAGATATATCATGTTTGAATGATTGGAAGATGCATATGTGAGCATGTATGTTTAACGTTTAAATGTGAAATTGTTTTGGCAAGGCATGAACTTATGAACTTATGAGCTAAATGTGAAATTGCTTGAATGAATCAAGATTGAACAAGTTTGATTAAGATCATGAGATTGAACTTGGCCAATTCAATCACATATCTTAATCAAGACATGTTCAAACTGATCTTAGATTATATATGCCAATACATGTTGTTCAAACTGATCTTAGAAGCTATATATGCCAATACATGTTGATAATATGATCTAACCAAGCCTTGAAGTCACATGACTTACAATATAAGGCAAATTGTTCGGTTTAGTATCCTATTGCAGGTTTTGGTTCATATCTTGGGCAAATGAACTCCAAATTGAGTCATTCAAAAGCCCACATGATCCTTATTCAATTTAGAATCTAATTGGCTAAGGAAAGGCGTGCTTGGCACGGGTTAAAACTGAATTGACCCGGTGGGAAGCTTATTGACCTATATAAGGGCTATTTTGGTAATTTCACCATTTGGACTTCTCATTCTTATTTGGTCTTCTTCCAATGGATTTATATGATCATATGACACATTTATAAGTCATGTCACATCATGGCAAAGATGAATCTAGAGCAGCACCATGTCCAGGTTCATCCTAGGACAAAGTTCCTATTTTTGTGCTGAGGGGTATTCTGGTCTTTTCACTTGCCAATGGATCTTCCAACATGTTATATATTGCTTATATGATGTTTATATGTGTTTATGTCACATATGGTACGTGCCCTATTTTTATGGAAACGGGCAGCATGGTCTATCAATTGGAATTCTTATGTTATGGTTATCACATCTATGGTATTCTTGGAATTCTTGGTATTCTTCATATGGTTTTCTATGCTACATGTTGAAGACATAAATGACTATATATTATATGGATACACACGGATATTGGCGCACAAATGTTCATATTTTGAACAAGTCAAGGCAAGTTGAATTACATCCTATTTTGGTGCTGATTTTAAATGATTATTCTTGTATATTCTTGGAGATAATGACAACGGCTATTTTGGCTAAAATATGGAGCAAAACTATCTTGATACAAACGGCTATATGATTCAAAAGTTTAAGGCTGATTTCTATTTGATTCCAACGTTTATTTTGGTTCAAAGTTGGAGCAAAAATCTCTCAACCAAGGAAGATAGCAAACGGTCATTTGACAAAGAATTGAAGACCAAGTCAAATTCAAAGGCTTAGCTGAATTTTCTCTACATTCCAACGTTCAAATGGAGTCATTTTTCATTTCATTTCAACGGATATAATGGGATAAAGATGAAGGATAAAACTTTCGGTTGAAGACTAATTCAAATGCTGAATTTTGAAAGCTAGAAAAAGGTGCTGAATTTTCTCATTCTCACAACCATTCCAACGTCTACTAAGGAGCCTTTAGGCTGTCCTTTTGGCTATAAATAGCTCCAAAGGTGAAGAGCAAAGACACACCAACGAATACAAAAGAAAAGCAAGCAAGGAATTCAGCTCTTTGTCTCCATTCTTTTCTTCTTCTCTTCTCTTATTGAAGAACACGTTTGTAAAGGCTTTATGATTGTATAGTTCTTCATTTCTTGTCATTTCAACACCTTTCAAACTACATATTGTAAGGGAGAAGCTGGTGTATAAAGCTTACTCCTTAGAGGTGATCAAAAGGTGAAAAGGTGCAAAGGTGAAACTAGTTGCTGTTTTGGTGCAGCCACTTGAAGAAGTTGGTGAAAAGCTTCTTCCTTTGGCTTTGTAAGGTGACTTTGGTGTTTGGTGTTTAGTGAAATCCAAGAGAAGGTGTCTCTTGGGACTGGAGTAGGTCACATTGACCGAACCAGGATAATTCCTTGTGTTCTTTACTTATTTCCTGCACTTACTGTTTTCTGCCTGAGAATTACACTAACTTGGCACGCATAATTGAACGAGCAAACAGTCTTAGAATTGCATGAATTTTGGATATATTATACTTCAATGTGTTAGCTTTCATTAGCCGCAAGAATCACTAAATTCTAAGGTGTTTAGCATATTCAAATCATCTTCACAAAATTGTTGCTACATTCTGTGAACAGTTCTGACCAGTGTGCAAACTTGTGCAAATTTGAATAGGCTATCCTTCGAATCTTGGAGTGAGCCTTATATCAAATTAAACTAGACATCTTGAGGTTTAATTTGACATAAGATTCATCAAAATAACACGGGTAGATTTTGAGATATTGCTGTTTGAAGTTAAGCTAACATTCTGCCTGAAACTGCCAGAATTGCACACTTTACTTCTCTTGCTTATTTGAACGTGCTAACTTGCTTGGAATTGAATGAAATTTTTATGACATACTATATACATTCTAAACTTGATCTCTGCCAAGTTTGAGAGCTTGCACAGGTGTATAAGTGGTTCAACCAAAACGTTCAAAGTAGTGAACTGTTTCTGGAATTTTCAGAACCTGAGGCTAAAGAGGCAAAGGGGTCTTCAAACAAGTTTTTGAAGGTAATTATAGTGTAATTTCCGCTAATCCACTATTCACCCCCCCCTCTAGTGGTGCTATACAGGTCCAACAATTGGTATCAGAGCCTGGTTGAGCACCATATTCTTATTTGAGCTGAAAACAGTTTACACTCCAAGTTGCAAAGTTGCTGGAAATTTTCTGGTTGTCTTATATTCTTCATATTTGGTATCTACAACAAGGTGACACTTTCTTTCCTTCTTATAAGTGTTTTAAACGTTTTCTCACACACTAAGAAGCATGTCTAAGCCACACATGAAAATAGAATTAGAAGGCATGTCCACACAAAGACCACCTCTTTTTGATGGAGAAAACTTTAGTCATTGGAAACTTAGGATGAAATTGTTCTTAATGGCTATTGATATAGACTTGTGGGCTATCATTGAAGATGGACCTTATGTGCCTACTAATCATGTTATAATTGATGGCTTATCAAAAGAAGTTGAGAAATATAGAAAAGATTGGAGTGATGAAGATAAAAAGAAAATGAGTCTTAATGCTAAAGCAATGCAATTATTGTTGAATGGTTTAAGTAGGAGTGAATCTGCCTATGTCTCTTCTTGTTCAAGTGCAAAGGATATGTGGAAATGTCTTGAAATGAAGCATGAAGGAACTAATCAAGTAAAGGAATCAAAGATTAACATGTTAATGACTACACTTGAAACATTTCATTTACTGCCTAATGAATCAATTGTTGATATGGATTTAAGGCTTACAAACTTATACAACTCACTTGAATCACTTGGTAAAACGTTTTTGATGAAAGAAAAAGTGCAAAAAGTTTTGAGAAGTTTGCCAATTGAATGGGATGCCAAAGTTAGTGCCATTGAAGAAAGCAAAGATCTTTCTCAAATAAAACTTGATGAATTGATAGGCTCTTTAAAGGTTTATGAAAACAAGTTGAATATAAGAAAGGCTGAAACTAGTAACAAGTCTAAATCACTTGCATTTGTGACAAATGAACCCGAATCATCTAATCAAGCCGAGTATGAAAGTGATGATGAAAGTGATGAAGAAGACATAATGTTGTTAGCTAGGCGTTTAAGGAAGTTTTTCAAGAAAAGACCAACTAAAAGACAAGCAAAATCAGCTGCCCCTGTGAAATCTAACAAACAAGATGGTAAATGGTATGATAAAGAACTTAAGTGTTATGAATGTGGCAAACAAGGACACATCTCATATGATTGCCCAAACAAAAACAAAAACCGTGACATGGATGAAAAGACAAGGACAAAAACTAGAGTAGAACCTATGCAAAGGAGGAAGAAAGCTCTCAAGGTAAGTTCAAGCACTTGGGATGACACATCTTCATCCGAATCCGAGGAGGAACCTGAAGTTGCACAAACATGTTTGGCTTCAAAGTCTACAAATGAGGTAACATTCGATTCTGATTCTGAATGTGATTTTACTCAAGATGAATTGTTGGATGAATTAGAAAAGTTGCATCATAGATATAAGAAGCTATCCAAGGAGAAAGAAAAGAATAGTTGAGGAGAAGAACAAGTTGGAGACGTCTAACTTGAATCTAACTTCTCAACTAGAAGTTCTTCAACTTGAATCATCTAACACTATTAGTTCAATGCAAAATCAGATTAAGGAACTTAAGAACAAACATGAAAATGTGCAATGTGTGCAATGTGTTGATTTCAACGTTTTAAAGTCTAAATTGAATAAAATACAAACTGAATTTGAATCATTAAAAGCATGCAACCTAGACTTGAACAAATCTTTAGAACAATTTAAGAATGGTTCCAACATGTTAGACACTCTTATTGCATCTCAAAAGCATGGAAATGACAAACAAGGTCTTGGATATGTTAAAGAAGCTGAATACACACCTAAGGAAACAACATTTGTATCATCTTCAACCAACATGAAATATAGGCCAAATGCATTTAGAAATGAACCTATTCTGCCCACACCACCTTCATCACAAAGATTGCAAAATGCATCAACATATAGGAAGGTAAATACACCTAGAAACCATGCTTACATGTATACAAGAATGCCTAAACAAAGTAGTATGAAATCTGCTCAAGTTATGCCTTATATGCAACAACATGCTTATGTGAAGAACATGACATACTCTCGGCCTAAATCAGTTTACAACACACGGCCTAGACACACACAACATCTTGCGTATACACGGCCTAAATTCAATGCTTATACACGGCCAAGATATAACTCATATACATGGCAACATTCAAATGCATATAGAACTTACAATGCTTATCCAACTAGACATAAATGTGCAGCCCCTTTTCCATCATATTCTATGTATCAAAATCCACTATTTGATCATTATATGCAACATGATTTTAACATTTCAAAACCAAGAAAGGTTGTTCAAGTTTGGGTACCTAAAGGTACACTAACATGAACTTAACTTGTCTAACCTTGAAAGGACCCAAAATCAAAGGGTACCTAAGTTGTTATTTACATTTGTAGGTACATAACATCAAAGAAAGACAAGTTGCTGGTTATAACAACAAAGAAGATGAAAAGAACAAAGCCAATTGGATAGTTGATAGTGGTTGCTCAAGACATATGACGGGCAACAAAAATTTGTTTAGCACACTTAAGAACGTTGCAAAAGGTGGCAAAGTTACCTTTGGAGACAACAACCAAGGCCAAATAATTGGCAAAGGCAAGGTTGGTGATCCAAACAAGTTTGAGATCAAAAACGTTCTACTTGTAAGTAACTTAACCTTTGAGCTTTTAAGTGTTTCTCAACTATGTGACAACAACTTGAATGTTCTCTTTTCTTCCACTTCTTGTAAGATAATGGATAAAAACAATCAAGTTGTGTTAAAAGGAAAACGTGAAGGAAACATATATGTGCTTAACATGGATGATATGCTAAGTAGTAACACAAAATGTCTTGTTTCACATGAATCTGATCCCAATCTTTGGCATAGACGTTTAGGACACATAGGTATATCAACCTTAGAGAAACTACACGCTAAAAGTCTTGTTAAAGGATTGCCTAAACTTAACTTGAATGATTTTCAACTATGTGAATCTTGTATCAAAGGCAAACATGTTAGAGAAACCCTTAAGCCTAAAACCGAGGTCACAACATCAAGAATACTAGAACTCTTGCATATAGACTTATTTGGTCCATGTAGAACAAGAAGCTTAGGTGGAAGTTATTATGTATGTGTAATAGTTGATGATTTCTCAAGATATACTTGGACATTGTTTCTTGCTTCAAAAGATGAAAGTGCATCATCTATAACTAATCTAATTAGACAACTTGAAAATGAACATGAATCACATGTTATTAAGATAAGGAGTGATAGAGGTGGTGAGTTTAAAAATAGTGATTTAATCAAATTCTGTAATGAAAAGGGTATAAAACATGAATTCTCCCCACCAAGAACTCCTCAACTTAATGGTGTAGTTGAAAGAAAGAATAGGACTATTCAAGAAGTAGCAAGAACAATGATGGTAGAAAACAAAGTACCTAAATTCTTATGGGCTGAAGCAGTAAACACTTCAAGTTATATGATCAACAGACTATCAATAAGAAAGAAATTGAACAAAACACCATTTGAAATCTTAAATGGACGACTCCCAAAAGTAAACTATCTAAAAGTCTTTGGTTGTAAATGCTTTGTATTGAACACAAAAGATAACTTAGATAAGTTTGATCCTAAGTCTGATGAACATATATTTGTGGGATATTCAATGAACTCTAAAGCATATAGATGTTATAATGCACAAACAAGAAAGATAGTTGAATCTATACATGTGAAGTTCAATGAAAATGCATATCTCCAAACAAGTAATCAACATGAAATCTATGTACCAAATGATCAAATACTTCATGATGAAGATGAACTTATCCTACCACCTACAAATGATCAAATTGAAACACCAAATCAAACTCTTGAAATGCATGAAGTTCAAACTCCCCCTACACAAGAACATAGTGAAGAAAATGTGCCTAACCAACCTATTGAACATCATGAACCTATTGAAGATGCACAACCAAGTAATTGGTGGCAAATAAGAGATAAACAAAAGCATCCTCAAGAACTTATCATAGGAGATGTAAATCAAGGGGTTAGAACACGTAGGCAAATAGATCCTAATGAATATGATCAATGGCATGCACTTATATCCCAAATTGAACCTAAGAATGTGAATGATGCCTTAAACGATGCATATTGGATAGATGCAATGCATGAAGAGTTAAACCAATTTGAAAGAAACAATGTGTGGGATTTAGTACCTAAACCCGAGGATAAATCAATCATTGGAACTAAATGGGTGTTTAGGAACAAAATGAATGAACAAGGGGTTGTAGTAAGAAATAAAGCAAGACTTGTAGCTCAAGGATATAATCAAGAAGAGGGTATTGATTACGATGAAACATTTGCCCCCGTAGCAAGATTAGAATCCATACGCCTCTTATTAGCTTTTGCATGTTATAATAACATCAAACTATTCCAAATGGATGTTAAGAGTGCATTCTTAAATGGTTATATCCAAGAAGAAGTTTTTGTTAAACAACCACCAGGCTTTGAAGATCCAAAGAACCCTGATCATGTATATAAACTTAAGAAAGCCTTATATGGTTTGAAACAAGCCCCCCGTGCATGGTATGAAAGATTTGCCAACTTTTTACTAAGAAACAACTTTCAAAGAGGAACCATAGATAGTACCTTATTCTTGAAAAAGAAAGACAAAGATTTGCTTGTAATACAAATATATGTAGATGACATAATCTTTGGTTCAACTAATCCTAACTTAGTAAAAGACTTTGAAGATTGTATGAAGTCTGAGTTTGAAATGTCCATGGTTGGTGAATTAAATTACTTCTTAGGCTTGCAAATAAAACAAACATCAAATGGTATACATATCAATCAAGCCAAATACATAAGAGATATGATAAAGAAATTCAACTTTGAAAACTTGAAACCATCTCCAACACCAATGTGTACTTCAACAAAATTAGACAAAGATGAAAATGGTGTTGCATTTGATGAAAAACTATATAGGTCTATGATTGGTTCATTGCTATATCTAACTGCTAGTAGACCTGATATTATGTTTGCAGTATGTATGTGTGCAAGATTTCAAAGTATGCCTAAGTTGTCACACTTTAAAGCTGTAAAAAGAATATTTAGATATCTTCAACATACACCAACATTAGGCTTATGGTATGATAGACAATCTAGTCTAAGTCTACATGCATATTCAGATGCAGATTATGGTGGATGTAGAGTAGATAGAAAGAGCACTAGTGGAACATGTCAATTCCTAGGAAACTCACTAATATCTTGGTTTTCAAAGAAACAATCTAGTGTTGCACTTTCTACTACTGAAGCAGAATATATGGCTTTAAGTCTATGTTGTACTCAACTATTATGGATTAAACAACAACTTTCAGATTTTGAAATACAAGTAAATAATATCCCCATCTATTGTGATAGTACAAGTGCTATAAATTTGTCTAAAAACCCTGTACTACACTCTAAGGCAAAGCATATAGAAGTACGTTATCATTTTCTCCGTGATCATGTTAATCTTGGACATATACACATTGAACATGTTAGAACTGATCAACAAGTAGCTGATATATTCACTAAACCCCTTAATCAAGCTATCTTTGAGACTTTACGTGCAAGACTTGGATTAATTGCTTACAACTGACTACTACACCATTCAGTCTTTTGCATAATTTACAAAATTAAGGGGGATAAATAAATGTGTATATATATATATCATGTTAAGGGGAAGATAGATATCATGTTAAGGGGGAGATAAGGGAGATAACACATTAAGGGGGAGCAGCTTATACTTAATTTAGATGCTTACTTGATTACACAGATTACAACACTTGATTTAGATGCACACTTGATTTAAATGCTTAATATACACATATGTGGGGTAATTTTGCAAATCATCAAAAGGGGGAGATTGTTGTGATATATTATGTTTGAGTGATTGCAAAATGTATATGTGTGCATATGTGTAATTGTTGTGCAAAATGTATATGTGTGCATATGTGTAATTGTTGTGATGATTGCAAATAGATATATCATGTTTGAATGATTGGAAGATGCATATGTGAGCATGTATGTTTAACGTTTAAATGTGAAATTGTTTTGGCAAGGCATGAACTTATGAACTTATGAGCTAAATGTGAAATTGCTTGAATGAATCAAGATTGAACAAGTTTGATTAAGATCATGAGATTGAACTTGGCCAATTCAATCACATATCTTAATCAAGACATGTTCAAACTGATCTTAGATTATATATGCCAATACATGTTGTTCAAACTGATCTTAGAAGCTATATATGCCAATACATGTTGATAATATGATCTAACCAAGCCTTGAAGTCACATGACTTACAATATAAGGCAAATTGTTCGGTTTAGTATCCTATTGCAGGTTTTGGTTCATATCTTGGGCAAATGAACTCCAAATTGAGTCATTCAAAAGCCCACATGATCCTTATTCAATTTAGAATCTAATTGGCTGAGGAAAGGCGTGCTTGGCACGGGTTAAAACTGAATTGACCCGGTGGGAAGCTTATTGACCTATATAAGGGCTATTTTGGTAATTTCACCATTTGGACTTCTCATTCTTATTTGGTCTTCTTCCAATGGATTTATATGATCATATGACACATTTATAAGTCATGTCACATCATGGCAAAGATGAATCTAGAGCAGCACCATGTCCAGGTTCATCCTAGGACAAAGTTCCTATTTTTGTGCTGAGGGGTATTCTGGTCTTTTCACTTGCCAATGGATCTTCCAACATGTTATATATTGCTTATATGATGTTTATATGTGTTTATGTCACATATGGTACGTGCCCTATTTTTATGGAAACGGGCAGCATGGTCTATCAATTGGAATTCTTATGTTATGGTTATCACATCTATGGTATTCTTGGAATTCTTGGTATTCTTCATATGGTTTTCTATGCTACATGTTGAAGACATAAATGACTATATATTATATGGATACACACGGATATTGGCGCACAAATGTTCATATTTTGAACAAGTCAAGGCAAGTTGAATTACATCCTATTTTGGTGCTGATTTTAAATGATTATTCTTGTATATTCTTGGAGATAATGACAACGGCTATTTTGGCTAAAATATGGAGCAAAACTATCTTGATACAAACGGCTATATGATTCAAAAGTTTAAGGCTGATTTCTATTTGATTCCAACGTTTATTTTGGTTCAAAGTTGGAGCAAAAATCTCTCAACCAAGGAAGATAGCAAACGGTCATTTGACAAAGAATTGAAGACCAAGTCAAATTCAAAGGCTTAGCTGAATTTTCTCTACATTCCAACGTTCAAATGGAGTCATTTTTCATTTCATTTCAACGGATATAATGGGATAAAGATGAAGGATAAAACTTTCGGTTGAAGACTAATTCAAATGCTGAATTTTGAAAGCTAGAAAAAGGTGCTGAATTTTCTCATTCTCACAACCATTCCAACGTCTACTAAGGAGCCTTTAGGCTGTCCTTTTGGCTATAAATAGCTCCAAAGGTGAAGAGCAAAGACACACCAACGAATACAAAAGAAAAGCAAGCAAGGAATTCAGCTCTTTGTCTCCATTCTTTTCTTCTTCTCTTCTCTTATTGAAGAACACGTTTGTAAAGGCTTTATGATTGTATAGTTCTTCATTTCTTGTCATTTCAACACCTTTCAAACTACATATTGTAAGGGAGAAGCTGGTGTATAAAGCTTACTCCTTAGAGGTGATCAAAAGGTGAAAAGGTGCAAAGGTGAAACTAGTTGCTGTTTTGGTGCAGCCACTTGAAGAAGTTGGTGAAAAGCTTCTTCCTTTGGCTTTGTAAGGTGACTTTGGTGTTTGGTGTTTAGTGAAATCCAAGAGAAGGTGTCTCTTGGGACTGGAGTAGGTCACATTGACCGAACCAGGATAATTCCTTGTGTTCTTTACTTATTTCCTGCACTTACTGTTTTCTGCCTGAGAATTACACTAACTTGGCACGCATAATTGAACGAGCAAACAGTCTTAGAATTGCATGAATTTTGGATATATTATACTTCAATGTGTTAGCTTTCATTAGCCGCAAGAATCACTAAATTCTAAGGTGTTTAGCATATTCAAATCATCTTCACAAAATTGTTGCTACATTCTGTGAACAGTTCTGACCAGTGTGCAAACTTGTGCAAATTTGAATAGGCTATCCTTCGAATCTTGGAGTGAGCCTTATATCAAATTAAACTAGACATCTTGAGGTTTAATTTGACATAAGATTCATCAAAATAACACGGGTAGATTTTGAGATATTGCTGTTTGAAGTTAAGCTAACATTCTGCCTGAAACTGCCAGAATTGCACACTTTACTTCTCTTGCTTATTTGAACGTGCTAACTTGCTTGGAATTGAATGAAATTTTTATGACATACTATATACATTCTAAACTTGATCTCTGCCAAGTTTGAGAGCTTGCACAGGTGTATAAGTGGTTCAACCAAAACGTTCAAAGTAGTGAACTGTTTCTGGAATTTTCAGAACCTGAGGCTAAAGAGGCAAAGGGGTCTTCAAACAAGTTTTTGAAGGTAATTATAGTGTAATTTCCGCTAATCCACTATTCACCCCCCCCCTCTAGTGGTGCTATACAGGTCCAACAGGAGATGGTTTCAAGTTTTCAAAGTTGAATTTCTTTATCATATCTCTTATGTATTTGGCTTGATTGATATGTATACCACTTGATGTTTGTTTTATTTGCAAGCCTAAGAAATAGTTTAATTCACCAACCATAGACATTTCAAACTCAGACTTCATACAATCTTCAAAGTCTTTTACTAAGTTAGGATTAGTTGAACCAAAGATTATGTCATCTACATATATTTGTATTACAAGCAAATCTTTGTCTTTCTTTTTCAAGAATAAGGTACTATCTATGGTTCCTCTTTGAAAGTTGTTACTTAGTAAAAAGTTGGCAAATCTTTCATACCATGCACGGGGGGCTTGTTTCAAACCATATAAGGCTTTCTTAAGTTTATATACATGATTAGGGTTCTTTGGATCTTCAAAGCCTGGTGGTTGTTTAACAAAAACTTCTTCTTGGATATAGCCATTTAAGAATGCACTCTTAACATCCATTTGGAATAGTTTGATGTTATTATAACATGCAAAAGCTAATAAGAGGCGTATGGATTCTAATCTTGCTACGGGGGCAAATGTTTCATCGTAATCAATACCCTCTTCTTGATTATATCCTTGAGCTACAAGTCTTGCTTTATTTCTTACTACAACCCCTTGTTCATTCATTTTGTTCCTAAACACCCATTTAGTTCCAATGATTGATTTATCCTCGGGTTTAGGTACTAAATCCCACACATTGTTTCTTTCAAATTGGTTTAACTCTTCATGCATTGCATCTATCCAATATGCATCGTTTAAGGCATCATTCACATTCTTGGGTTCAATTTGGGATATAAGTGCATGCCATTGATCATATTCATTAGGATCTATTTGCCTACGTGTTCTAACCCCTTGATTTACATCTCCTATGATAAGTTCTTGAGGATGCTTTTGTTTATCTCTTATTTGCCACCAATTACTTGGTTGTGCATCTTCAATAGGTTCATGATGTTCAATAGGTTGGTTAGGCACATTTTCTTCATTATGTTCTTGTGTAGGGGGAGTTTGAACTTCATGCATTTCAAGAGTTTGATTTGGTGTTTCAATTTGATCATTTGTAGGTGGTAGGATAAGTTCATCTTCATCATGAAGTATTTGATCATTTGGTACATAGATTTCATGTTGATTACTTGTTTGGAGATATGCATTTTCATTGAACTTCACATGTATAGATTCAACTATCTTTCTTGTTTGTGCATTATAACATCTATATGCTTTAGAGTTCATTGAATATCCCACAAATATATGTTCATCAGACTTAGGATCAAACTTATCTAAGTTATCTTTTGTGTTCAATACAAAGCATTTACAACCAAAGACTTTTAGATAGTTTACTTTTGGGAGTCGTCCATTTAAGATTTCATATGGTGTTTTGTTCAATTTCTTTCTTATTGATAGTCTGTTGATCATATAACTTGAAGTGTTTACTGCTTCAGCCCATAAGAATTTAGGTACTTTGTTTTCTACCATCATTGTTCTTGCTACTTCTTGAATAGTCCTATTCTTTCTTTCAACTACACCATTAAGTTGAGGAGTTCTTGGTGGGGAGAATTCATGTTTTATACCCTTTTCATTACAGAATTTGATTAATTCACTATTTTTAAACTCACCACCTCTATCACTCCTTATCTTAATAACATGTGATTCATGTTCATTTTCAAGTTGTCTAATTAGATTAGTTATAGATGATGCACTTTCATCTTTTGAAGCAAGAAACAATGTCCAAGTATATCTTGAGAAATCATCAACTATTACACATACATAATAACTTCCACCTAAGCTTCTTGTTCTACATGGACCAAATAAGTCTATATGCAAGAGTTCTAGTATTCTTGACGTTGTGAACTCGGTTTTAGGCTTAAGGGATTCTCTAACATGTTTGCCTTTGATACAAGATTCACATAGTTGAAAATCATCCAAGTTAAGTTTAGGCAATCCTTTAACAAGACTTTTAGCATGTAGTTTTTCTAAGGTTGATATACCAATGTGTCCTAAACGTCTATGCCAAAGATTGGGATCAGATTCATGTGAAACAAGACATTTTGTGTTACTACTTAGCATATCATCCATGTTAAGCACATATATGTTTCCTTCACGTTTTCCTTTTAACACAACTTGATTGTTTTTATCCATTATCTTACAAGAAGTGGAGGAGAAGAGAACATTCAAGTTGTTGTCACATAGTTGAGAAACACTTAAAAGCTCAAAGGTTAAGTTACTTACAAGTAGGACGTTTTTGATCTCAAACTTGTTTGGATCACCAACCTTGCCTTTGCCAATTATTTGGCCTTGGTTGTTGTCTCCAAAGGTAACTTTGCCACCTTTTGCAATGTTCTTAAGTGATGAGCCAAATGGGGGCTGAAACCGTTTGCCAAGGATGTTGTCTCCTATTCCAAATTGATTTGAACCCAAGCTATGTCAAAGAACATCTTAAAGGACACCCTTTGAGCTTTAACCGTGTTCTTGGCTCAATCTATGCCAAACCTCTTCCTCTTGGCATTCCAACACATCTAAAACCTCAATGAGACCCTAAGATGTTGTAAACCAAATGATGAAGTGAATACAAACAAGTTCTAGGCTGGAACTTGCAAGAAAACCGTTTGGTGGTTTTAAAACCTCAACTTGAAATGTTGAAAACTCCTTGAAGGAAATTCTGGTTTTTGATAAATTGATAAGTGTTCCTCTTTACATTCAGCTTCTAAACTACTTATAACCAACTAAAATACATAAGGTACAAAGTCTAAAATACAAAGTACAAGCCTATGATTAGCATGCTTTCTTTTGGAACAAGTTGGATGAACTTTCGGTTGTCAAGGAGCTGGTTGCTTCTTCTCCTTTCTTTGCTTGTCTTGAGCTAGGTTTTTGATTGGTTTAAATGTTGAGCTGCTTGGTTGAATCTTTAGCTTTGATTGGTTAAAGTTGTGGCTTGAAATTTCAACCATTTCTTCCTTAATCATACGGTTCTTGCTTGCTGGAATTCATCCAAGATTCTGATTGGTTTATGGAGTGTGCAGCTTGGACAAACTCAGCCTTGATTGGTCCTTACTTAGGTGTTGAATATTCAAACAAGATATCTAAGGAACCAGCCTAAAATCTCATGGATTTTGATTGGATCAAAGATTGAGCAGCTTGCATTCTTCTCCTAGCTTGATTGTGATTGGTTAAGTCATTTGCAAGACTTCTTTCTATTGGTTGAAGATGTAATCAGCTTGCTTCCTCTTTGTTTCTCCCTTTTAACGTGTGGAAGAATTCTGATTTTGACATGGTGCTTGTCACCACCTTGCTTGCAAGCCACTTGAACTTCACATCTTTGTTTGTACAAAAATTCAGGTTTGAGTTTGTATCTTCAAGCTAAACGTGTACCTGAAAGGTTAGGGCAAGAATACAACACAAACTATCCTAAAACAAAGTTAACAAGCAATTAAAATCAAAAAGAACATATAAAGATATGTACAACATGCATTTGATACAACTAGATCATAGCTTGTATCATATAAACCCAATGGATGTCATCTTTGCTTGGCTCATCCTCTTCATGCCTGTAAAGGAATGATTCAACACAATGTAACAATTTCTTAGCCATACTCCTTGTTATGGGACCATTGTGGGGCAATTGTTGGACCTGTATAGCACCACTAGAGGGGGGGTGAATAGTGGATTAGCGGAAATTACACTATAATTACCTTCAAAAACTTGTTTGAAGACCCCTTTGCCTCTTTAACCTCAGGTTCTGAAAATTCCAGAAACAGTTCAACGTTTTGAGTGCTTTGGTTGAACCACTTATACACCTGTGCAAGCTCTCAAACTTGGCAGAGATCAAGTTTAGAATGTATATAGTATGTCATAAAAATTTCATTCAATTCCAAGCAAGTTAGCACGTTCAAATAAGCAAGAAAAGTAAAGTGTGCAATTCTGGCAGTTTCAGGCAGAATGTTAGCTTAACTTCAAACGATGATATCTCAAAATCTACCCGTGCTATTTTGATGAATCTTATGTCAAATTAAACCTCAAGATGTCTAGTTTAATTTGATATAAGGCTCACTCCAAGATTCGTAGGATAGCCTGTTCAAATTGCACAAGTTTTGCACACTGGTCAGAACTGTTCACAGAATGTAGCAACAATTTTGTGAAGACGATTTGAATGAGCTAAACACCTTAGAATTTAGTGATTCTTGCGGCTAATGAAAGCTAACACATTGAAGTATAATATATCCAAAATTCATGCAATTCTAAGACTGTTTGCTTGTTCAATTATACGTGCCAAGTTAGTGTAAATCTCAGCCAGAAAACAGTAAGTGCAGGAAATAAGTAAAGAACACAAGGAATTATCCTGGTTCGGTCAATGTGACCTACTCCAGTCCCAAGAGACACCTTCTCTTGGATTTCACTAAACACCAAACACCAAAGTCACCTTACAAAGCCAAAGGAAGAAGCTTTTCACCAACTTCTTCAAGAGGCTGCACCAAAACTGAAAATCAGCACTAGTATGTTTCACCTTTGCACCTTTGCACCTTCTGCTCACCTCTAAGGAGTAAGCTTTATACACCAGCTTCTCCCTTACAATATGTAGTTTGAAAGGTGTTGAAATGACAAGAAATGAAGAACTATACAATCATAAAGCTTGCTACAAATGTGTTCTTCAATAGAGAAGAGAAGAAGAAAAGAATGGAGACAAAGAGCTGAATCTTGCTTGCTTTTCTTTTTGCTTTCGTTGGTGTACCATTCTTCTTCAACCTTGGGAGCTATTTATAGCCAAGAGATCAGCCTTTAGGCTCCTCAATATAGCCGTTGAAATGAGTTGATAAATGGATAAAATTCAGCACCTTTTTAGCTACCAAAATTCAGCCTTTGAATTTCAAGATAAATCTGAATTTTTGAATGCTTTGAAATAGTCTTCCAACCTGAATATTTATCCCATTGTAGCCGTTGGAATGAGATGGATAAACTCTTCATTTAAACGTTTAAAATCAGCTCCAATCATCAACATCCATGTGTAAATATCTTGCCATATATGCAGCAAATTTTATCTCCTCATTTTGAATACTCATGAACGTTTGAATGGCTCCTCATGAACGTTGGTATGGCCTAAAAATAGGCATTGGAGAATAGATAGAAATCAGCCAAGTTTGTTTGAGTTTTGAACTAGTCTTCAACATAGAATCACATAGCCGTTGCCTTTGGTTGAAGAATGAGAAAATTCAGCTAAGCCTTTGAATTTGACTTGGTCTTCAATATTTTGAACATATATAGCCGTTTGCTATCTTCCTTGGTTGAGAGATTTTTGCTCCAACTTTGAACCAAAATAAACGTTGGAATCAAATAGAAATCAGCCTTAAACTTTTGAATCATATAGCCGTTTGTATCAAGATAGTTTTGCTCCATATTTTAGCCAAAATAGCCGTTGTCATTATCTCCAAGAATATACAAGATAATCACTTAAAATCAGCACCAAAATAGGATGTAATTCATCTTGCCTTGACTTGTTCAAAATCTGAAGTTTGAACATGATATATGCGCCCAAATCCGTATGTAACCATATAATATATAGTCTTCAACATGTAGCATAGAAAACCATATGAAGAATACCAAGAATTCCAAGAAAACCATAGATGAGATAACCATGATATAAGAATTTCCAATTGATAGACCATGCTGCCCGTTTCCATAAAAATAGGGCACGTACCATATGTGACATAAACACATATAAACATCATATAAGTAATATATAACATGTTGGAAGATCCATTGGCAAGTGAAAAGACCAGAATACCCCTCAGCACAAAAATAGGAACTTTGTCCTAGGATGAACCTGGACATGGTGCTGCTCTAGATTCATCTTTGCCATGATGTGACATGACTTATAAATGTGTCATATGATCATATAAGTCCGTTGGAAGAAGACCAAATAAGAATGAGAAGTCCAAATGATGAAATTACCAAGATAACCCTTATAAAGATCAATAAACTTCACCACCGTGTCAAGTCTGTTTTTGTCCGTGTCAAACATGCTTTCCTTCAGCCAATTAGATTCTAAATTGAATAAGGATCATGTGGGCTTTTGAATGACTCAATTTGGAGTTCATTTGCCCAAGATATGAACCAAAACCTGCAATAGGATACTAAACCGAACAATTTGCCTTATATTGTAAGTCATATGACTTCAAGGCTTGGTTAGATCATATTATCAACATGTATTGGCATATATATCTTCTAAGATCAGTTTGAACAACATGTATTGGCATATATATCTTCTAAGATCAGTTTGAACATGTCTTGATTAAGATATGTGATTGAATTGGCCAAGTTCAATCTCATGATCTTAATCAAACTTGTTCAATCTTGATTCATTCAAGCAATTTCACATTTAGCTCATAAGTTCATAAGTTCATGCCTTGCCAAAACAATTTCACATTTAAACGTTAAACATACATGCTCACATATGCATCTTCCAATCATTCAAACATGATATATCTATTTGCAATCATCATAACAATTACACATATGCACACATATACATTTTGCACAACAATTACACATATGCTCACATATACATTTTGCACAACAATTACACATATGCTCACATATACATTTTGCAATCACTCAAACATAATATATCACAACAATCTCCCCCTTTTGATGATTTGCAAAATTACCCCACATATGTGTATATTAAGCATTTAAATCAAGTGTGCATCTAAATCAAGTGTTGTAATCTGTGTAATCAAGTAAGCATCTAAATCAAGTGTAAGCTGCTCCCCCTTAATGTGTTATCTCCCCCTTAACATGATATCTATCTTCCCCTTAACATGATATATATACACATGTATATATACACATGTATTTCTCCCCCTTAATTTTGTAAATTATGCAAAAGACTGAATGGTGTAGTAGTCAGTTGTAAGCAATTAATCCAAGTCTTGCACGTAAAGTCTCAAAGATAGCTTGATTAAGGGGTTTAGTGAATATATCAGCTACTTGTTGATCAGTTCTAACATGTTCAATGTGTATATGTCCAAGATTAACATGATCACGGAGAAAATGATAACGTACTTCTATATGCTTTGCCTTAGAGTGTAGTACAGGGTTTTTAGACAAATTTATAGCACTTGTACTATCACAATAGATGGGGATATTATTTACTTGTATTTCAAAATCTGAAAGTTGTTGTTTAATCCATAATAGTTGAGTACAACATAGACTTAAAGCCATATATTCTGCTTCAGTAGTAGAAAGTGCAACACTAGATTGTTTCTTTGAAAACCAAGATATTAGTGAGTTTCCTAGGAATTGACATGTTCCACTAGTGCTCTTTCTATCTACTCTACATCCACCATAATCTGCATCTGAATATGCATGTAGACTTAGACTAGATTGTCTATCATACCATAAGCCTAATGTTGGTGTATGTTGAAGATATCTAAATATTCTTTTTACAGCTTTAAAGTGTGACAACTTAGGCATACTTTGAAATCTTGCACACATACATACTGCAAACATAATATCAGGTCTACTAGCAGTTAGATATAGCAATGAACCAATCATAGACCTATATAGTTTTTCATCAAATGCAACACCATTTTCATCTTTGTCTAATTTTGTTGAAGTACACATTGGTGTTGGAGATGGTTTCAAGTTTTCAAAGTTGAATTTCTTTATCATATCTCTTATGTATTTGGCTTGATTGATATGTATACCATTTGATGTTTGTTTTATTTGCAAGCCTAAGAAGTAATTTAATTCACCAACCATGGACATTTCAAACTCAGACTTCATACAATCTTCAAAGTCTTTTACTAAGTTAGGATTAGTTGAACCAAAGATTATGTCATCTACATATATTTGTATTACAAGCAAATCTTTGTCTTTCTTTTTCAAGAATAAGGTACTATCTATGGTTCCTCTTTGAAAGTTGTTTCTTAGTAAAAAGTTGGCAAATCTTTCATACCATGCACGGGGGGCTTGTTTCAAACCATATAAGGCTTTCTTAAGTTTATATACATGATTAGGGTTCTTTGGATCTTCAAAGCCTGGTGGTTGTTTAACAAAAACTTCTTCTTGGATATAGCCATTTAAGAATGCACTCTTAACATCCATTTGGAATAGTTTGATGTTATTATAACATGCAAAAGCTAATAAGAGGCGTATGGATTCTAATCTTGCTACGGGGGCAAATGTTTCATCGTAATCAATACCCTCTTCTTGATTATATCCTTGAGCTACAAGTCTTGCCTTATTTCTTACTACAACCCCTTGTTCATTCATTTTGTTCCTAAACACCCATTTAGTTCCAATGATTGATTTATCCTCGGGTTTAGGTACTAAATCCCACACATTGTTTCTTTCAAATTGGTTTAACTCTTCATGCATTGCATCTATCCAATATGCATCGTTTAAGGCATCATTCACATTCTTGGGTTCAATTTGGGATATAAGTGCATGCCATTGATCATATTCATTAGGATTTATTTGCCTACGTGTTCTAACCCCTTGATTTACATCTCCTATGATAAGTTCTTGAGGATGCTTTTGTTTATCTCTTATTTGCCACCAATTACTTGGTTGTGCATCTTCAATAGGTTCATGATGTTCAATAGGTTGGTTAGGCACATTTTCTTCACTATGTTCTTGTGTAGGGGGAGTTTGAACTTCATGCAATTCAAGAGTTTGATTTGGTGTTTCAATTTGATCATTTGTAGGTGGTAGGATAAGTTCATCTTCATCATGAAGTATTTGATCATTTGGTACATAGATTTCATGTTGATTACTTGTTTGGAGATATGCATTTTCATTGAACTTCACATGTATAGATTCAACTATCTTTCTTGTTTGTGCATTATAACATCTATATGCTTTAGAGTTCATTGAATATCCCACAAATATATGTTCATCAGACTTAGGATCAAACTTATCTAAGTTATCTTTTGTGTTCAATACAAAGCATTTACAACCAAAGACTTTTAGATAGTTTACTTTTGGGAGTCGTCCATTTAAGATTTCAAATGGTGTTTTGTTCAATTTCTTTCTTATTGATAGTCTGTTGATCATATAACTTGAAGTGTTTACTGCTTCAGCCCATAAGAATTTAGGTACTTTGTTTTCTACCATCATTGTTCTTGCTACTTCTTGAATAGTCCTATTCTTTCTTTCAACTACACCATTAAGTTGAGGAGTTCTTGGTGGGGAGAATTCATGTTTTATACCCTTTTCATTACAGAATTTGATTAAATCACTATTTTTAAACTCACCACCTCTATCACTCCTTATCTTAATAACATGTGATTCATGTTCATTTTCAAGTTGTCTAATTAGATTAGTTATAGATGATGCATTTTCATCTTTTGAAGCAAGAAACAATGTCCAAGTATATCTTGAGAAATCATCAACTATTACACATACATAATAACTTCCACCTAAGCTTCTTGTTCTACATGGACCAAATAAGTCTATATGCAAGAGTTCTAGTATTCTTGATGTTGTGACCTCGGTTTTAGGCTTAAGGGATTCTCTAACATGTTTGCCTTTGATACAAGATTCACATAGTTGAAAATCATCCAAGTTAAGTTTAGGCAATCCTTTAACAAGACTTTTAGCGTGTAGTTTTTCTAAGGTTGATATACCTATGTGTCCTAAACGTCTATGCCAAAGATTGGGATCAGATTCATGTGAAACAAGACATTTTGTGTTACTACTTAGCATATCATCCATGTTAAGCACATATATGTTTCCTTCACGTTTTCCTTTTAACACAACTTGATTGTTTTTATCCATTATCTTACAAGAAGTGGAGGAGAAGAGAACATTCAAGTTGTTGTCACATAGTTGAGAAACACTTAAAAGCTCAAAGGTTAAGTTACTTACAAGTAGGACGTTTTTGATCTCAAACTTGTTTGGATCACCAACCTTGCCTTTGCCAATTATTTGGCCTTGGTTGTTGTCTCCAAAGGTAACTTTGCCACCTTTTGCAATGTTCTTAAGTGTGCTAAACAAATTTTTGTTGCCCGTCATATGTCTTGAGCAACCACTATCAACTATCCAATTGGTTTTGTTCTTTTCATCTTCTTTGTTGTTATAACCAGCAACTTGTCTTTCTGTGATGTTATGTACCTACAAATGTAAATAACAACTTAGGTACCCTTTGATTTTGGGTCCTGTCAAGGTTAGACAAGTTAAGTTCATGTTAGTGTACCTTTAGGTACCCAAACTTGAACAACCTTTCTTGGTTTTGAAATGTTAAAATCATGTTGCATATAATGAACAAATAGTGGATTTTGATACATAGAATATGATGAAAAAGGGGCTGCATATTTATGTCTAGTTGGATAAGCATTGTAAGTTCTATATGCATTTGAATGTTGCCATGTATATGAGTTGTATCTTGGCCGTGTATAAGCAAGATGTTGTGTATGTCTAGGCCGTGTGTTGTAAACTGATTTAGGCCGAGAGTATGTCATGTTCTTCACATAAGCATGTTGTTGCATATAAGGCATAACTTGAGCAGATTTCATACTACTTTGTTTAGGCATTCTTGTATACATGTAAGCATGGTTTCTAGGTGTATTTACCTTCCTATATGTTGATGCATTTTGCAATCTTTGTGATGAAGGTGGTGTGGGCAGAATAGGTTTATTTCTAAATGCATTTGGCCTATATTTCATGTTGGTTGAAGATGATACAAATGTTGTTTCCTTAGGTGTGTATTCAGCTTCTTTAACATATCCAAGACCTTGTTTGTCATTTCCATGCTTTTGAGATGCAATAAGAGTGTCTAACATGTTGGAACCATTCTTAAATTGTTCTAAAGATTTGATCAAGTCTAGGTTGCATGCTTTTAATGATTCAAATTCAGTTTGTATGTCATGTAATTTAGACTTTAAGACGTTGTAATCAACACATTGCACACATTGCACATTCTCATGTTTGTTCTTAAGTTCCTTAATCTGATTTTGCATTGAACTAATAGTGTTAGATGATTCAAGTTGAAGAACTTCTAGTTGAGAAGTTAGATTCAAGTTAGACGTCTCCAACTTGTTCTTCTCCTCAACTATTCTTTTCTTCTCCTTGGATAGCTTCTTATATCTAACATGCAACTTTTCTAATTCATCCAACAATTCATCTTGAGTAAAATCACATTCAGAGTCAGAATCGAATGTTACCTCATTTGTAGACTTTGAAGCCAAACATGTTTGTGCAACTTCAGGTTCCTCCTCGGATTCGGATGAAGATGTGTCATCCCAAGTGCTTGAACTTACCTTGAGAGCTTTCTTCCTCCTTTGCATAGGTTCTACTCTAGTTTTTGTCCTTGTCTTTTCATCCATGTCACGGTTTTTGTTCTTGTTTGGACAATCATATGAGATGTGTCCTTGTTTGCCACATTCATAACACTTAAGTTCTTTATCATACCATTTACCTTCTTGTTTGTTAGATTTCACATTGATAGGGGCAGCTGATTTTGCTTGTCTTTTAGTTGGTCTTTTCTTGAAAAACTTCCTTAAACGCCTAGCTAACAACATTATGTCTTCTTCATCACTTTCATCATCACTTTCATACTCGGCTTGATTAGATGATTCGGGTTCATTTGTTACAAATGCAAGTGATTTAGACTTGTTACTAGTTTCAGCCTTTCTTATATTCAACTTGTTTTCATAAACTTTTAAAGAGCCTATCAATTCATCAAGTTTTATTTGAGAAAGATCTTTGCTTTCTTCAATGGCACTAACTTTGGCATCCCATTCAATTGGCAAACTTCTCAAAACTTTTTGCACTTTTTCTTTCATCAAAAACGTTTTACCAAGGGATTCAAGTGAGTTGTATAAGTTTGTAAGCCTTAAATCCATATCAACAATTGATTCATTAGGCAGTAAATGAAATGTTTCAAGTGTAGTCATTAACATGTTAATCTTTGATTCCTTTACTTGATTAGTTCCTTCATGCTTCATTTCAAGACATTTCCACATATCCTTTGCACTTGAACAAGAAGAGACATAGGCAGATTCACTCCTACTTAAACCATTCAACAATAATTGCATTGCTTTAGCATTAAGACTCATTTTCTTTTTATCTTCATCACTCCAATCTTTTCTATATTTCTCAACTTCTTTTGATAAGCCATCAATTATAACATGCTTAGTAGGCACATAAGGTCCATCTTCAATGATAGCCCACAAGTCTATATCAATAGCCATTAAGAACAATTTCATCCTAAGTTTCCAATGACTAAAGTTTTCTCCATCAAAAAGAGGTGGTCTTTGTGTGGACATGCCTTCTAATTCTATTTTCATGTGTGGCTTAGACATGCTTCTTAGTGTGTGAGAAAACGTTTAAAACACTTATAAGAAGGAAAGAAAGTGTCACCTTGTTGTAGATACCAAATATGAAGAATATAAGACAACCAGAAAATTTCCAGCAACTTTGCAACTTGGAGTGTAGACTGTTTTCAGCTCAAATAAGAATATGGTGCTCAACCTGGCTCTGATACCAATTGTTGGACCTGTATAGCACCACTAGAGGGGGGGGGTGAATAGTGGATTAGCGGAAATTACACTATAATTACCTTCAAAAACTTGTTTGAAGACCCCTTTGCCTCTTTAACCTCAGGTTCTGAAAATTCCAGAAACAGTTCAACGTTTTGAGTGCTTTGGTTGAACCACTTATACACCTGTGCAAGCTCTCAAACTTGGCAGAGATCAAGTTTAGAATGTATATAGTATGTCATAAAAATTTCATTCAATTCCAAGCAAGTTAGCACGTTCAAATAAGCAAGAAAAGTAAAGTGTGCAATTCTGGCAGTTTCAGGCAGAATGTTAGCTTAACTTCAAACGATGATATCTCAAAATCTACCCGTGCTATTTTGATGAATCTTATGTCAAATTAAACCTCAAGATGTCTAGTTTAATTTGATATAAGGCTCACTCCAAGATTCGTAGGATAGCCTGTTCAAATTGCACAAGTTTTGCACACTGGTCAGAACTGTTCACAGAATGTAGCAACAATTTTGTGAAGACGATTTGAATGAGCTAAACACCTTAGAATTTAGTGATTCTTGCGGCTAATGAAAGCTAACACATTGAAGTATAATATATCCAAAATTCATGCAATTCTAAGACTGTTTGCTTGTTCAATTATACGTGCCAAGTTAGTGTAAATCTCAGCCAGAAAACAGTAAGTGCAGGAAATAAGTAAAGAACACAAGGAATTATCCTGGTTCGGTCAATGTGACCTACTCCAGTCCCAAGAGACACCTTCTCTTGGATTTCACTAAACACCAAACACCAAAGTCACCTTACAAAGCCAAAGGAAGAAGCTTTTCACCAACTTCTTCAAGAGGCTGCACCAAAACTGAAAATCAGCACTAGTATGTTTCACCTTTGCACCTTTGCACCTTCTGCTCACCTCTAAGGAGTAAGCTTTATACACCAGCTTCTCCCTTACAATATGTAGTTTGAAAGGTGTTGAAATGACAAGAAATGAAGAACTATACAATCATAAAGCTTGCTACAAATGTGTTCTTCAATAGAGAAGAGAAGAAGAAAAGAATGGAGACAAAGAGCTGAATCTTGCTTGCTTTTCTTTTTGCTTTCGTTGGTGTACCATTCTTCTTCAACCTTGGGAGCTATTTATAGCCAAGAGATCAGCCTTTAGGCTCCTCAATATAGCCGTTGAAATGAGTTGATAAATGGATAAAATTCAGCACCTTTTTAGCTACCAAAATTCAGCCTTTGAATTTCAAGATAAATCTGAATTTTTGAATGCTTTGAAATAGTCTTCCAACCTGAATATTTATCCCATTGTAGCCGTTGGAATGAGATGGATAAACTCTTCATTTAAACGTTTAAAATCAGCTCCAATCATCAACATCCATGTGTAAATATCTTGCCATATATGCAGCAAATTTTATCTCCTCATTTTGAATACTCATGAACGTTTGAATGGCTCCTCATGAACGTTGGTATGGCCTAAAAATAGGCATTGGAGAATAGATAGAAATCAGCCAAGTTTGTTTGAGTTTTGAACTAGTCTTCAACATAGAATCACATAGCCGTTGCCTTTGGTTGAAGAATGAGAAAATTCAGCTAAGCCTTTGAATTTGACTTGGTCTTCAATATTTTGAACATATATAGCCGTTTGCTATCTTCCTTGGTTGAGAGATTTTTGCTCCAACTTTGAACCAAAATAAACGTTGGAATCAAATAGAAATCAGCCTTAAACTTTTGAATCATATAGCCGTTTGTATCAAGATAGTTTTGCTCCATATTTTAGCCAAAATAGCCGTTGTCATTATCTCCAAGAATATACAAGATAATCACTTAAAATCAGCACCAAAATAGGATGTAATTCATCTTGCCTTGACTTGTTCAAAATCTGAAGTTTGAACATGATATATGCGCCCAAATCCGTATGTAACCATATAATATATAGTCTTCAACATGTAGCATAGAAAACCATATGAAGAATACCAAGAATTCCAAGAAAACCATAGATGAGATAACCATGATATAAGAATTTCCAATTGATAGACCATGCTGCCCGTTTCCATAAAAATAGGGCACGTACCATATGTGACATAAACACATATAAACATCATATAAGTAATATATAACATGTTGGAAGATCCATTGGCAAGTGAAAAGACCAGAATACCCCTCAGCACAAAAATAGGAACTTTGTCCTAGGATGAACCTGGACATGGTGCTGCTCTAGATTCATCTTTGCCATGATGTGACATGACTTATAAATGTGTCATATGATCATATAAGTCCGTTGGAAGAAGACCAAATAAGAATGAGAAGTCCAAATGATGAAATTACCAAGATAACCCTTATAAAGATCAATAAACTTCACCACCGTGTCAAGTCTGTTTTTGTCCGTGTCAAACATGCTTTCCTTCAGCCAATTAGATTCTAAATTGAATAAGGATCATGTGGGCTTTTGAATGACTCAATTTGGAGTTCATTTGCCCAAGATATGAACCAAAACCTGCAATAGGATACTAAACCGAACAATTTGCCTTATATTGTAAGTCATATGACTTCAAGGCTTGGTTAGATCATATTATCAACATGTATTGGCATATATATCTTCTAAGATCAGTTTGAACAACATGTATTGGCATATATATCTTCTAAGATCAGTTTGAACATGTCTTGATTAAGATATGTGATTGAATTGGCCAAGTTCAATCTCATGATCTTAATCAAACTTGTTCAATCTTGATTCATTCAAGCAATTTCACATTTAGCTCATAAGTTCATAAGTTCATGCCTTGCCAAAACAATTTCACATTTAAACGTTAAACATACATGCTCACATATGCATCTTCCAATCATTCAAACATGATATATCTATTTGCAATCATCATAACAATTACACATATGCACACATATACATTTTGCACAACAATTACACATATGCTCACATATACATTTTGCACAACAATTACACATATGCTCACATATACATTTTGCAATCACTCAAACATAATATATCACAACAGCAATGAAGTGTCATCGTCAGTGTTTGCATCTACAAGGTTAGGCTGTAGCTCATCATTCCCTCCCACTTGAAAAGGATTCGTCCTCGAATCTGAATCAACACTAAACGGAGAAAGGTCAGCAACATTAAAAGTTTTAGAGATAGGACCATACCTTTCTTCAGGAAGATCGAGAACATAGGCATTATCACCAAGCCGTTTCAACACTTTGAACGGTCCATCGCCTCTTGGCTTCAATTTGGAGTCCCTTTCCTTAGGGAATCTTTCTTTTCTCAAGTGTAACCAAACAAGATCACCAGGTTCAAATATAACAACTTTACGATTCCTATTGGCTCTATTGGCATACACTTTATTCTTAGCTTCAAGTTGTGACTTAACCTTTTCATGCAATTCTTTCACAAGTTTTGCTTTTCGTTCACCATCTAAACTAACACGTTCATGAACAGGTATGGGAACAAGATCAAGCGGGGACAAAGGGTTAAAGCCATAAACAACTTCAAAAGGAGAATGCAATGTTCCACTATGAACAACTCTATTGTATGCAAACTCAATGTAAGCTAAGCAATCTTCCCAATTCTTTAGATTCTTTTGAATGACAACACGTAAAAGTTGAGACAAAGTTCTATTAACGACTTCAGTTTGACCATCGGTTTGTGGGTGAGCAGTTGTGGAAAATAGCAATTTAGTACCAAGTTTACTCCACAAAACACGCCAAAAATGACTTAGAAACTTTGTATCTCTATCACTAACAATCGTACGTGGCATGCCATGCAATCTAACAATTTCCTTAAAGAACAAATCAGCAATATGAATAGCATCATCAACTTTCTTACATGCAATGAAATGTGCCATTTTGGAAAATCTATCAACAACAACAAAGATGCTATCTTTACCAGTTTTGGATCGAGGCAATCCCAATACAAAGTCCATAGAAATATCAGTCCAAGGTGAACTTGGAACAGATAAAGGAGTGTACAATCCATGTGGTTGTGTTCTAGACTTTGCTTGCTTGCAAGTAATACATTGGTCACATATCTTATCAACATGTGCTCTCATATGCGGCCAGAAGAAATGTTCCTTAAGTGTTTCCAAAGTCTTTAACGAGCCAAAATGACCCATTAAACCTCCTCCATGAGCTTCTTTTATCAACAACTCTCTTAATGAACACATTGGTACACATAACTTATGTTCTTTAAACAAGTAACCATCATGCAAGTAATATTTAGTAAAAGGTGAATCAGTGCATGCTTGATATATAGAACTAAAGTCATGATCAGAATGATACATCTCTTTGATAGACTCAAAACCAAACATGTTACATGAAAGAGTAGTAATCAAGGTATAGCGACGAGATAAGGCATCAGCAACAACATTTTCTTTTCCTTGCTTATACTTGATCACATAAGGGAATTGTTCAATGAATTCAACCCACTTGGCATGTCTTTTGTTCAATTTTCCTTGACCCTTTAGATACTTAAGGCTTTCATGATCAGTATGAATCACAAATTCCTTAGGTTGCAGATAATGTTGCCAAGTTTGTAAGGAACGGACAAGTGCGTACAATTCTTTATCATAGGTTGAATAATTGATGGAAGCTCCTTTCAATTTCTCACTAAAGTAGGCAACAGGTTTGTTACCTTGATGCAATACAGCTCCAATGCCAACTCCACTGGCATCACATTCAACTTCAAACATTTCATCAAAATTGGGCAATCTCAGGATGGGTGCAGAAGTTAGACGTTTCTTAAGTTCCTCAAAAGCTTGTTGTTGTGATTCTCCCCATTCAAACCTTACATCTTTCTTGACTAATTCATTCAAGGGTGCAGCTATGGTAGAGAAATCCTTCACAAAACGTCTATAGAAACTAGCTAATCCATGAAAACTCCTAATATCTCCAGCAGACTTAGGGGTTGGCCACTCAGTTATGGATTTAACTTTCTCTTGATCCACTTCAATTCCTTCAGCACTAATCACAAATCCTAAGAATGTAACCTTCTCCAGACAGAAAGAACACTTCTTGAAGTTAGCATACAGCTTCTCTTTCTGTAGGGTGACAAAAACGGCCCTTAGATGGTTCAGGTGTTCACCTAGGGTTTTGGAGTAGATAAGAATGTCATCAAAGTATACTACTACAAATTTCCCTATGAATCTCCTTAAGACCTCATTCATTAACCTCATGAAAGTACTAGGGGCATTGGTTAAACCAAAGGGCATAACTAACCATTCGTACAATCCAAACTTAGTCTTAAAGGCAGTTTTCCATTCATCACCTTCCCTAATTCTCACTTGGAAATATCCTTGCTTAAGATCTACTTTGCTAAAACACCTAGACCCGTGTAACATATCCAGCATGTCATCCAACCTAGGAATAGGGTATCTATACTTCACAGTGATCTTATTGATGGCTCTACAATCAGTACACATTCTCCAAGTTCCATCTTTCTTAGGGACAATGATAACAGGAACAGCACAAGGACTCATACTCTCTTTTACTTTACCCTGGGTCAATAGTTCCTCAACTTGCTTTTGGATTTCCTTAGTTTCCTCTGGATTGGCTCTATAGGCAGGTCTGTTTGGCAGAACAGCTCCTGGAACGAAATCTATTTGATGTTCAATGCCTCTTAGAGGTGGTAATCCTGGGGGATCTCCTTCAGGAAACAAGCTAGAAAATTCTTGAAGTAATGATGCAACTTCACTAGGTAAAGTAGATGGTATCTCAGATGAAGAAAATAAAGCTTCTTTGTAAAGCAAGATGTAAACATTTTTGTTTGAATTGATAGCATGGAATACCTCACTTTGAGATGCAAAGAAAGCGTTTTTCTTTAGGGATGGCTCAGCAGAGACTTTGTTTTCTTTTGGTTCAACTTTAAGATGTGAACTTCTTAGTTGGTGTTCTTTGATAAAGATCCTTTCCAATTCCTTTTCTTTTGGATCATTGTAGCTTTTTAACATTCGTTGTTGATCCTCAAAGACTTTGTGTGGGGGTAAGGCATTTAATTTGAACAGTTTGTTGTTATGCCTAAAGGAATATCTATTTAGGTAACCATCATACGTAACCTTGTTGTCAAATTGCCACGGTCTACCTAATAAGATATGACTTGATTGCATAGGGGCTACGTCACATAACACCTCAGCAAAATACCCACCAATTGACAAAGGAACTAGAGCTTGCTTTGTTACTTTAACTTCACCACACTCATTAAGCCACGTAAGTCTATAAGGATGGGGGTGATTCAATAAAGGTAACTCAAGTTTCCTAACAAGTTCAAAACTTGCCACATTGGTACATGAACCGGAGTCATTGATTAAAGTGCAGACTTTCTTTTTAACCATACAGTGAATGTGGAATATGTTCTCTCTTTGTATGTCAGGTTCTTCAGTTTTAATTTGGGCACTTAGGGCTCGACGGACAACTAAGAACTCTTTTGTTTCACACTCATTAGTCTCTTCACTAATCTCTTCTTCTTCCTCACATGTTTGCTCAATTTCTTGTTTTTCTTCACTCTCTTCCAATTCTTCCTCAGAATAATACTCATTAGACTCTTCAATAAACATGATGCGTTTAGGGTTGGGACATTGATTAGCAAAATGACCTTTTCCTAAGCATTTAAAACATTGAATATCACGAGTCTTAACATTAGGCGTACCTTCCACCTTGGCTTTGCCTTTATCAGGGATTGGAAACTTTGGACGATTTTGGATGTTCTGGGTTGATTTTCCTTGGAATCCACGGCCTTGACCTTGTTGTGGACGGAATGGCGTCCTGGGCTGTGTTCTAGGAAAACTCAAAGGATTAGTCCGAAAAGAAGGGTTGGAAGTTTTTACCTTCAATTGTCTCTCCACTTTCTCAGCAATGTGAACCATGGAAGTCAGATCAGAGTAAGGTGTGAGTTCCACCTTGAATGCAATCTCTTTGTTCAAGCCAGCTAGAAATCTAGCCATTGTGGCTTCCTCAGCTTCTTCTATGTTAGCCCTGGTAAGCAAATGTTCTAACTCTTTATAAAATTCATCGACAGATCTATTACCTTGAGAAAGTTGTTGCAATTTCTGGAAGACGCTTCTTTCATAGGAAGGAGATATGAATCTCTTCCTCATCTCTTGTTTCAGCTCGGACCAAGTGACAACAGGAGGTTGTCTTGTTCTTCTCCTGGTGTTCTTCAATTGTTCCCACCAAAGTAAAGCATAATCTACAAATTCAAAAGTTGCATACCGCACTTTGGCCAATTCAGAATAGTTAGTGCAAGAATACATATGATCTACTTTTGTTTCCCATTGCAGATAAGCTTCAGGATCACTTTTCCCTTGGAAGGAGGGTATCGTCAGTTTAGTAGTAATGAACTCTTCTTCAAGAGGTTCATTTCTATCAGGTTGACGTTCATCATACCGTTCTTCCGGATAGTGTTCTTCGTTGTACTCAGGGAGATAATCAAATCTCTCCTCAAAAGAAATGTTCCTACGACCACCATTACTACCTCGACCTCGACTTCTACCTCTATGTGATGTGACTCTTCTAGGTTGAACATAAGACTCATTAGCATAAGAGGTGCCTTCTTGAAAAGGTATACTAGGTTCCTTTTGATCTGAGGTTGGCTTTTCTACGTTGTTTATCCTTTGTTTGTTATCCTCTATGTCACTTCTCATTAAACCAAACTGATTAACAAGGAAAGTGAGTGTTTGCTGTATATTCTCTAGGGTAACAGGGACTGGGGATGGAACAGGAGTAGATGGGGACGGGGATGATGCATTATCTTTCTGTTGGGGACCCATGATTCAGAAAACAATCTCAAAAGCCAAATAAAAGATTGACAAGATGCAAATACTCTACTTTATGTTGACAATTGTTTAAAACAGCAACTTGGACTATTTCTCCTAAAGATTCAAGTAAATCACAGAAGTCAAATTGTTGTTCGGGCTGAAAGAAATCTACGGGGTTGTTTTAAGACAATACCTCAATTTACTTTACAGCATATGCAATTATCAATTGTAGTAAAGCGAAAGCAAAGACACACAAACAAAGTGCTAGCAAGGGTTTGCTTTAGAAACTTTCAATATTTCAAAACTACAACACTTTGGGGTTTGGTTTGGGCGCTTTCTTTCTTTGGAGCTTTGCACGGGATTTTCCCTTTATGAAACGTTTAACTTTGGGCTTTTCCTCACTTGGCTTTCTTGTGCAATTCTCTCTTTGTCTTGCCTCTTACTTGTTGACAATTTTTGGCTTTTCTCTCGCGTATTTCTCAATCAAGCTTATTTTCTTTCTTTGGACGTTTTTGCTTGATTGTTGTGAGACTACTGCTCACGGCCTACATGAGACATTGCCCACGGCCTTTAATTGCACAAGTTTGGTTGTATTTGGAATTTGAAAGTTCCTCGTACACAACACGGCTAAACACTATGTAGTGGGAATTCAATTCACAATTACAACAAGATCAAATTGTATATAGTGCAATGCAAGTTCAGAAATTGGTCTAAAACAACAATGGGAAAGCTCTTTAACAATGTGGGGCTTAAACAATTCCTAAATTTCAGAATATATCTAAGTCCAACAAGTTGTTTGAAACAATTGAAATCAACAAAAAGATAAGACTATTAGCATATAGCAAGATTTCAAATGAGCTTTAAAAAGGTTGTTTTGATCCACACGGTTTTGGGCTGGTTGTTCTTTTTCCTTTTTCAGTTTTTTTTTTGGATGCAAGTGATCTAACTAATTCTAATATGGATAAATGCAAGTTGGTTGTGTCTAAATGAAGTTTACAAAGGCTGGTCACTAACACTTTTGGAAATTCAGTTTTGATGCTAAGTATGCTATCTTGTTTTGTTTTCAAGTGACCTAACCTACTTGTTTTTGTTTGGTTTTTGTTTGTATGATGCAATCAGGTTCTAAACTAAATGATACTAGATGCAAGCTTCTAACAAACGTGTGGGAACTAGGACTAGGCAGCTCACTTTAGCTAGCTAATTCTACTTTGTTTTGGTTCTTTGGTTTTCGGTTTTCTTAAGCTAAACTAAACAAACATCTTAAACACTTAACTATGTTGTAAACTAACCAAACTAAGCTAAAGAAAGCAGCTCTAAAAACGTTACAAACAGTTTGCACATAGGAACACAAAACAGAATTTAAACAACTTGATTTCAACTACTATCAACTAACCTATTTTTTTTGTTCAAAGTTTTCAGTTTTAGGGACTAATCTAAACTACCATTTAAACTACCAGATTAGGACCTAATGAACAATATCTAAGCTAGGTTGAACACATATAAGCTGGTTACACACGGTTTTGCTTCAAGATACACAAACAGCTCCTAACACACCTAAAACTAGTCTAAGTTGTTTTTGTGGTCAGTTTTCGTTTTGCCTACTTAAACTAAGTAACCAAGCTATATTATACTATCTAACAAGCACTTTAAAACATAATCTAACTATCAAAACAAACAACAACTAAACGTACTAAAAATCAGTTCAACATTGGGCAGCAACATTCATATGCAAATCTAATCAATGTAGACATGAATAGAAGACTAACCAAGGCTCTGATACCAATTGATGAGCCAAATGGGGGCTGAAACCGTTTGCCAAGGATGTTGTCTCCTATTCCAAATTGATTTGAACCCAAGCTATGTCAAAGAACATCTTAAAGGACACCCTTTGAGCTTTAACCGTGTTCTTGGCTCAATCTATGCCAAACCTCTTCCTCTTGGCATTCCAACACATCTAAAACCTCAATGAGACCCTAAGATGTTGTAAACCAAATGATGAAGTGAATACAAACAAGTTCTAGGCTGGAACTTGCAAGAAAACCGTTTGGTGGTTTTAAAACCTCAACTTGAAATGTTGAAAACTCCTTGAAGGAAATTCTGGTTTTTGATAAATTGATAAGTGTTCCTCTTTACATTCAGCTTCTAAACTACTTATAACCAACTAAAATACATAAGGTACAAAGTCTAAAATACAAAGTACAAGCCTATGATTAGCATGCTTTCTTTTGGAACAAGTTGGATGAACTTTCGGTTGTCAAGGAGCTGGTTGCTTCTTCTCCTTTCTTTGCTTGTCTTGAGCTAGGTTTTTGATTGGTTTAAATGTTGAGCTGCTTGGTTGAATCTTTAGCTTTGATTGGTTAAAGTTGTGGCTTGAAATTTCAACCATTTCTTCCTTAATCATACGGTTCTTGCTTGCTGGAATTCATCCAAGATTCTGATTGGTTTATGGAGTGTGCAGCTTGGACAAACTCAGCCTTGATTGGTCCTTACTTAGGTGTTGAATATTCAAACAAGATATCTAAGGAACCAGCCTAAAATCTCATGGATTTTGATTGGATCAAAGATTGAGCAGCTTGCATTCTTCTCCTAGCTTGATTGTGATTGGTTAAGTCATTTGCAAGACTTCTTTCTATTGGTTGAAGATGTAATCAGCTTGCTTCCTCTTTGTTTCTCCCTTTTAACGTGTGGAAGAATTCTGATTTTGACATGGTGCTTGTCACCACCTTGCTTGCAAGCCACTTGAACTTCACATCTTTGTTTGTACAAAAATTCAGGTTTGAGTTTGTATCTTCAAGCTAAACGTGTACCTGAAAGGTTAGGGCAAGAATACAACACAAACTATCCTAAAACAAAGTTAACAAGCAATTAAAATCAAAAAGAACATATAAAGATATGTACAACATGCATTTGATACAACTAGATCATAGCTTGTATCATATAAACCCAATGGATGTCATCTTTGCTTGGCTCATCCTCTTCATGCCTGTAAAGGAATGATTCAACACAATGTAACAATTTCTTAGCCATACTCCTTGTTATGGGACCATTGTGGGGCAATGAAGTGTCATCGTCAGTGTTTGCATCTACAAGGTTAGGCTGTAGCTCATCATTAAGTGTGCTAAACAAATTTTTGTTGCCCGTCATATGTCTTGAGCAACCACTATCAACTATCCAATTGGTTTTGTTCTTTTCATCTTCTTTGTTGTTATAACCAGCAACTTGTCTTTCTTTGATGTTATGTACCTACAAATGTAAATAACAACTTAGGTACCCTTTGATTTTGGGTCCTTTCAAGGTTAGACAAGTTAAGTTCATGTTAGTGTACCTTTAGGTACCCAAACTTGAACAACCTTTCTTGGTTTTGAAATGTTAAAATCATGTTGCATATAATGAACAAATAGTGGATTTTGATACATAGAATATGATGGAAAAGGGGCTGCACATTTATGTCTAGTTGAATAAGCATTGTAAGTTCTATATGCATTTGAATGTTGCCATGTATATGAGTTATATCTTGGCCGTGTATAAGCATTGAATTTAGGCCGTGTATACGCAAGATGTTGTGTGTGTCTAGGCCGTGTGTTGTAAACTGATTTAGGCCGAGAGTATGTCATGTTCTTCACATAAGCATGTTGTTGCATATAAGGCATAACTTGAGCAGATTTCATACTACTTTGTTTAGGCATTCTTGTATACATGTAAGCATGGTTTCTAGGTGTATTTGCCTTCCTATATGTTGATGCATTTTGCAATCTTTGTGATGAAGGTGGTGTGGGCAGAATAGGTTCATTTCTAAATGCATTTGGCCTATATTTCATGTTGGTTGAAGATGATACAAATGGTGTTTCCTTAGGTGTGTATTCAGCTTCTTTAACATATCCAAGACCTTGTTTGTCATTTCCATGCTTTTGAGATGCAATAAGAGTGTCTAACATGTTGGAACCATCCTTAAATTGTTCTAAAGATTTGTTCAAGTCTAGGTTGCATGCTTTTAATGATTCAAATTCAGTTTGTATTTCATGTAATTTAGACTTTAAAACGTTGTAATCAACACATTGCACACATTGCACATTTTCATGTTTGTTCTTAAGTTCCTTAATCTGATTTTGCATTGAACTAATAGTGTTAGATGATTCAAGTTGAAGAACTTCTAGTTGAGAAGTTAGATTCAAGTTAGACGTCTCCAACTTGTTCTTCTCCTCAACTATTCTTTTCTTCTCCTTGGATAGCTTCTTATATCTATCATGCAACTTTTCTAATTCATCCAACAATTCATCTTGAGTAAAATCACATTCGGAGTCAGAATCGAATGTTACCTCATTTGTAGACTTTGAAGCCAAACATGTTTGTGCAACTTCAGGTTCTTCCTCGGATTCGGATGAAGATGTGTCATCCCAAGTGCTTGAACTTGCCTTGAGAGCTTTCTTCCTCCTTTGCATAGGTTCTACTCTAGTTTTTGTCCTTGTCTTTTCATCCATGTCACGGTTTTTGTTCTTGTTTGGACAATCATATGATATGTGTCCTTGTTTGCCACATTCATAACACTTAAGTTCTTTATCATACCATTTACCATCTTGTTTGTTAGATTTCACATTGATAGGGGCAGCTGATTTTGCTTGTCTTTTAGTTGGTCTTTTCTTGAAAAACTTCCTTAAACGCCTAGCTAACAACATTATGTCTTCTTCATCACTTTCATCATCACTTTCATACTCGGCTTGATTAGATGATTCGGGTTCATTTGTTACAAATGCAAGTGATTTAGACTTGTTACTAGTTTCAGCCTTTCTTATATTCAACTTGTTTTCATAAACTTTTAAAGAGCCTATCAATTCATCAAGTTTTATTTGAGAAAGATCTTTGCTTTCTTCAATGGCACTAACTTTGGCATCCCATTCAATTGGCAAACTTCTCAAAACTTTTTGCACTTTTTCTTTCATCAAAAACGTTTTACCAAGGGATTCAAGTGAGTTGTATAAGTTTGTAAGCCTTAAATCCATATCAACAATTGATTCATTAGGCAGTAAATGAAATGTTTCAAGTGTAGTCATTAACATGTTAATCTTTGATTCCTTTACTTGATTAGTTCCTTCATGCTTCATTTCAAGACATTTCCACATATCCTTTGCACTTAAACATGAAGAGACATAGGCAGATTCACTCCTACTTAAACCATTCAACAATAATTGCATTGCTTTAGCATTAAGACTCATTTTCTTTTTATCTTCATCACTCCAATCTTTTCTATATTTCTCAACTTCTTGTGATAAGCCATCAATTATAACATGCTTAGTAGGCACATAAGGTCCATCTTCAATGATAGACCACAAGTCTATATCAATAGCCATTAAGAACAATTTCATCCTAAGTTTCCAATGACTAAAGTTTTCTCCATCAAAAAGAGGTGGTCTTTGTGTGGACATGCCTTCTAATTCTATTTTCATGTGTGACTTAGACATGCTTCTTAGTGTGTGAGAAAACGTTTAAAACACTTATAAGAAGGAAAGAAAGTGTCACCTTGTTGTAGATACCAAATATGAAGAATATAAGACAACCAGAAAATTTCCAGCAACTTTGCAACTTGGAGTGTAAACTGTTTTTCAGCTCAAATAAGAATATGGTGCTCAACCTTGCTCTGATACCAATTGTTGGACCTGTATAGCACCACTGTTGGACCTGTATAGCACCACTAGAGGGGGGGGTGAATAGTGGGTTAGCGGAAATTACACTACAATTACCTTCAAAAACTTGTTTGAAGACCCCTTTGCCTCTTTAACCTCAGGTTCTGAAAATTCCAGAAACAGTTCACTACTTTGAACGTTTTGGTTGAACCACTTATACACCTGTGCAAGCTCTCAAACTTGGCAGAGATCAAGTTTAGAATGTTTATAATATGTCATAAAAAATTCAGTCAATTCCAAGCAAGTTAGCACGTTCAAATAAGCAAGAGAAGTAAAGTGTGCAATTCTGGCAGTTTCAGGCAGAATGTTAGCTTAACTTCAAACAGCAATATCTCAAAATCTACCCGTGCTATTTTGATGAATCTTATGTCAAATGAAACCTCAAGATGTCTAGTTTAATTTGATATAAAGCTCACTCCAAGATTCGAAGGATAGCCTATTCAAATTGCACAAGTTTGCACACTGGTCAGAATTGTTCACAGAATGTAGCAACAATTTTGTGAAGATGATTTGAATATGCTACACACCTTAGAATTTAGTGATTCTTGCGGCTAATGAAAGCTAACACATTGAAGTATAAAATATCAAAAATTCATGCAATTCTAAGACTGTTTGCTTGTTCAACTATGCGTGCCAAGTTAGTGTAAATCTCAGGCAGAAAACAGTAAGTGCAGGAAATAAGTAAAGAACACAAGGAATTATCCTGGTTCGGTCAATGTGACCTACTCCAGTCCCAAGAGACACCTTCTCTTGGATTTCACTAAACACCAAACACCAATATCACCTTACAAAGCCAAAGGAAGAAGCTTTTCACCAACTTCTTCAAGAGGCTGCACCAAAACTGAAAATCAGCACTAGTATGTTTCACCTTTGCACCTTTGCACCTTTTGCTCACCTCTAAGGAGTAAGCTTTATACACCAGCTTCTCCCTTACAATATGTAGTTTGAAAGGTGTTGAAATGACAAGAAATGAAGAACTATACAATCATAAAGCTTGCTACAAATGTGTTCTTCAATAGAGAAGAGAAGAAGAAAAGAATGGAGACAAAGAGCTAATTGTCTTGCTTGCTTTCTTTGTTGCTTTCGTTGGTGTGCTTTTCCTCTTCATCTTTGGAGCTATTTATAGCCAAGAGGACAGCCTAAAGGCTCCTCAAAGTAGCCGTTTGGAATGGATGAGAATGGAGAAATTTCAGCACCTTTTTAGCTACCAAAATTCAGCATTTGACTTTCAAGATAAATCTGATTTTTTAAATGCTTTGACATGGTCTTCCATCTGAATTTTTATCCCATTATAGCCGTTGGAATGAGGTGGAAATTGGCTCCATTTGACCGTTTAAAAACAGCTCCAATCATCAATATCCATGTGTGAATATCTTGCCATGTATGCAGCTGAATTGGCATGTGTTTTGAACAATTTTATCTCCTCATTTTGAACATCAAAGAGACGTTGGAATGGCTAAAAGATAGAGAGAATTCAGCTTGACTTGGTCTTCAATAGCCGTTGCATATGATTGAGTTTGAATTGGTCTTCAAACTTTTGAACATATAGCCGTTTGGTTGAGAGAGTTTTGCTTCAACTTTGCTACATTGTAGGACTTGCTTTTTGTCACTCATCATAATCTGAATTTTGACCATATAGTATACGAAATTTTCATCCATTCTTGAGCCAAGATAGCCGTTGGAATATAGGCAAGAATAGTCACTTGAAATCAGCACCAAAATAGGATGTAATTCAACTTGCCTTGACTTGTTCAAAAGCTGAAAGTTTGAACATGATTTGTACCAATATGCGTGTGAACACATATAATATATAGTCATTTATGTCTTCAACATGTAGCATAGAAAACCATATGAAGAATACCAAGAATTCCAAGAAAACCATAGATGTGATAACCATGATATAAGAATTTCCAATTGATAGACCATGCTGCCCGTTTCCATAAAAATAGGGCACGTACCATATGTGACATAAACACATATAAACATCATATAAGCAATATATAACATGTTGGAAGACCCATTGGCAAGTGAAAAGACCAGAATACCCCTTAGCACAAAAATAGGAACTTTGTCCTAGGATGAACCTGGACATGGTGCTGCTCTAGATTCATCTTTGCCATGATGTGACATGACTTATAAATGTGTCATATGATCATATAAATCCGTTGGAAGAAGACCAAATAAGAATGAGAAGTCCAAATGGTGAAATTACCAAGATAACCCTTATAAAGATCAATAAGCTTCACCACCGTGTCAAGTCAATTTTTGTCCGTGTCAAGCATGCTTTTCCTCAGCCAATTAGATTCTAAATTGAATAAGGATCATGTGGGCTTTTGAATCACTCAATTTGGAGTTCATTTGCCCAAGATATGAACCAAAACCTGTAATAGGATACTAAACCGAACAATTTGCCTTATATTGTAAGTCATGTGACTTCAAGGCTTGGTTAGATCATATTATCAACATGTATTGGCATATATAGCTTCTAAGATCAGTTTGAACAACATGTATTGGTATATATAATCTAAGATCAGTTTGAACATGTCTTGATTAAGATATGTGATTGAATTGGCCAAGTTCAATCTCATGATCTTAATCAAACTTGTTCAATCTTGATTCATTCAAGCAATTTCACATTTAGCTCATAAGTTCATAAGTTCATGCCTTGACAAAACAATTTCACATTTAAACGTTACACATACATGCTCACATATGCATCTTCCAATCATTCAAACATGATATATCTATTTGCAATCATCACAACAATTACACATATGCACACATATACATTTTGCACAACAATTACACATATGCACACATATACATTTTGCAATCACTCAAACATAATATATCACAACAATCTCCCCCTTTTGATGATTTGCAAAATTACCCCACATATGTGTATATTAAGCATTTAAATCAAGTGTGCATCTATATCAAGTGTTGTAATCTGTGTAATCAAGTAAGCATCTAAATCAAGTGTTGTAATCTGTGTAATCAAGTAAGCATCTAAATCAAGTATAAGCTGCTCCCCCTTAATGTGTTATCTATCTTCCCCTTAACATGATATCTCCCCCTTAACATGATATATATACACATTTATTTCTCCCCCTTAATTTTGTAAATTATGCAAAAGACTGAATGGTGTAGTAGTCAGTTGTAAGCAATTAATCCAAGTCTTGCACGTAAAGTCTCAAAGATAGCTTGATTAAGGGGTTTAGTGAATATATCAGCTACTTGTTGATCAGTTCTAACATGTTCAATGTGTATATGTCCAAGATTAACATGATCACGGAGAAAATGATAACGTACTTCTATATGCTTTGCCTTAGAGTGTAGTACAGGGTTTTTAGACAAATTTATAGCACTTGTACTATCACAATAGATGGGAATATTATTTACTTGTATTTCAAAGTCTGAAAGTTGTTGTTTAATCCATAATAGTTGAGTACAACATAGACTTAAAGCCATATATTCTGCTTCAGTAGTAGAAAGTGCAACACTAGATTGTTTCTTTGAAAACCAAGATATTAGTGAGTTTCCTAGGAATTGACATGTTCCACTAGTGCTCTTTCTATCTACTCTACATCCACCATAATCTGCATCTGAATATGCATGTAGACTTAGACTAGATTGTCTATCATACCATAAGCCTAATGTTGGTGTATGTTGAAGATATCTAAATATTCTTTTTACAGCTTTAAAGTGTGACAACTTAGGCATACTTTGAAATCTTGCACACATACATACTGCAAACATAATATCAGGTCTACTAGCAGTTAGATATAGCAATGAACCAATCATAGACCTATATAGTTTTTCATCAAATGCAACACCATTTTCATCTTTGTCTAATTTTGTTGAAGTACACATTGGTGTTGGAGATGGTTTCAAGTTTTCAAAGTTGAATTTCTTTATCATATCTCTTATGTATTTGGCTTGATTGATATGTATACCATTTGATGTTTGTTTTATTTGCAAGCCTAAGAAGTAATTTAATTCACCAACCATGGACATTTCAAACTCAGACTTCATACAATCTTCAAAGTCTTTTACTAAGTTAGGATTAGTTGAACCAAAGATTATGTCATCTACATATATTTGTATTACAAGCAAATCTTTGTCTTTCTTTTTCAAGAATAAGGTACTATCTATGGTTCCTCTTTGAAAGTTGTTACTTAGTAAAAAGTTGGCAAATCTTTCATACCATGCACGGGGGGCTTGTTTCAAACCATATAAGGCTTTCTTAAGTTTATATACATGATTAGGGTTCTTTGGATCTTCAAAGCCTGGTGGTTGTTTAACAAAAACTTCTTCTTGGATATAGCCATTTAAGAATGCACTCTTAACATCCATTTGGAATAGTTTGATGTTATTATAACATGCAAAAGCTAATAAGAGGCGTATGGATTCTAATCTTGCTACGGGGGCAAATGTTTCATCGTAATCAATACCCTCTTCTTGATTATATCCTTGAGCTACAAGTCTTGCTTTATTTCTTACTACAACCCCTTGTTCATTCATTTTGTTCCTAAACACCCATTTAGTTCCAATGATTGATTTATCCTCGGGTTTAGGTACTAAATCCCACACATTGTTTCTTTCAAATTGGTTTAACTCTTCATGCATTGCATCTATCCAATATGCATCGTTTAAGGCATCATTCACATTCTTAGGTTCAATTTGGGATATAAGTGCATGCCATTGATCATATTCATTAGGATCTATTTGCCTACGTGTTCTAACCCCTTGATTTACATCCCCTATAATAAGTTCTTGAGGATGCTTTTGTTTATCTCTTATTTGCCACCAATTACTTGGTTGTGCATCTTCAATAGGTTCATGATGTTCAATAGGTTGGTTAGGCACATTTTCTTCATTATGTTCTTGTGTAGGGGGAGTTTGAACTTCATGTATTTCAAGAGTTTGATTTGGTGTTTCAACTTGATCATGTGTAGGTGGTAGGATAAGTTCATCTTCATCATGAAGTATTTGATCATTTGGTACATAGATTTCATGTTGATTACTTGTTTGGAGATATGCATTTTCATTGAACTTCACATGTATAGATTCAACTCTCTTTCTTGTTTGTGCATTATAACATCTATATGCTTTAGAGTTCATTGAATATCCCACAAATATATGTTCATCAGACTTAGGATCAAACTTATCTAAGTTATCTTTTGTGTTCAATACAAAGCATTTACAACCAAAGACTTTTAGATAGTTTACTTTTGGGAGTTGTCCATTTAAGATTTCAAATGGTGTTTTGTTCAATTTCTTTCTTATTGATAGTCTGTTGATCATATAACTTGAAGTGTTTACTGCTTCAGCCCATAAGAATTTAGGTACTTTGTTTTCTACCATCATTGTTCTTGCTACTTCTTGAATAGTCCTATTCTTTCTTTCAACTACACCATTAAGTTGAGGAGTTCTTGGTGGGGAGAATTCATGTTTTATACCCTTTTCATTACAGAATTTGATTAATTCACTATTTTTAAACTCACCACCTCTATCACTCCTTATCTTAATAACATGTGATTCATGTTCATTTTCAAGTTGTCTAATTAGATTAGCTATAGATGATGCACTTTCATCTTTTGAAGCAAGAAACAATGTCCAAGTATATCTTGAGAAATCATCAACTATTACACATACATAATAACTTCCACCTAAGCTTCTTGTTCTACATGGACCAAATAAGTCTATATGCAAGAGTTCTAGTATTCTTGATGTTGTGACCTCGGTTTTAGGCTTAAGGGATTCTCTAACATGTTTACCTTTGATACAAGATTCACATAGTTGAAAATCATTCAAGTTAAGTTTAGGCAATCCTTTAACAAGACTTTTAGCGTGTAGTTTTTCTAAGGTTGATATTCCAATGTGTCCTAAACGTCTATGCCAAAGATTGGGATCAGATTCATGTGAAACAAGACATTTTGTGTTACTACTTAGCATATCATCCATGTTAAGCACATATATGTTTCCTTCACGTTTTCCTTTTAACACAACTTGATTGTTTTTATCCATTATCTTACAAGAAGTGGAGGAGAAGAGAACATTCAAGTTGTTGTCACATAATTGAGAAACACTTAAAAGCTCAAAGGTTAAGTTACTTACAAGTAGGACATTTTTGATCTCAAACTTGTTTGGATCACCAACCTTGCCTTTGCCAATTATTTGGCCTTGGTTGTTGTCTCCAAAGGTAACTTTCCCACCTTTTGCAACGTCTTTAAGTGTGCTAAACAAATTTTTGTTGCCCGTCATATGTCTTGAGCAACCACTATCAACTATCCAATTGGTTTTGTTCTTTTCATCTTCTTTGTTGTTATAACCAGCAACTTGTCTTTCTTTGATGTTATGTACCTACAAATGTAAATAACAACTTAGGTACCCTTTGATTTTGGGTCCTTTCAAGGTTAGACAAGTTAAGTTCATGTTAGTGTACCTTTAGGTACCCAAACTTGAACAACCTTTCTTGGTTTTGAAATGTTAAAATCATGTTGCATATAATGATCAAATAGTGGATTTTGATACATAGAATATGATGGAAAAGGGGCTGCACATTTATGTCTAGTTGGATAAGCATTGTAAGTTCTATATGCATTTGAATGTTGCCATGTATATGAGTTATATCTTGGCCGTGTATAAGCATTGAATTTTGGCCGTGTATAAGCATTGGATTTAGACCAAGAGTATGTCATGTTCTTCACATAAGCATGTTGTTGCATATAAGGCATAACTTGAGCAGATTGCATACTACTTTGTTTAGGCATTCTTGTATACATGTAAGCATGGTTTCTAGGTGTATTTGCCTTCCTATATGTTGATGCATTTTGCAATCTTTGTGATGAAGGTGGTGTGGGCAGAATAGGTTCATTTCTAGATGCATTTGGCCTATATTTCATGTTGGTTGAAGATGATACAAATGTTGTTTCCTTAGGTGTGTATTCAGCTTCTTTAACATATCCAAGACCTTGTTTGTCATTTCCATGCTTTTGAGATGCAATAAGTGTGTCTAACATGTTGGAACCATTCTTAAATTGTTCTAAAGATTTGATCAAGTTTAGGTTGCATGCTTTTAATGATTCAAATTCAGTTTGTATTTCATGTAATTTAGACTTTAAAACGTTGTAATCAACACATTGCACACATTGCACATTTTCATGTTTGTTCTTAAGTTCCTTAATCTGATTTTGCATTAAACTAATAGTGTTAGATGATTCAAGTTGAAGAACTTCTAGTTGAGAAGTTAGATTCAAGTTAGACGTCTCCAACTTGTTCTTCTCCTCAACTATTCTTTTCTTCTCCTTGGATAGCTTCTTATATCTATCATGCAACTTTTCTAATTCATCCAACAATTCATCTTGAGTAAAATCACATTCAGAGTCAGAATCGAATGTTACCTCATTTGTAGACTTTGAAGCCAAACATGTTTGTGCAACTTCAGGTTCCTCCTCGGATTCGGATGAAGATGTGTCATCCCAAGTGCTTGAACTTACCTTGAGAGCTTTCTTCCTCCTTTGCATAGATTCTACTCTAGTTTTTGTCCTTGTCTTTTCATCCATGTCACGGTTTTTGTTCTTGTTTGGACAATCATATGAGATGTGTCCTTGTTTGCCACATTCATAACACTTAAGTTCTTTATCATACCATTTACCATCTTGTTTGTTAGATTTCACATTGATAGGGGCAGCTGATTTTGCTTGTCTTTTAGTTGGTCTTTTCTTGAAGAACTTCCTTAAACGCCTAGCTAACAACATTATATCTTCTTCATCACTTTCATCATCACTTTCATACTCGGCTTGATTAGATGATTCGGGTTCATTTGTTACAAATGCAAGTGATTTAGACTTGTTACTAGTTTCAGCCTTTCTTATATTCAACTTGTTTTCATAAACTTTTAAAGAACCTATCAATTCATCAAGTTTTATTTGAGAAAGATCTTTGCTTTCTTCAATGGCACTAACTTTGGCATCCCATTCAATTGGCAAACTTCTCAAAACTTTTTGCACTTTTTCTTTCATCAAAAACGTTTTACCAAGGGATTCAAGTGAGTTGTATAAGTTTGTAAGCCTTAAATCCATATCAACAATTGATTCATTAGGCAGTAAATGAAATGTTTCAAGTGTAGTCATTAACATGTTAATCTTTGATTCCTTTACTTGATTAGTTCCTTCATGCTTCATTTCAAGACATTTCCACATATCCTTTGCACTTAAACATGAAGAGACATAGGCAGATTCACTCCTACTTAAACCATTCAACAATAATTGCATTGCTTTAGCATTAAGACTCATTTTCTTTTTATCTTCATCACTCCAATCTTTTCTATATTTCTCAACTTCTTTTGATAAGCCATCAATTATAACATGCTTAGTAGGCACATAAGGTCCATCTTCAATGATAGACCACAAGTCTATGTCAATAGCCATTAAGAACAATTTCATCCTAAGTTTCCAATGACTAAAGTTTTCTCCATCAAAAAGAGGTGGTCTTTGTGTGGACATGCCTTCTAATTCTATTTTCATGTGTGACTTAGACATGCTTCTTAGTGTATGAGAAAACGTTTAAAACACTTATAAGAAGGAAAGAGAGTGTCACCTTGTTGTAGATACCAAATATGAAGAATATAAGACAACCAGAAAATTTCCAGCAACTTTGCAACTTGGAGTGTAAACTGTTTTCAGCTCAAATAAGAATATGGTGCTTAACCTTTCTCTGATACCAATTGTTGGACCTGTATAGCACCACTAGAGGGGGGGGTGAATAGTGGGTTAGCGGAAATTACACTACAATTACCTTCAAAAACTTGTTTGAAGACCCCTTTGCCTCTTTAACCTCAGGTTCTGAAAATTCCAGAAACAGTTCACTACTTTGAACGTTTTGGTTGAACCACTTATACACCTGTGCAAGCTCTCAAACTTGGCAGAGATCAAGTTTAGAATGTTTATAATATGTCATAAAAAATTCAGTCAATTCCAAGCAAGTTAGCACGTTCAAATAAGCAAGAGAAGTAAAGTGTGCAATTCTGGCAGTTTCAGGCAGAATGTTAGCTTAACTTCAAACAGCAATATCTCAAAATCTACCCGTGCTATTTTGATGAATCTTATGTCAAATTAAACCTCAAGATGTCTAGTTTAATTTGATATAAGGCTCACTCCAAGATTCGAAGGATAGCCTATTCAAATTGCACAAGTTTGCACACTGGTCAGAATTGTTCACAGAATGTAGCAACAATTTTGTGAAGATGATTTGAATATGCTACACACCTTAGAATTTAGTGATTCCTGCGGCTAATGAAAGCTAACACATTGAAGTATAAAATATCAAAAATTCATGCAATTCTAAGACTGTTTGCTTGTTCAACTATGCGTGCCAAGTTAGTGTAAATCTCAGGCAGAAAACAGTAAGTGCAGGAAATAAGTAAAGAACACAAGGAATTATCCTGGTTCGGTCAATGTGACCTACTCCAGTCCCAAGAGACACCTTCTCTTGGATTTCACTAAACACCAAACACCAATATCACCTTACAAAGCCAAAGGAAGAAGCTTTTCACCAACTTCTTCAAGAGGCTGCACCAAAACTGAAAATCAGCACTAGTATGTTTCACCTTTGCACCTTTGCACCTTTTGCTCACCTCTAAGGAGTAAGCTTTATACACCAGCTTCTCCCTTACAATATGTAGTTTGAAAGGTGTTGAAATGACAAGAAATGAAGAACTATACAATCATAAAGCTTGCTACAAATGTGTTCTTCAATAGAGAAGAGAAGAAGAAAAGAATGGAGACAAAGAGCTAATTGTCTTGCTTGCTTTCTTTGTTGCTTTCGTTGGTGTGCTTTTCCTCTTCATCTTTGGAGCTATTTATAGCCAAGAGGACAGCCTAAAGGCTCCTCAAAGTAGCCGTTTGGAATGGATGAGAATGGAGAAATTTCAGCACCTTTTTAGCTACCAAAATTCAGCATTTGACTTTCAAGATAAATCTGATTTTTTAAATGCTTTGACATGGTCTTCCATCTGAATTTTTATCCCATTATAGCCGTTGGAATGAGGTGGAAATTGGCTCCATTTGACCGTTTAAAAACAGCTCCAATCATCAATATCCATGTGTGAATATCTTGCCATGTATGCAGCTGAATTGGCATGTGTTTTGAACAATTTTATCTCCTCATTTTGAACATCAAAGAGACGTTGGAATGGCTAAAAGATAGAGAGAATTCATCTTGACTTGGTCTTCAATAGCCGTTGCATATGATTGAGTTTGAATTGGTCTTCAAACTTTTGAACATATAGCCGTTTGGTTGAGAGAGTTTTGCTTCAACTTTGCTACATTGTAGGACTTGCTTTTTGTCACTCATCATAATCTGAATTTTGACCATATAGTATACGAAATTTTCATCCATTCTTGAGCCAAGATAGCCGTTGGAATATAGGCAAGAATAGTCACTTGAAATCAGCACCAAAATAGGATGTAATTCAACTTGCCTTGACTTGTTCAAAAGCTGAAAGTTTGAACATGATTTGTACCAATATGCGTGTGAACACATATAATATATAGTCATTTATGTCTTCAACATGTAGCATAGAAAACCATATGAAGAATACCAAGAATTCCAAGAAAACCATAGATGTGATAACCATGATATAAGAATTTCCAATTGATAGACCATGCTGCCCGTTTCCATAAAAATAGGGCACGTACCATATGTGACATAAACACATATAAACATCATATAAGCAATATATAACATGTTGGAAGACCCATTGGCAAGTGAAAAGACCAGAATACCCCTTAGCACAAAAATAGGAACTTTGTCCTAGGATGAACCTGGACATGGTGCTGCTCTAGATTCATCTTTGCCATGATGTGACATGACTTATAAATGTGTCATATGATCATATAAATCCGTTGGAAGAAGACCAAATAAGAATGAGAAGTCCAAATGGTGAAATTACCAAGATAACCCTTATAAAGATCAATAAGCTTCACCACCGTGTCAAGTCAATTTTTGTCCGTGTCAAGCATGCTTTTCCTCAGCCAATTAGATTCTAAATTGAATAAGGATCATGTGGGCTTTTGAATCACTCAATTTGGAGTTCATTTGCCCAAGATATGAACCAAAACCTGCAATAGGATACTAAACCGAACAATTTGCCTTATATTGTAAGTCATGTGACTTCAAGGCTTGGTTAGATCATATTATCAACATGTATTGGCATATATAGCTTCTAAGATCAGTTTGAACAACATGTATTGGTATATATAATCTAAGATCAGTTTGAACATGTCTTGATTAAGATATGTGATTGAATTGGCCAAGTTCAATCTCATGATCTTAATCAAACTTGTTCAATCTTGATTCATTCAAGCAATTTCACATTTAGCTCATAAGTTCATAAGTTCATGCCTTGCCAAAACAATTTCACATTTAAACGTTACACATACATGCTCACATATGCATCTTCCAATCATTCAAACATGATATATCTATTTGCAATCATCACAACAATTACACATATGCACACATATACATTTTGCACAACAATTACACATATGCACACATATACATTTTGCAATCACTCAAACATAATATATCACAACAACCACTAGAGGGGGGGGGTGAATAGTGGGTTAGCGGAAATTACACTACAATTACCTTCAAAAACTTGTTTGAAGACCCCTTTGCCTCTTTAGCCTCAGGTTCTGGAATTTCCAGAAACAGTTCACTGTTTTGAGTGTTTTGGTTGAACCACTTATACACCTGTGCAAGCTCTCAAACTTGGCAGAGATCAAGTTTAGAATGTTTATAGTATGTCATAAAAATTTCAGTCAATTCCAAGCAAGTTTGCACGTTCAAATAAGCAAGATAAGTAAAGTGTGCAATTCTGGCAGTTTCAGGCAGAATGTTAGCTTAACTTCAAACGATGATATCTCAAAATCTACCCGTGCTATTTTGATGAATCTTATGTCAAATTAAACCTTATGATGTCTAGTTTAATTTGATATAAGGCTCACTTCAAGATTCGCAGGATAACCTATTCAAATTGAACACGTTTTGCACACTGGTCAGAATTGTTCACAGAATGTAGCAACAATTTTGTGAAGACGATTTGAATATGCTAAACTCCTTAGAATTTAGTGATTCTTGCGGCTAATGAAAGCTAACACATTGAAGTATAATATATCCAAAATTCATGCAATTCTAAGACTGTTTGCTTGTTCAATTATGCGTGCCAAGTTAGTGTAATTCTCAGGCAGAAAACAGTAAGTGCAGGAAATAAGTAAAGAACACAAGGAATTATCCTGGTTCGGTCAATGTGACCTACTCCAGTCCCAAGAGACACCTTCTCTTGGATTTCACTAAACACCAAACACCAAAGTCACCTTACAAAGCCAAAGGAAGAAGCTTTTCACCAACTTCTTCAAGAGACTTCACCAAAACAAACAGCAACTAGTTTGTTTCACCTTTGCACCTTTGCACCTTTTGCTCACCTCTAAGGAGTAAGCTTTATACACCAGCTTCTCCCTTACAATATGTCGTTTAAAAGGTGTTGAAATGACAAGAAATGAAGAACTATACAATCATAAAGCTTGCTGCAAATGTGTTCTTCAATATAGAAGAATAGAAGAGAAGAATGGAGACAAAGAGCTGAATGTCTTGCTTGCTTTTCTTTTGTTTTCGTTGGTGCACTTTTACTCTTCACCTTTGGAGCTATTTATAGCCAAGAGGACAGCCTAAAGGCTCCTCAAAGAGACGTTGGAGCTGGTTGAGAATGGAGAAAAATCAGCACTTTTCTAGCTTTCAAACTTAAGCTTATCTTTTGTTGCTTTGAATTGGTCTTCAAACTGAACTTTTATCCTTCATTTTATCCCATTATAAACGTTGGAACTGAGGTGGAAAATGGCTTCATTTTAACGTTTAAAAGGCAGCTCCAATCAGCAATGTCCATGTGTGAATAACTTGCCATGTATGCAGCTGAATTGGCATGTGTTTTGAACAAATTTGGCTCCTCATTTTGAATGTCAAATAGACGTTGGAATGTAGCTAAAAGATAGAGAGAAATCAGCTTGACTTGGTCTTCAATCATATAGCCGTTGCATATGGCTTTGGTTGAGAGACTTTTGCTTCAAATTTGCTACATTGTAGGACTTGTTTTTGTCACACATTATAACCTGAATCTTGACCATATAGCATACGAAATTTTGCTCCATTTTTGAGCCAAAATAGCCGTTGAAAACAGCTCCAAAATATACAAGAATAATCATTTGAAATCAGCACCAAAATAGGATTTATTTCAACTTGCCTTGACTTGTTCAAAATCTGAAAATTTGAACATGATTTGTGTGCCAATATCCGTTTGCACACATATAATATATAGCCATTTATGTCTTCAACATGTAGCATAGAATACCATATGAAGAATGCCAAGAATTCCAAGAAAACCATAGATGTGATAACCATAACACAAGAATTCCATTTGAGATACCATGCTGCCCATTTCCATAAATATAGGGCACGTACCATATGTGACATAAACACATATAAACATCATATAAACAATATATAACACGTTAGAAGATCCATTGGCAAGTGAAGAGACCAGAATACCCCTTAGCACCAAAATAGGAATTTTGTCCTAGGATGAACCTAGACATGGTGCTGCTCCAGATTCATTTTTGCCATGATGTGACATGACTTATAAATGTGTCATATGATCATATAAATCAGTTGGAAGAAGACCAAATAAGAATGAGAAGTCCAAATGGTGAAATTACCAAAATAACCCTTATAAAGATCAATAAGCTTCACCACCGTGTCAAGTCAGTTTTTATCCGTGTCAAGCATGCTTTTCCTCAGCCAATTAGATTCTAAATTGAATAAGGATCATGTGGGCTTTTGAATCACTCAATTTGGAGTTCATTTGCCCAAGATATGAACCAAAACCTGCAATAGGATACTAAACCGAGCAATTTGCCTTATATTGTAAGTCATGTGACTTCAAGGCTTGGTTAGATCATATAATTAACATGTATTGGCATATATATCATCTAAGATCAGTTTGAACATATCTTGATTTAGACATGTGATTGAATTGGCCAAGTTCAATCTCATGATCTTAATCAAACTTGTTCAATCTTGATTCATTCAATCAATTTCACATTTAGCTCATAAATGTTGGGTGCATCAATTGTCCCGTGGCGTAGGCCGGTGGGCGTAGGCCGGGTGGGCCAAGTCACAGTCGAATGCCGTGGGCGCTTGTGTGCTGAATGCACTATAAGGCTAGGGTATGCGCATCTCCTGTAACCAATTGGTTTTGGGAGAGATGGTAGCGCCTGAGGTCCTACAAGTGGTATCAGAGCAAGGTCACGGGTTCGATTCCCAGCGGGAGCAATTGCTGAGGGGGAGATTGTTGGGTGCATCAATTGTCCCGTGGCGTAGGCCGGTGGGCGTAGGCCGGGTGGGCCAAGTCACAGTCGAATGCCGTGGGCGCTTGTGTGCTGAATGCACTATAAGGCTAGGGTATGCGCATCTCCTGTAACCAATTGGTTTTGGGAGAGATGGTAGCGCCTGAGGTCCTACAATAAATTCAATCTCATGCACACATATACTTTAAACGTTACACACACATACATGCTCACATATGCATTAATATATCACAACAATCTACATGCTCACATATGCATTTTGCAATCATTCAAACATGATATATCACAACAAAACACACTTGGACAAACTCTAAGATTCAAGAAAATTATGAAACCAAATGTGATGTAAAGGGCTGAGACAATGAATTGCTAAGGGGTTGCCTTGGGCAATCCTTAACCACACTTAGACTCAATGCACTTAATCACACGTATGCAATGTCCAAGATGCATAAAGGAAGAAGTGTCCGAAGTTGTATATAAAAGGGTGTTTTCTTTTGGTCGCAGGTATTGTAGGATGTTTTTGTGTTTTGATTGTACAAGGAGACCGTTTTAAGCAATTCAAATAGCCTCTTTTGAATAATGGCTATTTTGTGTTCCTCTTTTTTTTTTTTTGTAATGCTCCTTTTTTTTGATGTTCTCTTTTTTTTGGGGGGGCTGAAATACAAGAAACTCAAAGTAACCAAAGGATTTATCAAAGAACACAACAACCTTCTTGCTCCAATTTTTTTTGTTCTAAGGCGAATGTTATACAAAAGGATGTTTAAAGATGTTCTTGTGAAAAGAGACTCAATTTTTTGTAGTGTAAGGATTGTATGAGTATGGATCACTTGTATGCATCAATAAACACAACATACAATGCAAGTAAGATGCATAAACCCAAGCATGACTAAGAGCTTCAAATAGCAACAATATTTAAAGTTAACAATGGTAGCTTTTTAGGCTAGTAGAAGCAATATAAGTGTGGCTGAAATGAAAGCTCTCTATGCAACGATCCTAATACCCAAGTATGTATTCAAGCAAGAGTGGATACAAGACAAAGTAACCCAAATGAAAATAGTTGTGAACAACAACAAAGATGCAATCTTTTGAATATTTTAAGATGTTTTAAAGATTGTCCTTGTCCTTGTATAGGGTCCTTGTCAAGGTATTTCCAATATGTCACGTTCCTCTGTCAAAATGTCCAAGGAATTCGGTATTTGGTCCTGTCCAAATTGTCCAATATAGTCCAATAGGTCCAAAGTGTCCAATAGGTCCAATATGTCAAATAGGTACAAAGTGTCCAACAGTCCAATATGTCAAGGAAATTTCGGTCCTTTGTTCAATATGTCAAGGTATTGATATTGTCAAGTCCAGAAAGGTAGGTTGTTATTATATTTTTTTGATAAAATATCAAGTTGGATGAAAGTTTTAAGGCTGATTTTTTTTTGGAACGGGATTTTTTTTTGAATGACACAAAAATGAAGACAAAAAAAAGAAGACACGAAATGAATGATAGATTAAAGGAGAACCTTTGCTCTGATACCAAACTGATGCGCGGATGTCACGCCTCGTACGGATCGTCTCCTTTAACACTTGGATCCTTAACGGTTGTAGGCAAGAGTTTAACTCCCTCCTAGCTGTTGATCACCAAGGTTTTTGTTTGAGCCCTCCTTCAAAAGTTACCCGTTTCCCAAGCAAGTTTGCACCCTCTTGGACGGCCACACCTTTGATTTTGGATATCCCCCACAAGGTTGCTCACTCCTTGATTGGATTCTAACTTTGATCTTCAAAGAAACAAAGAAAGCACTCAACTTGTTCTTAAGAAGAATCAAAAAGAAACAAAACTCACAAGTGTTTATGAAGAGAAAATAGGCTAATTTTGCCCAAGAAATTCTTATGAATCAAATTTCCAGCTTTCTTACCCTCTTTTGGACGTGCATGACTCCTATAAATAGGGCCAAGAAGAACAAAAAAAGTCTAGTCTACAAAGCTAAAGAAAAGGCTAGTCAAAAGGCTACAAAAAAGGCTAAAAATGTGTAATCTGTTGACAACGGTTTGACCCCTTCTAGAAGCAGATTCTGGTCTTTGTTACTTCTTGAGAATTGTAGATCACGTTTTAAAATTGAATTTGGGCTTTTGAATCACCTCATTTGGATATGGGATGAGTTAGATATGGCCCTCCAAAGTTTGGGTGTCCTGAATGCTTTCTGTACGGGCTCCTGAAAACTTGTATCAATGGTGGCCTGTTTTTGGATCACTTGCAGCTCGAATTAGTCCTTGACTCCTCTTAGAGAATTGTAGTCAATTGAGTGTAGAAAATAAACATATGCAGTTCTCTGAATTTGGCCCATCCATTAAAGAGATAAGTCCAAGTTACTAAACATGTGTCACAGAATTCGGCAGAAACAATACATGAACTTCATTGCTGTTTTTGGCCATTATAACGACAGATCTTGGAAATGTGCGAAACATGAATGTGCTAGGTCTTTGTCTTGTGTTTCCAACGAAACTTGAATCACTTGATTTTCCCTTGTGGTTGAAGAGATACGCCTGTTTTACGAAAACTTGTTCTGCCAGAAAATTACATTCTGAAATGGGCTTGCTTCTCTTCAACTCCTTTGGTCTTCAAACGTCTCCAGCAACCTTACAAGTCCTTAAAATAATTATAATAAATATAGAAACATAATAAACAACCCTAAAGGCCTAACAAGCTAAAAGACTCAAGGTTTGGTCATGCAAGACCGAAAGAACAACCTTTACAAACAAGAAACTTTAAGCAAACGACTCAATGAATGAAAGAAATAATACGAACGACTCATATATGTTACAACACATAAAAACTCAAAGATTGGGCTCAAGTAAGTGAACCCAACAACACTCTTTGTTTACAGGCTCGTCTTGCACATGTCTGAACAAGAATGCATCAACTGATTGGCTCAAACTCTTTGTCATACTTCTTGTCTCTTGTCCTCGACTTGCCTCGTCTTTGTTGCCGCTTGGCACCTGTACCTCATCAAGCTTGCTAGTTGTTTCCTTGCTTGTTTGTGATTGGTTTAAGCATTTGCAAGACTTCTTTCTATTGGTTCATGAAATGAGCAGCTTGTCTCTCCATTCTTACGTGAAGAACAACTTGAATTTGACATGGTTGCTTGTCACCACCTTGCTTGTCACCACCTTGCTTATCACCTCCTTGCTTGGACAAAAATTCAGGTTCTAATTGCATCTTCAAGCTTTGTTTGAATAATGATATTATCCGATCAAATGGAACATGGATCGATAGGTGTTCATGCTTCTTCAATGTAAAGCTCTCTTTGACCTATCTTCAAAGACACCAAGCAACAAACACAATATGCACAACATATATGACATGTCCTAAGGGTTAGTTAAGACTATAAGACATAAGAACTAGCACTAGTGTGTGCGGAGTGAACAGTGAAATGTCATGTCTTACAGAACTAACATATGACAATAAATGATACATGAAAATATGTTGCGTTGACCCCATCGTGGGCTCATCATTCCCTCCCTCTTGAAAATGATTCGTCCTCGAATCTCAACATGAAGAGAATAAGGGATAGGGATGTAGGATGTACACGTATGATCATCTACACCATAATCAATATGAACATGATAATACAAATGGTGAAGGTGAAATACCTTGGTGCATCCTTATCTTTGAAGAAAAAAATAAGGTGTGTACACGCTTTCTAAAATGTTTAGGATGTATTAACAATATGATAACAAAAATTTTAGAACACATACATCCTAACAGATAAAACAACATCCAAAAAGCACATTGCAACATGTTAACACTAAATGTACCAATCTTACAAACATGTGCAATATTTAGACAAGATGTATCAATTGAGATGACAACAGGCAGACATTCAACAAGATGAGATGAAATAGATATTTCAGAAGAATCTTCATTTATACTAAATATGTCATTCAATTCATTAACTAGTTCATCCAAGGATTTATGTTCATTTGTAGCTGAATCTATTTCAATAATGACATCATGATCAAGCTCTACATCAAGTAGACAATCTAGTTCAGCTAACATCAAATCATAAGAATCTAGTTTATCAATGTCATTCTCAACAGAATTACTTACATCAATGTCATCAATGAAATGTACAGGATGTAATTCAGATTGTAACCCAGAAACAAGCATCTCAGCAGAATGCAGATCATGCACAGGGATTTCATTTATATGCATGTCACAATGTAAATCATTTTCAGACAAAGTGTTATCACAATTAACATCATCTATAAGCAAAGTGTTTGGCTCTGATACCAATTGATGAGCCAAACGAAGGCTAGAAAACGTTGCCAAGGACTTTGTCTCCTATTCCAAACTGATTTGAACACAAGCTATGTCAAAGAACATCTCCAAGATACCCCTTGAACTTTAACCATTGTTCTTGGCTCAATTTATGCCAACACCTCTCCCTCTTTGGCACTCCAACACATCTAAAACCTCAATGAGACCCTAAGATGCTGTAAACCACATGATGGAGCAAATATTAACAAGTTCTAGGCTAGGAACTTGAAAGAAAACCGTAAGTGGTCTTAAACTTCAACTTGAAATGTTGATAACTCCTCAAGGGAAATTCTGGTTGAAATGTGTATTGATAATGGTTGTATATTGTTATGTTTACAATCTGATTCCTATGCTATTTATGCAAAACGAAATTTACAAAAAGTACAAGTTTTAATGTACAAAGTACAAGACTAAATAACATGCTTTGCTTGGAAATTGTTTGAGCATCTTTTGGTCCCAAAAGTTCTGGTTGCTTTGCCGTGTAATCTTTGCTAGATTCAGCCTTCTTTCTTTGATCAATTTGATTGGTTTAGGCATGGAGCAGCTTGCTTTGGAATGACCTTTGATTGGATGCAAGTTGGTGTTTGAATTTTCAACAAATATTCCTAGACAACCGTTGGTTTCCTTGCTTGAATTCAGCCAAAATTCTGATTGGTTCTTGTAGTGAGCAGCTTGCTTTGGATTGCATTATCTTTCTGTTGCGGACCCATGATTCAAAAGACAATCTCAAAAACCAATTTAAAATATTGACAAGATGCAAATACTCTACTTTATGTTGACAATTGTTCAAAACAGCAATTTGGACTATTTTACCTAAAGATCCAAGTAAAATCACAGAAGTCAAGTTGTTGTTCGGGCTGAATGAAATCTACGGGGTTGTTTAAGACAATCCCTCAATTACTTTACAGCATATGCAATTATCAATTGAAGTGAAGTGAAAGTAAAAGCACACAAACAAAGTGCTAGCAAGGGTTTGCTTTAGAAACTTTCAATACTTCAAAACTACAACACTTTGGGTTTGGTTTGGGCACTTTCTTTCTTTTGAGCTTTGCACGAGATTTTCCCTTTATGCAATGTTTAATTTTGGGCTTTTCCTCACTTGGCTTTCTTGTGCAATTCTCTCTTGTCTTGCCTCTTACTTGTTGACAAATATTGGCTTTTCTCTCACGTATTTCTCAATCAAGCTTAGTTTTCTTTCTTTGGATGGTTTGCTTGATTGTTGTGAGACTACTCCTCACGGCCTACATGAGACATTGCCCACGGCCTTTAATTGCACAAGGTTTGTTGTATTTGGAATTTGAAAGTTCCTCGTACACAACACGGCTAAACACTATGTAGTGGGAATTCAATTCACAATTACAACAAGATCAAATTGTATAAAGTGCAATGTAAGTTCAGAAATTGATCTAAAACAACAATGGATAGCTCTTTAACAATGTGGGGTTTAAACAATTCCTAACTTTCAGAATATATCTAAGTCCAACAAGTTGTTTGAAACAATTGAAATCAACAAAAAGATAAAGCTATTAGCATGTACCAAGATTTCAAATGAGCTTTAAAAGTTGTTTTAATCCACACGGTTTTGGCACTTATCTTTTTTGTTTTTGATGTAAATGATCTAAGTAATCTTAAGATGGCTAAATGCAACTTATTTGTTTCTAAATGCAATCTATAAGGCTGATTACTATATCAACTAATGGCAAATCAGTTTTGATGAAACTAAGCTAACTTGTTTTGTTTTGTTTTTAAGTTATCTATACTACTTGTTTTTGTTTGGTTTTTGTTTGTATGATGCAATCAGATTCTAGACTAAATGATACTAGATGCAGCTCTTTGTGTTTTACCTAACAAACGTACATGAACTAGAGAGACTAAGCAGCACACTTTATTTAGCTAAACTACTTGTTTTGATCTTTGCTTTCGGTTTTCTTGTGCCAAACTAATCAACCAACTAAAACACTTAAACTATGATGTAAACTAGCCTAACCAAGCTAAATAAGGCAGCACTAAACGTTTTAATCAGTTTGCACACAAGTGACTAAAAACAGAATTTTAAGTACTACAACTTGATGAAAAATTAAACTATCAACTAGTCTAAGTTCTTTTTGTGAGGTGTTTTCGGTTTTGCCACTAAACTAAGTTACCAAACTATAGTATACTATCTAACAAGCACTTTAAAACATAAACTAACTATCTAAACAATCAGCAACAAAACGCAAATCAGTTCAACATACGGTTTGGGCAGCAACATTCATATGCAAGTTTAAACAATGTAAACATGAATAGAAGACTAACCAACGCTCTGATACCAATTGATGAGCCAAACGAAGGCTAGAAAACGTTGCCAAGGACTTTGTCTCCTACTCCAAACTGATTTGAACACAAGCCATGTCAAAGAACATCTCAAAGATACCCCTTGAACTTTAACCGTTGTTCTTGGCTCAATTTATGCCAACACCTCTCCCTCTTTGGCACTCCAACACATCTAAAACCTCAATGAGACCCTAAGATGCTGTAAACCAAATGATGAAGCAAATACTAACAAGTTCTAGGCTAGAAACTTGAAAGAAAACCGTAAGTGGTTTCAAACTTCAACTAAGTAATAGTTGTGAACTCCTTGATGGAAATTTGATTGAAATATGTTTGGTAATGGTTGTGTTTACAATCTGATTCTAGCTCTACTTATAACCAACGAAAATGCTAAGAAGTACAAGATTTAATATACAAAGTACTAGACTAAAATGACATGCTTTGCTTGGAAATTGTTTGAGCAACTTTTGGTTCCAAAAGGCTGGTTGCTTTGCCGTGTATTCAACCTGTTTTCCAGCCTTCTTCCTTTGATCAATTTGATTGGTTTAGACATGTAGCAGCTTGCTTGAGAAAGGCCTTTGATTGGTTGCAAGTTGTCTTTGAATCTTCAAACCTTTTCATTCCTTAAGCCAACGGTTTTCTTCAAGTGTTTTGATTGGATGAATCTTTGTGCAGCTTGTTTTCTTGTCTTCAACTTGAGTGTGATTGGTTTGAACATTTGCAAGACTTCTTCTCATTGGTTAAAGCTTTGAGCAGCTTGTCTTGCTCACTATTTGCGTGGAGGACAAAGCCTTGTATTTGACATGAGTGCTTGTCACCTCCTTGCTTGTAAGCTACTTGCTTATCACCTCCTTGTTTGTAACCTACTTGCTTATCACCTCCTTGCTTGTAAGCTACTTGTTTGTCACCTCTTTGCTTGGACAAAAATTCAGGTTTGAATTGCATCTTCAAGCTAAAAACGTGTACCTGAAAGATAAGCCATGTCAAAGAACTTTGCCAAACGAAGGCTAGAAAACGTTGCCAAGGACTTTGTCTCCTACTCCAAACTGATTTGAACACAAGCCATGTCAAAGAACATCTCAAAGATACCCCTTGAACTTTAACCGTTGTTCTTGGCTCAATTTATGCCAACACCTCTCCCTCTTTGGCACTCCAACACATCTAAAACCTCAATGAGACCCTAAGATGCTGTAAACCAAATGATGAAGCAAATACTAACAAGTTCTAGGCTAGAAACTTGAAAGAAAACCGTAAGTGGTTTCAAACTTCAACTAAGTAATAGTTGTGAACTCCTTGAAGGAAATTTGATTGAAATATGTTTGATAATGGTTGTGTTTACAATCTGATTCTAGCTCTACTTATAACCAACGAAAATGCTAAGAAGTACAAGATTTAATATACAAAGTACTAGACTAAAATGACATGCTTTGCTTGGAAATTGTTTGAGCAACTTTTGGTTCCAAAAGGCTGGTTGCTTTGCCGTGTATTCAACCTGTTTTCCAGCCTTCTTCCTTTGATCAATTTGATTGGTTTAGACATGTAGCAGCTTGCTTGAGAAAGGCCTTTGATTGGTTGCAAGTTGTCTTTGAATCTTCAAACCTTTTCATTCCTTAAGCCAACGGTTTTCTTCAAGTGTTTTGATTGGATGAATCTTTGTGCAGCTTGTTTTCTTGTCTTCAACTTGAGTGTGATTGGTTTGAACATTTGCAAGACTTCTTCTCATTGGTTAAAGCTTTGAGCAGCTTGTCTTGCTCACTATTTGCGTGGAGGACAAAGCCTTGTATTTGACATGAGTGCTTGTCACCTCCTTGCTTGTAAGCTACTTGCTTATCACCTCTTTGTTTGTAACCTACTTGCTTATCACCTCCTTGCTTGTAAGCTACTTGTTTGTCACCTCTTTGCTTGGACAAAAATTTAGGTTTGAATTGCATCTTCAAGCTAAAAACGTGTACCTGAAAGATAAGGCAAGAATACAACACAACTATCCTAAAACAAAGTTAACAAACCAACAATATTAAAAGGAACAACTAAAGATATGTACAACACGTTTTGGATACAACTAAATCATAGCTTGTATCATATAAACCCAATGGACATCATCTTTGCTTGGCTCATCCTCTTCATGCCTGTAAAGAAATGATTCAACACATTGTAACAATTTCTTAGCCATACTCCTTGTCATGGGACCTGTGTGGGGCATTGAGGTGTCAACGTCAGTGTTTGTATCCACAAGGTTAGGCTGTAGCTCATCACCTGGAGACAAGCATTCCCTAAGACAAACATTCCCTAGGGCAAACATTCCTCGGGACAAACATTCCCTTGAACATTCCTTTAAACATTCTCTTGAAAATACCATCATCCTTTTCACACCATCAGGTCTCCTACAAGACAAAAGTTACGAAAACAAGAACCATACAAAAACAAGACATACATTTGCTTATTTTATCGAAAGACACCTATATGCACGAAAAGTGACGCATGGAATGTAACCTAAGACTAAGACAAACTGTCTTGCATTTTGCACACCTTGGACAACATCATTCCCTCTTTCCTAGAAAAGATTCGTCTCGAATCTTAGCATGTATGCCATGAGGGAGAAAGATCCTCAACAATGCAACAAAGGTACAAGACACACATGTATGCATACTTTCATCCTAAGATGTTTAGGGTGAATGAGTAATGCACTGACAAAACAAGCACTTAACTACTCACAAAAGCTGATTTAATCATGCATCCACAATAAGTAAGTCCTCTTCTTCACATGTTTTGGATGCATTAGGATCTGATTTTCAAATTTTAGTTCATAATACGCATCATCAAATCCTATAGAAGGCGCATGACAAGAGGTGTTCAACAGGGGTATCCTTCTAGTGCCTTTAGGATGTATAACCAATAAAAGCTCATAGTTATCATGCATTTTGATGAGGATCAAGGGTCCGATGAAGATCAAGGATCCCATCAAGAGGTCAAGGGCCCTATTATGACAAGAAGGAGGGCAAGAGAACTTTGTCATCAAGTTGTGACCTTCTTGTATAAGCATGTTCAAGATGAACCTAAGGTTCCGTGGGTTCATTTCATTGAACCCACCCTTTGAGCATTATGAGTGTGCATGTGTTCCTTACTTTGAATTTTGTCTTGTTTTCCTGTTATCTTTGTTTTGTGTGTTTGCCTTGTAGATAAATTAGGTACATGGAAGATCCAAATAAAATGGATGCCCAAAAAGAGCAAGGTAACCGTGTGTTGCAAAAAGGGAGACAAAAGGAATGTTGTCTTGAAGAGAATGTTTGTCTCCATATAGACAAATTCAAATATGTCCAAGATGGAATCCTCTTTTCAAAATTGAACTCAAAATCATCTCCAAAGATCAAAAGGGGCTGGCCATTTTTGAAGTAAAAGGATGAAGATCAAATTGAATTTAAATTAAAAGATAAACTTGAATTTAAATTCAACCATGATTTGAATTCAAGTTTCAACCAATTTGAGGCTTGCATTTCAAAAAGAATTCAGCCATTATCTCAACAAAGCTACACGCCATCTTGGAGGAAAAGGAAGGATAAATGCCAATTCAAATTGAATCCAAGTTTGAATTCAAATTCAAACTCAATTTTGAATTCAAACTTTAACCATCTTTTGAATTCAACCCCAGCCATATTATCATCATCAAATCAGGTCTCAAGACACCTCTTAGGCATCTTGAACACGGATGGAAAGAGTGAGGAAGAGGATTCAACAAACAAATTCAAAGTGCATTCAAATTCAAACTTAACTTGAACTCAAACTTCATCCAAACTTTTGAATTCAAGTTCAAGCATCTTCTACTCATCAAATCAGCTCCTCCAAGGCATCATTTGAACCTCATACACGGCTGGATACATGGTTGATAATATCTTGCAAGATTTTCAGATTTTAGCTAGAATTTGTTTTAGTTTTGAATTCAAACAATTTTCTATTTTCGAACATTTTTAGCTAGCTTATTTTGAAATAATTTCTGTCATTTTAAAGGCCGATAGGACGAGACTTATAGCCTATAAATAGAGCCTTTGGCCGATTGGAAAGAACAACTTTTGATGAAATAAAATTCTTGATATTTTCTTCACTTATTGTGAGACTTTGTTTTCTTGGTTTTGCATTAAAAACCTAAGTTAAGATCCTTCAAAGTTGAGCATTTTGAAGGTGTTGTCATTGCTAAAAGGTGTCGTCTAGGAGGGACATATTGGTTTGCCTGAGCAACGACCATCTTGAAGTGTTGGTCTTGCTCATTTGATCTACACATTTTTTATCTCTAAGGAAGCAAGATGATACGACACCGAGCATCCTGGACCAAAGGAACGGACGGCTCAATGAAGACAAATGCGGAATGGATCGTTTCCTCTAACTCCAAGAACTGATTCAAGCCCAACTATGGCAAAGAACATCTAACGACACCCCTTGAACTGTAGCTAGTCGCTTTTGGCTCGGATTATGCCAACACCTCTTCTTCCTTGGCTTTCCAACACATCTAAAACCTCTATGAGACCCTAAGATGCTGTAGACCAAAAGATGAAGTTGATACAATTAAGTAACCGATTGAGTTAACTTAAAGGAATTCTTTAACCTCAGGCAGAATTAAAGGTAAAACAAGAACCAAACTGGTTCCGTTTTGAAAACGAGCCGAAGCTCTATATTTTCCCAAAGGAAGAACACGAAGTTTAAATTGATAAAAGGGTTATGTTACAAGTTCTTTCTACAACTATATATACACTAACTAAAGTTTGCAATAGGTAAGCGGTCCAATGAAAATATACATCACAAGAGTTTTAAGGTCTAATGAGATTTTAATGCTTGAAACTTGTAATTATGAATTGCGGCTGGTCAGATTTCTTTTGCTGCAAATTTTCGATTGTACTCTATTGTATTTGATTGGAGCAACTTTGGAGCAGCTTTGGTTCTTCAACATTAGGTTTCGAAATTTTATTGGAGTAAATTTCGGCTTCTACATGGTTGATTTCGATAAGTTGCAGCCGATAAAACGAAGCAGGTGACAAAGCAGCTTTTGACATCGAACGATCGATGTGGCTAGGTGATCAGATCATCCGATTGAAAATGACTTCGATCGATCAGTCTTTCACTTTTGTTCTTCAAGCTTTGTTTGAACAATGATATCATCCGATCAGATGGGACATGGATCGATCGGTGTTCATGCTTCTTCAATGTAAAGCTCTCTTTGACCTATCTTCAAAGACACCAAGCAACAAACACAAGATACACAACATATATGACATGTCCTAAGGGTTAGTTAAGACTATAAGACATAAGAAGTAGCACTAGTGTGTGCGGAGTTAACAGTGATATGCCATGTCTTACAGAACTAATGTGACAATAAATGATACATGAAAATATGTTGTGTTGACCCCATCGTGGGCTCATCATTCCCTCCCTCTTGAAAATGATTCGTCCTCGAATCTCAACATGGATAGAATAAGGGATAGGGGTTTAGGGTGTACACGTATGCTCAACTACACCATAACCAAATAGGAACATGATAATACAAATGGTGAAGGTGAAATACCTTGGTGCAACCTTATCTTTGAAGAAAGAATAAGGTGTGTACACGCTTTCTAAAAAAGATTAGGATGTATTAACAATATGATAACAAAAATTTTAGAACACATACATCCTAACAGATAAAACAACATCCAAAAAGCATATTGCAACATGTTAACACTAAATGTACAAATCTTACAGACATGTGCAATATTTAGACAAGATGTATCAATTGAGATGACAACAGGCAGACATTCAACAAGATGAGATGAAATAGATATTTCAGAAATAGAATATTCATCTATACTAAATATGTCATTCAATTCATTAACTAGTTCATCCAAGGATTTATGTTCATTTGTAGCTGAATCTATTTCAATAATGACATCATGATCAAGCTCTACATCAAGTAGACAATCTAGTTCAGCTAACATCAAATCATAAGAATCTAGTTTATCAATGTCATTCTCAACAGAATTACTTACATCAATGTCATCAATGAAATGTACATGATGTAATTCAGATTGTAACCCAGAAACAAGCATCTCAGCAGAATGCAGATCATGCACAGGGATTTCATTTATATGCATGTCACAATGTAAATCATTTTCAGACAAAGTGTTATCACAATTAACATCATCTATAAGCAAACGACTAACACTTTGGAAATCACCAACAGATTCAAGTGAAGGGTCTTCTTCAGACATTACACAAGGTTGAACATGCAATTCAGATAAAGGAGTTCCAGTTTCAGGCATGTTGGGGCTAATTTCATACAAACCATCATTCACATAAATGTCAGATTGTAAGTCTTTATTCTTTTCAGATTCTATCAATACTTGCACCATGTCTCTAAGTTGAAGCAATGCATTTTCAATATTATCCATAGTCTGACTCAAATTGCTTAACTTAACTGGATTTGGTTTGTCATTTTCAGAATCACAAGAGTTCAGTTCATACCCATAGTTTTGATTAACTTGCCATGGGATTAGGTTTGATTGAACAATCTTTGCCTTTTTATACATGTCATAATGTGATGAGAATATTTCAGACAACATGCAATCAACGATCTCTTTATCTAATCCAGCAAAGAACCTAATCATGCTTAATTCCTCATGTTCTTCAACATAAGCATAGTACAAATCATCAAGCATTTCATTGTAATATGGACTAACGTCTTTATTACACTGAGAAAGAGTTTGATATCTAGGAGTTTTACATTCCCAATATCCAACCCATAAACCATTCGTATGACCAAAGGAGTTCATACGTTTTTCCAGTTCATCATAGTCTCTCCTATGGCATTCAACTCCCCAAATGGTTTTTAGAATCATGTTTAATCAAAACAATCAACCAAGATGGTAAAACAATGAGATAAATAAGTCAGAATACAAGCAAGTAAGATCAAACTATAACTTTAACAAAACGTAAATTTCTACTTCAAATTGACAATTGAATAAACAACAATCTTGGACTATCTAAGATTCAAATAAAAATTAGAAGTCAAGTGATGTTTTTGGCTGAATCAAAGAAAGCTAAGGGTTTGTACAGAACAATCCTTTAACTTACTTTAAATTTTAATGCACATTCAATTGTAAATAAAGTGAAAGACAGTACATACACACAAGTGTTCAATAAGGGTTTGTTCGAGGAACCTTTTAAACAGTCAACACTTTTGGTGTAGGTATTTGCTTTTGGTTTTGCACAATTCACCTTTTGTGAACTTTGGATGGCTATATCTCACTTCTTGTGCAAATCACTCATACGTCTTGACTCTTGTTTTTTGACGTTAAAAATGACTTTTCTCTCAGTTTCTTTCACAAACAAGCCTAATTATTTTCCTTTGTATTGGCTTTGTCTGTTTTGTGAGTCTACTGCTCACTTGCCTTTATGAGACATTGCTCATGGCTTCTTTTTCTTTGGTTTTACTTGCACAAGTTTTGGTGTGGCTTTTGTGAAACGTTCTTTGAACAACACGGAAGAACACTAATGATATGAAAACTGTTTCACAAATTTAACAACCAAATATCGATGAAAGTTCAATGCAAGTTGAAGAAGTGTAAAGACAACAAGATGATAACAGGGTCGGCAATTTAACAGTGTAGAGATAAATATAGACAAAGTGATCCTAAGTAAGAACTTAGTCCAATAAAGTCTTTAAACAATTGAATCAATCCCAAGTAAAGATAAACGTAAAGCCAACATTAAAATTTGAAATCAAATCTTGTTTCTTACAAATTTACTTCACTTTTAACAAATCTCAAGTCAATAATGTTTCAATTAAAAGATTCAATCAAGTTTGTACCAAACAATGACTTGAGGTGTAACGGGGGTGGTGAAATCAAATTCAACAAGTTTAAACAAATAGCATTCAAAGATTTAATCAAGTTTAAACTAAATCTTTTCGGTTTTTTTAACGAAACACTTACAACTTAAATACTAACATATCACACTTAAACACTTTTTAATTAAACACGCACAACTACAGCAACATGAACTGATTTTGCATTTGTTTTATTTTATTTTTTGTTTTTTTATAACTTAAACTAACCTATAAACAAAACATTTTTTTTGATTTTAGCTAAACTAACAAACGTACAGCACACATTAACACAAGCTTGATGATGTTGACACCTCTCAATATTTAAACAACAGAAATGATCTCTAATCATTAAAGTCATTTTTTTTAAGTTTTTGTCCAAGCCACTAAACAAAGCACAGTACATCACTTCTTCAATCATAAGAAAGTATGATTTAGTTTCAGTTCAAGGGTTCAAAAGCAAAATGAAGATAACATACAGTAGCTACACACAACAGAAATTTTACAACAATTGAAAAAAAATGATTTAGAGTAAGAGGGTACCTTACCTGGCTCTGATACCAACTGATACGACACCGAGCAACCCGGACCAAAGGAACGGACGGCTCAATGAAGACAAATGCGGAATGGATCGTTTCCTCTAACTCCAAGAACTGATTCAAGCCAAACTATGGCAAAGAACATCTAACGACACCCATTGAACTGTAGCTAGTCGCTTTTGGCTCGGATTATGCCAACACCTCTTCTTCCTTGGCTTTCCAACACATCTAAAACCTCTATGAGACCCTAAGATGCTGTAGACCAAAAGATGAAGTTGATACAATTAAGTAACCGGTTGAGTTAACTTAAAGGAATTCTTTAACCTCAGGCAGAATTAAAGGTAAAACAAGAACCAAACTGGTTCCGTTTTGAAAACGAGCCGAAGCTCTGTATTTTTCCAAAGGAAGAACACGAAGTTTAAATTGATAAAAGGGTTATGTTTACAAGTTCTTTCTACAACTATATATACACTAACTAAAGTTTGCAGCAGGTAAGCGGTCCAATGAAAATATACATCACAAGAGTTTTAAGGTCCAATGAGATTTTAACGCTTGAAACTTGTAATTATGAATTGCGGCTGGTCAGATTTCTTTTGCTGCAAATTTTCGATTGCACTCTATTGTATTTGATCGGAGCAAATTTGGAGTAGTTTTGGTTCTTCAACATTAGGTTTCGAAATTTTATTGGAGTAAATTTCGGCTTCTACATGGTTGATTTCGATAAGTTGCAGCCGATAAAACGAAGCATGTGACAAAGCAGCTTTTGACATCGAACGATCGATATGGCTGGGTGATCGGATCATCGGATTGAAAATGACTTCGATCGATCAGTCTTTCACTTTTGTTCTTCAAGCTTTGTTTGAAAAATGATATCATCCGATCAGATGGGACATGGATCGATCGGTGTTCATGCTTCTTCAATGTAAAGCTATCTTTGACCTATCTTCAAAGACACCAAGCAACAAACACAAGATACACAACATATATGACATGTCCTAAGGGTTAGTTAAGACTATAAGACATAAGAAGTAGCACTAGTGTGTGCGGAGTTAACAGTGATATGCCATGTCTTACAGAACTAACATGTGACAATAAATGATACATGAAAATATGTTGCGTTGACCCCATCGTGGGCTCATCACAAGAGGATGTCTTCTTCCTTGCGACTAACCCTTTGTGAAGGACGTTTGGAAGGTGGAATTGTTGGAGTCCACGTCTTGCACGCATCAAATCGGTATCGGAGACCAGGTTACTCTATTCCACCATCTATCATTTCCTTTTCGTTTGAGTCTAGTCATTTCAAGTTCAGTTGTGTCCTTCTTCTATCCCTAATTCTACTTGTCATTTGCATTTCATACAAAAAACGTCCAAACCATTGCTTTGAGTCTGCGTTTTGCAGCATTTTGCTTTTCATCATTCAGCTTTCTTTTAAAACGTTACAACCATCAGCCTATAAAGCTACCTTGGTTTCAAATCATCTTGTTGCTACCAAAGCTTTTAGTTGGTGATGATTGTATGCATCTTGTGATTCGCACTGTGATTGGTTTCATGCTTTAGATCAAGTTAGTCTGACGTGTGTTTGTCTTCACAACCCCTTTTCAACATCAACAAAACCCTAAAACTGACCCACGGTCAAAACAACCCCACCCAAACCAGACCCTAAAACTCACCAACCAGATTCCAAACTTCCTTATTTACACTCTTAACAAAAACCCCCAAACCAATTTTACCAAACAAAATCAGAATCAAAAGTTTCTGACTCATTCAAAAAAACTCTAACTCTAGAATTTGAATTTGTGTTCAATTCTGTCCTACACCCATCCATTATCCGAATTGACCACACAAATCATCAATTACCAACCCAAATAGCCCATTTACACCATCCATTCAGCTCCCAAAACCCCATCCCACAAATACCTAAAAACCGTCCAAAAATCCCAACTTGAAAACCTAACCCTAATCCTTTCCAACATCAATTTCTCTCACTTTCCAAGGTTATTTTGTTGCAATTCAAGGGTGCAAACTGCATTTTAAAGTCATTGCACTATTCTGCCCGAACACAAAAGTTCTGGGTGCAAAATGCCTAAAAGTCCAATTCAGCCCCTAGTTAAAAAAAGGAAGAATCTGAACCTTGCTTACGCAAGGAAGCGAAGAAAAATAAAAGAACAAGAGAAAAGAAAAAGGGCAAAACGTTTGTGAATTACTTGAAAATTTTGTGGTGCAATTTGAAAACCTTGGATACCGTATTTCGTTTTTGCTACTTACAACCGTCCTCCCACAGCTTATTCTCCTTATCCTGATCTTCTTGAACCAATCACACACTTGGTTACTCGATTTTTGCATGACTTGAACCATTTTGTGGATAGTAAGTGCATAGAATCAAAATTAACTAAAGATTACCCACGGCAACCCTTAGTTCATCTTTGGTTCAGCCTTATACATCAATTTCGGTTGCTTATTTTCTTTGAATCTTAGTAGAAAGTTCAAGTTAGTTTTTATTTCACTTGAGTCTCTTTTGATACTATTTGGTGCAACTTGAAAGCTAACTGGAGAAACAAGTGGAGATCGTTGTGATTTAGAGAAGCATTGATGAGGATCAAGGGTCCGATGAGGATCAAGGGCCCCATCAAGAGGTCAAAGGTCCTATAACAAGAAGGAGGGCAAGGGAACTTTGTCATCAAGTTGCCACCTTCTTGTACAAGCATGTTCAAGATGAGCCTAAGACTCCTTGGGTTCATTTCATTGAACCTTCAATTTGAGCATGTATCACATGCACGTCTAGATTCTTTGTTTTCGGATTTTATTTTGTGTCGTCTTATCTTAGTTTTATATGTTTCCTTTGTAGGTACATTAGGTACAAGAGAATGTTTGAAGAGAATGTTGAAGAGAATGTTTGAAGAGAATGTTGAAGAGAATGTTTCAAGAGAATGTTTGAAGAGAATGTTTCAAGAGAATGTTTGAAGAGAATGTTTGTCTATGCTAAGACAAATTCAAAAGTGTCCAAGATAGAGTCTCTTATTCAAATTGAAATCAACAATCATCTTCCAAACACAATAAGGGGGGCGGCCAGATTCAAGCAAAGGATGATGATTAAATTAAATTTGAATTCAAAGCCAAACTTGAATTTAAATTCAACCTTGGTTTGAATTCAAGTTTCAACCAAATAGAGGCTTCAAATTCAAGATAAAATCAGCCTAAACCAGCAGCCTACACACGCCATATTTGAAGTGAAGATAGGAGATAGGATCCAATTCAAATTGAATCCAAGTTTGAATTCAAATTCAAACTCAATTTGAATTCAAACTTCAACCATCTTTTAAATTCAACTCCAGCCATGTTATCATCATGAAATTCAGATTTTAAGACCCTCTTGGACTGGTTATACACGGCTGGAACAAAGGAATGGATGTGCAAGATACAAATTCAAAGTAAGATCAAATTCAAACTCATCTTGAATTCAAACTCACCCAACTTTTTGAATTCAAGTTCAGCCTTATCCTACTCATCAAATCAGCTCAATAATGCCTTATTTGCTGAACATATACACGGCTGGACAAGGAGGATCACAACCAGATTTTAGCTAGGATTTTTCAAGTTGTTTTTGAATTCAAATAGTTAGCCATTTCAAGTTCAATTCAAATGTTTTTTTTGGCTATTTCTTTTAGATAATATCTGATTATTTGGAAGGTCTTAGACATCTATAAATAGGCCCTTTGGCCGAATTGTAACTCTACCTTTCGATGAATAACAATTCTTGATGTTTTCTTCACTTTGAGTGATACTTTGTTTTCTTGGTTTTGTATTAAAAACCTAAGTTAAGATCCTTCAAAGTTGAGCGATTTGAAGGTATTGCCATTGCTAAAAGGTGCCGTCCAGGAGGGCCATCTTGGTTTGCCTGATCAACGACCATCTTATAGTGTTGGTCTTGCTCGTTGTCCACACGTTGATCACTAAGGAAGCAAGGGGAAGTTTACTTCTTTGTGCCTAACCCTTTGTGAAGGACGTTTGGAAGGTGGAATTGTTGGAGCCCACGAGTTGCACGCATCAAATTTGTATCAGAGCACAGGTTACTCTATTCCACCATCTATCATTTCCTTTTCGTTTGAGTCGAGTCATTTCAATTTCAGTTGCGTCTTTCTTCTACTCCTCCCTCTACACACCATTGTCTTGCATTTTCACACAAAAAAAACGTCCAAAAAAAACATTCCTTTGAGTCCTTGCATGTTGCTGCATTTTTCTTTTCATCCCTCAAGTGTCATTTCCTTTATTCCCTTTCACATCACAATCTGATTTTGAGTCATTTAAACTTGAACACATTAGGGTTCGTTGCATTTCAGGTTACATTCAGCCTTCTTCAAAAATATTACAACCATCATCCTATAAAGCTACCTCGGTTTCAAGTCATCTTGTTGCTACCGAAGCTTTTAGTTGGTGATGATTGTATGCATCTTATGATTCGCATTGTGATTGATTTCATGCTATAAATCTAGTAGTCTTACGTGTGCTTGTCTTCACAACCCACTTACCAAACCCTAAAAACCACCCACACCCCCCACGGCCCAACCAGCCCCACCCCAAACCAACTCTAAAACTCACCAACCTGATCCCAAATAGCCATATTTACACCCCACACAAAAAGCCCCAAACCAATTTTACCAAATCCAATCAGATTCTAAAGATCCCAATTCATTCGTATAAACCCTAACCCTAGAATTTGAATTTTGTTCAAATTCTGTCCTAAAATAGCCAATATCCAAATTGACCACACCAATCATCAATTACCAACCCAAATAGTCAATTTACAACACCCATTCCGTTCCTACAACCACATTCCGCAAAACCCCAAAACGTTCAAAACCACCCTAAATCAAAAAAAACCTAACCCTAACCCTATTCGGCCTTACCCAATTTCCATCACCTTCCAAGGTCAATTTTGTTGCAAGTCCAAGATACAAATTGCATTTTAAATACATTGCACTATTCTGTCCAAAAACGCAAGTGCTAAGTGCAAAACAAGTGAAATCCCAATTCTGCCCTTAGTCAAAAAAAAAAAGAGGAGAATCTGAATCTTGCTCAATTGAAATAGCAAGAAAGAAAAAAAAGAAAAAAAAACAAAAGAACAAGAGCAAAGAAAACGGGCAAAAAACGTTTGTGCATTGCGTGGAAAATTTTTTTTGGTACGACTTGCAAACCTTGGATACCATAATATCCACATTGCCGTCCCTATACCCAATTCTCCAACTCTTGATCTTCTTGAACCAATCACACATTTGGTTGCTCGATTGTTGTATGACTTGAACCATTTTGTGGATAGTAAGTGCATAGAATCAAAATTAACTAAAGATTGCCCACGGCAACCCTTAGTTCATCTTTGGTTCAGCCTTATACATCAACTTTGGTTGCTTATTTTCTTTGAATCTTAGTAGAAAGTTCAAGTTTGAGTTCATTTCAATTGATTCTACTTTGATAATAATTGGTGCAACTTGAAAGCAAAAGGGAAGAAACAAGCGGAGAATATTGTGGCTTGAAGAAGCCTTGGCAATACACTTCTTTATTGATCACTTTGAGACTTCTTAACTTCAGGTTATCCAAGAACCAAAGTGGTAAGAGAGTGGAAAGAATCGAAATCGGAGTGTCCATAGCTTATTTTTTTTACTAATCCCTTAACGTTTGTTTGTCTTTGTGTTAGTTTGCTTCTTTCTTTTTTCCTTTGTTTTCGTTCAATTCCTTAGGTACAATGGCCAGCAGCAATTCCGCATCTAGCAAGTCTAAAGGAGCCGAAACTATTGACAATACTCAACAACAAATGCTGGAAATGCTTAAGAAACTCATGCACGACAATGAGATAATTAAGCATCGCTTGGAAGACGTGGAGCGAAGCTACAAAACGAGTGATGGCCAAGGAACAAGCAGGGCCGTTCCACCACTACAACCAAGGCGCCATCCTCCGGAAGAAGTTGAGGACGATAACATTCGACCCCCACACACCGAAGCGAGACGGTTTGCTCCTCCTACACAAGCAAGAAGGTACGCTCCAAGAAGGTACACTGATGATTACATTCCCTTTGAGCATGATGATTATGACTTTGATGACCACCATCCTCGTGGTTACCAAAGACGTCAAAATCCCCTTTTCCCACAAGATGACGATTTTCTCAAAACCAAAATAAGTATTCCCACATTTTATGGTAAAAGTAATGCGGAGGAATATTTAGAATGGGAAACGAAAGTGGATTTGATCTTTTCTTGTACCAATTATAGTGAATTGCAAAAAGTGAGGTATGCTTCCATTGAATTTTCTGGTTATGCACTTAATTGGTGGACGAATTTGTGTCGAAATAGAACTAAGACGAGACAACCCCCAATCGCCACTTGGGAAGAAATGAAGTCTGAAATGCGTCAACGTTTTATTCCAAACAATTATGAGAGTTCTATTTTCATGAGTTTGCATAACTTACGACAAGGTTCCAAAAGTGTAGACGAGTATTATAAAGAGTTAGAAATTTTGTTGGAAAGGTCTAACTTGCAGGAACCTGAAGAAGCCACCAAGGCTCGATTCTTACATGGTTTAAACAGGGAGATTGCGCAAAGGGTTGATCTTCAACCTTATCTCGACCTCACCACCATGGTACATATGGCTGAAAAGATTGAAGCACAATTAAAGGTACGTAACTCCTCCAATTTCAATTCCAATTATCGTACTAATCAATCTTCATCAAGATTTCACAGCAAGCCTTCAGGAACAGGAAGTTCACGGCCTACAGGAGGCCAAGCACGTGACCAAGGTGCGTCACAAAGAATGGACAATCGTGTGCAATCCACACAAAGGAGAGACGAACGCACCCAACAAAAGGCTCCTACCGGAAATCCTTCGGATTCCTCAAACAGGTTTAGAGACATTAAATGTTATAAATGTCAGGGACGTGGTCACATAGGAAAAGAATGTCCTAATGCAAAAAGAATCATGTTAATTGAAGAGACAAACGAATATGTGTCTGAGTCCGAGCATGAAAACGAGTCTGAGCATGATAATGAAATTGAACCCGAAGAGGATCTAGGCGCACTAGATGATTTTGACACTAAGGAGTTTCTTGTTGTGCGTAGAGCTTTAAATGCATATCCGAAATTAGATGATCACGAACCACATAGAGAAAACATTTTCCATATTCATTGCATGATAAATGGTAAAGTGTGCACCATGATCATTGATTCCGGTTCTTGTGCGAATGTGGCTAGCATCGAATTAGTAAGAAAACTGAATTTGCCTATGACTAATCATCCGCATCCTTACAAACTTGCATGGCTAAATGACTGCGGTGAAGTTAGCGTAAGTAAACAAGTTTTGATTTCTCTTAGCATTGGTAGTTACAAAGATGATGTTTTATGTGATGTCGCACCCATGCATGCTAGTCATATCTTACTTGGTAGGCCATGGCAATTTGATAGACATGTGACATATGATGGTTATTTGAATCGTTATTCTTTCAAATTGAATGGCAAATTGTATAAACTGCATGCACTTCCACCACACAAAGTCCACGAGGATCACCAACGCATGTCCAAGTCTAGAGCTGATCCTAAGGAAAAAGAAGCCGAGAGAAAATTCGTGGAGTGTATGAAAAGTGAGAACAAAAAAAATGAGAGCAAGGGAAAAGAGGTAGTGCCCCTAAGTGTCAACGAGTCCAAAAAGAAGTGTGGGTATTTCGCAAAGAAAAGAGAGGTTACACGTGCACTTTATAACAATCAAACTGTCTTCATCATCATCCCAAAGTCGTGTCAACTTGCCCTTGAAGAACTCCCACCAAACTTACCTACCTCAGTTGCGTCCCTTATCCAAGAATATGAAGTTCTATTTCCTTCCGAACCACCATCCGGATTACCACCTATTAGAGGGATAGAACACCAAATCGACTTTGTCCCAGGAGCCGTGTTACCCAATCGCCCAGCCTATCGAGCAAACCCCGAAGAAACCAAAGAAATCCAAAGGCAAGTAGAGGAGCTCCTAGCTAGTGGACAAATCCGAGAGAGTCTGAGCCCATCTGCCGTCCCCGTCATTTTAGTACCCAAAAAGGATGGAACGTGGAGAATGTGTACCGATTGCCGAGCCATAAACAAGATTACCGTCAAGTATAGGTACCCCATACCTAGGCTAGACGATATGTTAGACATGTTGCACGGATCCAAATTCTTCACCAAAATCGACCTTAAGCAAGGGTACTTCCAGGTACGTATTCGAGAAGGGGACGAATGGAAGACTGCATTCAAAACCAAGTTTGGGCTCTATGAGTGGTTAGTGATGCCCTTTGGGCTCACCAACGCCCCTAGTACCTTTATGAGGCTAATGAATGAAGTCTTACGTGCGTTCATAGGACGCTTTGTCGTTGTCTATTTCGATGATATCCTAATCTATTCCCACACCATAGAAGATCATCTTGACCACATTAGAGCCGTTTTTGAAAAGCTTAAGCAAGAACAACTTTACGCCAACTTTAAGAAGTGCTCTTTCTGTTTAGAACGCGTAGTTTTTCTAGGCTTTGTCATTTCGGCTGAGGGAGTAGAGATGGATGAGGAAAAGGTTAGGTCAATTGTGGAGTGGCCTATACCTAAGAATGTAGGGGACGTTCGCAGTTTTCATGGACTAGCCAGCTTTTATAGACGCTTTGTCAAAGATTTTTCTTCCATAGCTGCACCCCTAAACGAAATTGTAAAAAAAGATGTGCCTTTTAGGTGGGAAGAGCCACAACAACAGGCATTTGACGAACTTAAACGTAGGCTGACCACTGCACCCATACTTAGACTACCAAATTTTGACGAGACCTTTGAGATCGAGTGTGATGCAAGTGGAGTGGGTATAGGCGCAGTTTTGACCCAAAGTAAGAAACCCATAGCCTACTTTAGTGAAAAGTTGAAAGGAGCATCATTGAATTACTCTACATATGATAAGGAACTTTATGCCCTTGTGAGATCCCTACAAACTTGGCAACACTATCTTCAACCTAAAGAGTTTGTGATCCACACTGACCACGAAAGCCTTAAGTATCTTAAAGGGCAAAGAAAGTTGAACAAAAGACATGCCAAATGGGTAGAGTTCATAGAACAATTCCCTTACGTGATTAAGTACAAACAAGGAAAGGATAATATAGTTGCCGATGCCCTCTCTAGGAGATACACGTTAGTGACTACATTATCTTCCCGCTTCTTAGGATTTGAATCACTTAAGGACTTGTACCCCAATGACCATGACTTTGGCACCATATTCGACGCATGTAAAGAAGCACCATTTGGAAAATTTTACATACATGAGGGTTATCTTTTCAAAGAGCAAAAATTGTGCGTTCCCCAATCATCCCTACGAGAAGCATTGACCAGAGAAGCCCATGGGGGAGGCTTAATGGGTCATTTCGGAGTGTTCAAAACCCTTGAAACTCTTAAGGAACATTTCTATTGGCCCCACATGAGAGTAGACGTCGAGAGGTTGTGTGGTAATTGCATCACCTGCAAACAAGCCAAATCCAAGTCCCAACCACATGGCCTTTACACGCCTTTACCCGTCCCTGATTCCCCTTGGATTGACATTTCTATGGACTTTGTTTTAGGACTCCCTAGGTCTCGGGGAGGACGCGATAGCATTTATGTTGTGGTTAGTAGATTTTCAAAAATGGCACATTTCATTGCATGTAGGAAAGTTGATGATGCCACACATGTCGCAGATTTGTTCTTCAAAGAAATTGTTAGATTGCATGGCATGCCACGTACAATTGTAAGTGATCGAGATACGAAATTTTTGAGTCATTTTTGGCGTGTTTTGTGGGCTAAACTTGGTACACAATTGTTGTTTTCCACCACCGCACACCCACAAACTGATGGACAAACTGAAGTCGTTAATCGTACTCTTTCTCAACTTTTGCGTGCCATTTTGCAAAAACACATTAAACATTGGGAAGATTGTTTACCATATATCGAATTTGCATATAATAGGAGTGTCCATCACGGTACTTTGCATAGTCCATTTGAAATCGTGTATGGCTTTAATCCCTTGTCTCCCATTGATTTGATTCCTATTCCCGTGCATGAACGTTCTAGTCTTGATGGTAAACAAAAAGCGGACAACATAAAGAAACTGCATGAACAAGTTAAAACACAACTAGAAAAGAAAAACAAAGCTTATGAAAGACGAGCTAACAAACATCGGAAAAGAGTTGTGTTTAAACCTGGAGATTTAGTTTGGTTACATTTGAGCAAGGAAAGATTTCCCAATGAACGAAAATCAAAATTGTTGCCTCGAGGAGATGGACCCTTTAAAGTATTGAAACGCATAGGTGACAATGCCTACATCCTTGATCTTCCCGACAGGTATGGTTCCGTTTCACCTACTTTTAATGTTGCTGATCTCACCCCTTTCAACGATGACCTTTTTGATTCGAGGACGAATCCTTTTGAGGAGGGGGGATTGATGAGGATCAAGGGTCCGATGAGGATCAAGGGCCCCATCAAGAGGTCAAAGGTCCTATAACAAGAAGGAGGGCAAGGGAACTTTGTCATCAAGTTGCCACCTTCTTGTACAAGCATGTTCAAGATGAGCCTAAGACTCCTTGGGTTCATTTCATTGAACCTTCAATTTGAGCATGTATCACATGCACGTCTAGATTCTTTGTTTTCGGATTTTATTTTGTGTCGTCTTATCTTAGTTTTATATGTTTCCTTTGTAGGTACATTAGGTACAAGAGATTGTTTGAAGAGAATGTTGAAGAGAATGTTTGAAGAGAATGTTGAAGAGAATGTTTCAAGAGAATGTTTGAAGAGAATGTTTCAAGAGAATGTTTGAAGAGAATGTTTGTCTATGCTAAGACAAATTCAAAAGTGTCCAAGATAGAGTCTCTTATTCAAATTGAAATCAACAATCATCTTCCAAACACAATAAGGGGGGCGGCCAGATTCAAGCAAAGGATGATGATTAAATTAAATTTGAATTCAAAGCCAAACTTGAATTTAAATTCAACCTTGGTTTGAATTCAAGTTTCAACCAAATAGAGGCTTCAAATTCAAGATAAAATCAGCCTAAACCAGCAGCCTACACACGCCATATTTGAAGTGAAGATAGGAGATAGGATCCAATTCAAATTGAATCCAAGTTTGAATTCAAATTCAAACTCAATTTGAATTCAAACTTCAACCATCTTTTAAATTCAACTCCAGCCATGTTATCATCATCAAATTCAGATTTTAAGACCCTCTTGGACTGGTTATACACGGCTGGAACAAAGGAATGGATGTGCAAGAAACAAATTCAAAGTAAGATCAAATTCAAACTCATCTTGAATTCAAACTCACCCAACTTTTTGAATTCAAGTTCAGCCTTATCCTACTCATCAAATCAGCTCAATAATGCCTTATTTGCTGAACATATACACGGCTGGACAAGGAGGATCACAACCAGATTTTAGCTAGGATTTTTCAAGTTGTTTTTGAATTCAAATAGTTAGCCATTTCAAGTTCAATTCAAATGTTTTTTTGGCTATTTCTTTTAGATAATATCTGATTATTTGGAAGGTCTTAGACATCTATAAATAGGCCCTTTGGCCGAATTGTAACTCTACCTTTCGATGAATAACAATTCTTGATGTTTTCTTCACTTTGAGTGATACTTTGTTTTCTTGGTTTTGCATTAAAAACCTAAGTTAAGATCCTTCAAAGTTGAGCGATTTGAAGGTATTGCCATTGCTAAAAGGTGCCGTCCAGGAGGGCCATCTTGGTTTGCCTGATCAACGACCATTTTATAGTGTTGGTCTTGCTCGTTGTCCACACGTTGATCACTAAGGAAGCAAGGGGAAGTTTACTTCTTTGTGCCTAACCCTTTGTGAAGGACGTTTGGAAGGTGGAATTGTTGGAGCCCACGAGTTGCACGCATCAAGCATTGGCAAAACACATTCTTAATTGATCACTTTAAGCCTTCTTAACTTTAGGTTATCCAAGAAGCAAAGTGGTAAGAAAGTGGAAAGAAGCAAAAGCGGAGTGTTCATAGTTTGTTTTTACTAATCACTTAACATTTGCTTGTCTTTGTGTTAGTTTGCTTCTTTCCTTTTCTTTTTGTTTTCGTTTAAATTGCTTAGGTAACATGGAGAGCAACACTCATTCCACTTCTAGCAAATCAAAGAAAGCCGAGACCTTGGACAACACGCAACAAAAAATGCTGGAGATGCTTAAGAAACTCATGCATGACAATGAGGTAATCAAGCATCGATTGGAGGATGTTGAATGGAGCTACAAAACAAGTGACGGCCGAGGCACAAGCAGGTTCCCCTACCACAACCTAGGCCTCACCCCCAGAAGATGTTGAGGATGACAACCTTAGACCACCACAAATCGAGCCAAGAAGGTTTGTTCCTCCAACACAACCCAGAAGGTACGCTCCAAGAAGTACAATGATGATTACATTCCATTTGAGCATGATGATTATGAACTTGATGACCACTCTCCCCGTGGTTACCAAAGACGCCAAAATCCCCTTTTCCCGCAAGATGACAATTTTCCCAAAACAAAAATAAATATTCCCACGTTTTATGGTAAAAGTAATGCGGAAGAATATTTAGAATGGGAACGAAAGTGGATCTAATCTTTTTTTGTACCAACTACAGTGAATTACAAAAAGTGAGGTACGCTTCTATTGAGTTTTCTGGTTATGCATTAAATTGGTGGACAAATTTGTGTCGAAATAGAACTAAGACAAGACAACCGCGAATTGTCACTTGAGAAGAAATGAAGTTTGAAATGAGACAACGTTTTATTCCAAACAATTATGAGAGTTCTATTTTCACAAGTTTGCAAAACTTACGACAAGGTTCCAAAATTGTAGACGAGTATTACAAAGAGTTAGAAATTTTGTTGGAAAGTTCTAACTTGTAGGAACCCGAAGAAGCCACCAAGACCCGTTTCTTACATGGTCTAAATAAGGAGATTACGCACAGGGTTGACCTTCAACCTTATCTCGACCTCACAACCATGGTCCATATGGGTGAAAAGATTGAACACCAATTAAAGATATGTAGTTCCTTCAATTTAAATTCCAATTATCGTACTAATCAGTTTTCATCAAGGTTTTTCAGCAAACCTTCAGGAAAGGGAAGCTCACGACCTACAGGAGGCCAAACACGTGACCAAGGTGCGTCACAAAGGATGGACAGCCGTGTGCAGTCCACACAAAGACGAGATGAACGCGGCCAACAAAAGGCTCCTACCGGAAATTCTTCTGATATCTCAAACAGGTTTAGGGACATTAAATGATATAAATGTCAAGGACGTGGTCACATAGGAAAAGAGTGTCCAAATGCAAAACGAATCATGTTAATTGAGGAAACAAACGAATGTGTGTCTGAGTCCGAGCATGAAAACGAATCTGAGCATGATAATGAAATTGAAACTGAAGAGGATCTAGGCGCATTAGATGATTTTGACACGAAGGAGTTTCTTGTTGTGCGTAGAGCTTTAAATGCATATCCGAAATTAGATAATCACGACAACATAGAGAAAATATTTTCCATATTCATTGCATGATAAATGGTAAAATGTGCACCATGATCATTGATTCCGGTTCTTGTGCGAATGTGGCTAGCATCGAATTGGTAAGAAAACTGAATTTTCCTAGGACTAATCATCTGCGTCCTTACAAACTTGCATAATTAAATGATTGCGGTGAAGTTAGCGTAAGTAAACAAGTTTTGATTTCTCTTAGCATTGGTAGTTACAAAGATGATGTTTTATGTGATGTTTCACCAATGCATGCTAGTCATATCTTACTTGGTAGGCCATGGCAAGTTGATCGACATATGACATATGATGGATATTTGAATCGTTATTCTTACAAGTTGAATGGAAAACTTTACAAATTGAATGCACTTCCACCACACAAAGTCCACGAGGATCACCAACGCATGTCTAAGTCTAGGGCCGATCCTAAGGAAAAAGAAGTTGAGAGAAAATTCGTGGAATGCATGAAAAGTGAGAACAAAAAACAAGAGAGCAAGGGAAAAGAGGTAGTACCCATAGGAGTCACCGAGTCCAAAAAAAAGTGTGTGTATTTTGCAATGAAAAGAGAGGTCACACGAGCCCTTTATAGCAACCAAAGCGTCCTCATTCTCATTCCTAAGGCGTCACCTTTCTCTAGAAGAACTCCCACCAAACTTACATACCTCAGTTGCGTCCCTTATCCAAGAGTACGAAGTTCTATTTTCCTCTGAGCCACCATCCGGATTACCACCCATTAGAGGAATAGAACACCAAATCGAATTTGTCCCAGGAGCCGTGTTACCAAATCGCCCAGCCTATCGAGCCAACCCCAAAGAAACCAAGGAAATCCAAAGGCAAGTAGAGGAGCTCCTAGCGAGTGGACAAGTCCGAGAGAGCCTAAGCCCATCAGCCATCCCTCTCATTTTAGTACCTAAAAAGGTTGGAACTTGGAGAATGTGTATTGATTGCCGTGCCATAAACAAAATTACCGTCAAATATATGTACCCCATAACTAGGATGGATGATATGTTGGATATGTTGCACGGATCTAAATTCTTCACCAAAATCGACCTTAAGCAGGGGTACTTCCAGTACGCATTAGAGAATGGGACGAATGGAAGATTGCATTCAAAACCAAGTTTGGGCTCTATGAGTGGTTAGTGATGCCCTTCAGGCTCACCAATGCCCCTAGCACCTTTATGAGGCTAATGAATGAAGTCTTACGAGCGTTCGTAGGACGATTTGTTGTTGTTTATTTTGGTGACATCCTAATATATTCCCAAACCATAGAAGATCATCTTGACCACATTAGGGCCGTTTTTGACAAATGTAAGCAAGAATAACTTTACGCCAACTTTAAGAAGTGCTCTTTTTGTTTGGAATGAGTAGTCTTCCTAGGATTTGTCATTTCGGCTGAGGGAGTAGAGATGGATGAGGAAAAGGTTAGGTCAATTGTGGAGTGGCCTATACCTAAAAATGTAGGGGAATTTCACAGTTTCCACGGACTTGCAAGTTTTTATAGACGTTTTGTCAAAGATTTTTCTTCAATAGCTGCGCCCCTAAATGAAATTGTGAAAAAAGATGTGCCTTTTAGGTGGAAAGAGCCACAACAACAGGCATTTGATGAGCTTAAAGGTAGGCTAACCACTGCACCCATACTTAGGCTACCAAACTTTGACGAGACTTTTGAGATCGAATGTGGTGCAAGTGGAGTGGGTATAAGCGCATTTTTGACCCAAGGTAAGAAACCCATAGCCTACTTTAGTAAGAAGTTGAAAGTCGCTGCATTGAATTACTCTACCTGTGATAAGGAACTTTATGCCCTCGTGAGATCCCTACAAACTTGGCAACACTATCTTCAACTTAAAGAGTTTGTGATCCACACTGACCACGAAAGCCTTAAGTATCTTAAAGGGCAAGGAAAGTTGAACAAGAGACATGGCAAATGGGTAGAGTACATAGAACAATTCCCTTACGTGATTAAGTACAAACAAGGAAAGGACAATATAGTTGCTGATGCCCTCTCTAGGAGATACACATTAATTACTATATTATCCTCACGCTTCTTAGGATTTGAATCACTTAAGGAACTGTACCCAAATGACCATGACTTCGGCACCATTTTCGAGGCATGTAAAGAGGCACCATTTGGGAAATTCTACATACATGAGGGTTATCTTTTCAAAGAACATAAGTTGTGTGTTCCCCAATCATCCCTACGAGAAGCATTAACTAGGGAAGCCCATGGAGGAGGTTTAATGGGTCATTTCGGATTGTTCAAAACCCTTGAGACTCATAAGGAACATTTCTATATGCCCCACATGCGTGTAGACGTCGAGAGGTTATGTGGTAGTTGCATCACTTGCCAAGTCCAAGTCCCAACCACATGGCCTTTACACGCCTTTACCCGTCCCTGATTCCCCTTGAATTGACATCTCCATGGACTTTGTTTTAGGACTTCCTAGGTCTCGAGGAGGGTGCGATAGCATTTATGTTGTGGTTGATCGATTTTCAAAGATGGCACACTTCATTGCATGTAGGAAAGTTGATGACGCCACACATGTTGCTGATTTATTCTTCAAATAAATTGAGATTACATGGCATCCCACGTACAATTGTCAGTGATAGAGATACGAAATTTCTTAGTCATTTTTGGCGTGTTTTGTGGGCTAAACTTGGTACTCAATTGTTGTTTTCTACCACTGCTCACCCACATATTGATGGACAAACTGAAGTCGTTAATCGTACTCTTTCTCAACTTTTGCATGCCATTTTGCAAAAACATATTAAACATTGGGAAGATTGTTTACCATATATCGAATTTGCATACAATAGGAGTGTCCATCACGGGACCTTGCATAGTCTATTTGAAATAGTGTATGGTTTTAACCCATTGTCTCCCCTTGATTTGCTCCCTATTCTCGTGCATGAACGTTCAAGTCTTGATGGTAAACAAAAAGCGGAAAAGATAAAGAAACTGCATGAACACGTTAAAACACAACTTGAAAAGAAAAAGAAAGCTCATGAAAGACGAGCTAACAAACATCAAAAACGAGTTGTGCTTAAACCTGGTGATTTAGTGTGGTTACATTTACTCAAAGAAAGATTTCCCAATGAGCGAAAGTCAAAACTTTTACCGCGAGGAGATGGACTATTCAAAGTTTTAAAACGCATAGGTGACAATGCATATGTTGGACCTGTATAGCACCACTAGAGGGGGGGGTGAATAGTGGGTTAGCGGAAATTACACTACAATTACCTTCAAAAACTTGTTTGAAGACCCCTTTGCCTCTTTAGCCTCAGATTCTGGAATTTCCAGAAACAGTTCACTGTTTTGAGCGCTTTGGTTGAACCACTTATACACCTGTGCAAGCTCTCAAACTTGGCAGAGATCAAGTTTAGAATGTTTATAGTATGTCATAAAAATTTCAGTCAATTCCAAGCAATTTTGCACGTTCAAATAAGCAAGATAAGTAAAGTGTGCAATTCTGGCAGTTTCAGACAGAATGTTAGCTTAACTTCAAACGATGATATCTCAAAATCTACCCATGCTATTTTGATGAATCTTATGTCAAATTAAACCTTATGATGTCTAGTTTAATTTGATATAAGGCTCACTTCAAGATTCGCAGGATAACCTATTCAAATTGAACAAGTTTTGCACACTGGTCAGAATTGTTCACAGAATGTAGCAACAATTTTGTGAAGACGATTTGAATATGCTAAACTCCTTAGAATTTAGTGATTCTTGCGGCTAATGAAAGCTAACACATTGAAGTATAATATATCCAAAATTCATGCAATTCTAAGACTGTTTGCCTGTTCAATTATGCGTGCCAAGTTAGTGTAATTCTCAGGCAGAAAACAGTAAGTGCAGGAAATAAGTAAAGAACACAAGGAATTATCCTGGTTCGGTCAATGTGACCTACTCCAGTCCCAAGAGACACCTTCTCTTGGATTTCACTAAACACCAAACACCAATGTCACCTTACAAAGCCAAAGGAAGAAGCTTTTCACCAACTTCTTCAAGAGACTTCACCAAAACAAACAGCAACTAGTTTGTTTCACCTTTGCACCTTTGCACCTTTTGCTCACCTCTAAGGAGTAAGCTTTATACACCAGCTTCTCCCTTACAATATGTCGTTTAAAAGGTGTTGAAATGACAAGAAATGAAGAACTATACAATCATAAAGCTTGCTGCAAATGTGTTCTTCAATATAGAAGAGTAGAAGAGAAGAATGGAGACAAAGAGCTGAATGTCTTGCTTGCTTTTCTTTTGTTTTTCGTTGGTGCACTTTTACTCTTCACCTTTGGAGCTATTTATAGCCAAGAGGACAGCCTAAAGGCTCCTTAATGTAGACGTTGGAATGGTTGAAGAATGGAGAGATTTCAGCACTTTTCTAGCTTTCAAACTTAAGCTTATCTTTTGTTGCTTTGAATTGGTCTTCAAACTGAACTTTTATCCTTCATCTTATCCCATTATAAACGTTGGAATGAGGTGGAAAATGACTTCATTTGAACGTTTAAAAGGCAGCTCCCAATCAGCAATGTCCATGTGTAAATAACTTGCCATGTGTGCAGCTGAATTGGCATGTATTTTGAACAAATTTGGCTCCTCATTTTGAACATTAAATGGCCGTTGGAATGTAGCTAAAAGATAGAGAGAATTCAGCTAAGCCTTTGAACTTGACTTGGTCTTCAATCATATAGCCGTTGCATGGCATTGGTTGAAAGACTTTTGCTTCAAATTTGCTACATTGTAGGACTTGTTTTTGTCACACATTATAACCTGAATCTTGACCATATAACATACGAAATTTTTCTTCATTTTTGAGCCAAAATAGCCGTTGAAAACAGCTCAAGAATAGTCACTTGAAATCAGCACCAAAATAGGATTTATTTCAACTTGCCTTGACTTGTTCAAAATCTGAAAATTTGAACATGATTTGTGTGCCAATATCCGTTTGCACACATATAATATATAGCCATTTTATGTCTTCAACATGTAGCATAGAATACCATATGAAGAATGCCAAGAATTCCAAGAAAACCATAGATGTAATAACCATAACACAAGAATTCCAATTGAGATACCATGCTGCCCATGCTGCCCGTTTCCATAAATATAGGACATGTACTATATGTGACATAAACACATATAAACATCATATAAACAATATATAACACATTAGAAGATCCATTGGCAAGTGAAGAGACCAGAATACCCCTTAGCACAAAAATAGGAATTTTGTCCTAGGATGAACCTAGACATGGTGCTGCTCCAGATTCATTTTTGCCATGATGTGACATGACTTATAAATGTGTCATATGATCATATAAATCCGTTGGAAGAAGACCAAATAAGAATGAGAAGTCCAAATGGTGAAATTACCAAAATAACCCTTATAAAGATCAATAAGCTTCACCACCGTGTCAAGTCAGTTTTTATCCATGTCAAGCATGTTTTTCCTCAGCCAATTAGATTCTAAATTGAATAAGGATCATGTGGGCTTTTGAATCACTCAATTTGGAGTTCATTTGCCCAAGATATGAACCAAAACCTGCAATAGGATACTAAACCGAGCAATTTGCCTTATATTGTAAGTCATGTGACTTCAAGGCTTGGTTAGATCATATAATTAACATGTATTGGCATATATATCATCTAAGATCAGTTTGAACATGTCTTGATTTAGACATGTGATTGAATTGGCCAAGTTCAATCTCATGATCTTAATCAAACTTGTTCAATCTTGATTCATTCAATCAATTTCACATTTAGCTCATAAATTCTAGCTCATAAATTCAATCTCATGCACACATATACTTTAAACGTTATACACACATACATGCTCACATATGTATTTTGCAATATATCACAACAATCTACATGCTCACATATGCATTTTGCAATCATTCAAACATGATATATCACAACAATCTCCCCCTTTTGATGATTTGCAAAATTACCCCACATATGTGTATATTAAGCATCTAAATCAAGTATAAGCTTCTCTTTAAATCAAGTTTGCTCCCCCTTAATGTGTTATCTCCCCCTTAACATGATATACATATATCTCTCCCCCTTAATTTTGTAAATTATGCAAAAGACTGAACTATGTGCACGGTGTAGTAGTCAGGTGTGAGCAATTAATCCAAGTCTTGCACGTAAATGCTCAAAGATAGCTTGATTAAGGGGTTTAGTGAATATGTCAGCTACTTGTTGATCAGTTCTAACATGTTCAATGTGTATATGTCCAAGATTAACATGATCACGGAGAAAATGATAACGTACTTCTATATGCTTTGCCTTAGAGTGTAGTACAGGGTTTTTAGACAAATTTATAGCACTTGTACTATCACAATAGATGGGGATATTATTTACTTGTATTTCAAAGTCTGAAAGTTGTTGTTTAATCCATAATAGTTGAGTACAACATAGACTTAAAGCCATATATTCTGCTTCAGTAGTAGAAAGTGCAACACTAGATTGTTTCTTTGAAAACCAAGATATTAGTGAGTTTCCTAGGAATTGACATGTTCCACTAGTGCTCTTTCTATCTACTCTACATCCACCATAATCTGCATCTGAATATGCATGTAGACTTAGACTGGATTGTCTATCATACCATAAGCCTAATGTTGGTGTATGTTGAAGATATCTAAATATTCTTTTTACAGCTTTAAAGTGTGACAACTTAGGCATACTTTGAAATCTTGCACACATACATACTGCAAACATAATATCAGGTCTACTAGCAGTTAGATATAGCAATGAACCAATCATAGACCTATATAGTTTTTCATCAAATGCAACACCATTTTCATCTTTGTCTAATTTTGTTGAAGTACACATTGGTGTTGGAGATGGTTTCAAGTTTTCAAAGTTGAATTTCTTTATCATATCTCTTATGTATTTGGCTTGATTGATATGTATACCACTTGATGTTTGTTTTATTTGCAAGCCTAAGAAATAGTTTAATTCACCAACCATAGACATTTCAAACTCAGACTTCATACAATCTTCAAAGTCTTTTACTAAGTTAGGATTAGTTGAACCAAAGATTATGTCATCTACATATATTTGTATTACAAGCAAATCTTTGTCTTTCTTTTTCAAGAATAAGGTACTATCTATGGTTCCTCTTTGAAAATTGTTACTTAGTAAAAAGTTGGCAAATCTTTCATACCATGAACGGGGGGCTTGTTTCAAACCATATAAGGCTTTCTTAAGTTTATATACATGATTAGGGTTCTTTGGATCTTCAAAGCCTGGTGGTTGTTTAACAAAAATTTCTTCTTGGATATAGCCATTTAAGAATGCACTCTTAACATCCATTTGGAATAGTTTGATGTTATTATAACATGCAAAAGCTAATAAGAGGCGTATGGATTCTAATCTTGCTACGGGGGCAAATGTTTCATCGTAATCAATACCCTCTTCTTGATTATATCCTTGAGCTACAAGTCTTGCTTTATTTCTTACTACAACCCCTTGTTCATTCATTTTGTTCCTAAACACCCATTTAGTTCCAATGATTGATTTATCCTCGGGTTTAGGTACTAAATCCCACACATTGTTTCTTTCAAATTGGTTTAACTCTTCATGCATTGCATCTATCCAATATGCATCGTTTAAGGCATCATTCACATTCTTAGGTTCAATTTGGGATATAAGTGCATGCCATTGATCATATTCATTAGGATCTATTTGCCTACGTGTTCTAACCCCTTGATTTACATCTCCTATGATAAGTTCTTGAGGATGCTTTTGTTTATCTCTTATTTGCCACCAATTACTTGGTTGTGCATCTTCAATAGGTTCATGATGTTCAATAGGTTGGTTAGGCACATTTTCTTCATTATGTTCTTGTGTAGGGGGAGTTTGAACTTCATGCATTTCAAGAGTTTGATTTTGTGTTTCAATTTGATCATTTGTAGGTGGTAGGATAAGTTCATCTTCATCATGAAGTATTTGATCATTTGGTACATAGATTTCATGTTGATTACTTGTTTGGAGATATGCATTTTCATTGAACTTCACATGTATAGATTCAACTATCTTTCTTGTTTGTGTATTATAACATCTATATGCTTTAGAGTTCATTGAATATCCCACAAATATATGTTCATCAGACTTAGGATCAAACTTATCTAAGTTATCTTTTGTGTTCAATACAAAGCATTTACAACCAAAGACTTTTAGATAGTTTACTTTTGGGAGTCGTCCATTTAAGATTTCAAATGGTGTTTTGTTCAATTTCTTTCTTATTGATAGTCTGTTGATCATATAACTTGAAGTGTTTACTGCTTCAGCCCATAAGAATTTAGGTACTTTGTTTTCTACCATCATTGTTCTTGCTACTTCTTGAATAGTCCTATTCTTTCTTTCAACTACACCATTAAGTTGAGGAGTTCTTGGTGGGGAGAATTCATGTTTTATACCTTTTTCATTACAGAATTTGATTAATTCACTATCTTTAAACTCACCACCTCTATCACTCCTTATCTTAATAACATGTGATTCATGTTCATTTTCAAGTTGTCTAATTAGATTAGTTATAGATGATGCACTTTCATCTTTTGAAGCAAGAAACAATGTCCAAGTATATCTTGAGAAATCATCAACTATTACACATACATAATAACTTCCACCTAAGCTTCTTGTTCTACATGGACCAAATAAGTCTATATGCAAGAGTTCTAGTATTCTTGACGTTGTGAACTCGGTTTTAGGCTTAAGGGATTCTCTAACATGTTTGCCTTTGATACAAGATTCACATAGTTGAAAATCATCCAAGTTAAGTTTAGGCAATCCTTTAACAAGACTTTTAGCGTGTAGTTTTTCTAAGGTTGATATACCAATGTGTCCTAAACGTCTATGCCAAAGATTGGGATCAGATTCATGTGAAACAAGACATTTTGTGTTACTACTTAGCATATCATCCATGTTAAGCACATATATGTTTCCTTCACGTTTTCCTTTTAACACAACTTGATTGTTTTTATCCATTATCTTACAAGAAGTGGAGGAGAAGAGAACATTCAAGTTGTTGTCACATAGTTGAGAAACACTTAAAAGCTCAAAGGTTAAGTTACTTACAAGTAGGACGTTTTTGATCTCAAACTTGTTTGGATCACCAACCTTGCCTTTGCCAATTATTTGGCCCTGGTTGTTGTCTCCAAAGGTGACTTTGCCACCTTTTGCAACGTTTTTAAGTGTGCTAAACAAATTTTTGTTGCCCGTCATATGTCTTGAGCAACCACTATCAACTATCCAATTGGTTTTGTTCTTTTCATCTTCTTTGTTGTTATAACCAGCCACTTGTCTTTCTTTGATGTTATGTACCTACAAATGTAAATAACAACTTAGGTACCCTTTGATTTTGGGTCCTTTCAAGGTTAGACAAGTTAAGTTCATGTTAGTGTACCTTTAGGTACCCAAACTTGAACAACCTTTCTTGGTTTTGAAATGTTAAAATCATGTTGCATATAATGAACAAATAGTGGATTTTGATACATAGAATGTGATTGAAAAGGGGCTGCACATTTATGACTAGTTGGATAAGCATTGTAAGTTCTATATGCATTTGAATGTTGCCATGTATATGAGTTATATCTTGGCCGTGAGTTATCATAGTTTCTAGGCCGTGTATAAGCAAGATGTTGTGTGTGTCTAGGCCGTGTGTTGTAAACTGATTTAGGCCGAGAGTATGTCATGTTCTTCACATAAGCATGTTGTTGCATATAAGGCATAACTTGAGCAGATTGCATACTACTTTGTTTAGGCATTCTTGTATACATGTAAGCATGGTTTCTAGGTGTATTTACCTTCCTATATGTTGATGCATTTTTCAATCTTTGTGATGAAGGTGGTGTGGGCAGAATAGGTTCATTTCTAAATGCATTTGGCCTATATTTCATGTTGGTTGAAGATGATACAAATGTTGTTTCCTTAGGTGTGTATTCAGCTTCTTTAACATATCCAAGACCTTGTTTGTTATTTCCATGCTTTTGAGATGCAATAAGAGTGTCTAACATGTTGGAACCATTCTTAAATTGTTCTAAAGATTTGTTCAAGTCTAGGTTGCATGCTTTTAATGATTCAAATTCAGTTTGTATTTCATGTAATTTAGACTTTAAAACGTTGAAATCAACACATTGCACACATTGCACATTTTCATGTTTGTTCTTAAGTTCCTTAATCTGATTTTGCATTGAACTAATAGTGTTAGATGATTCAAGTTGAAGAACTTCTAGTTGAGAAGTTAGATTCAAGTTAGACGTCTCCAACTTGTTCTTCTCCTCAACTATTCTTTTCTTCTCCTTGGATAGCTTCTTATATCTATCATGCAACTTTTCTAATTCATCCAACAATTCATCTTGAGTAAAATCACATTCAGAGTCAGAATCGAATGTTACCTCATTTGTAGACTTTGAAGCCAAACATGTTTTTGCAACTTCAGGTTCCTCCTCGGATTCGGATGAAGATGTGTCATCCCAAGTGCTTGCCTTAAGAGCTTTCTTCCTCCTTTGCATAGGTTCTACTCTAGTTTTTGTCCTTGTCTTTTCATCCATGTCACGGTTTTTGTTCTTGTTTGGACAATCATATGAGATGTGTCCTTGTTTGCCACATTCATAACACTTAAGTTCTTTATCATACCATTTACCATCTTGTTTGTTAGATTTCACATTGATAGGGGCAGCTGATTTTGCTTGTCTTTTAGTTGGTCTTTTCTTGAAAAACTTCCTTAAACGCCTAGCTAACAACATTATGTCTTCTTCATCACTTTCATCATCACTTTCATACTCGGCTTGATTAGATGATTCGGGTTCATTTGTTACAAATGCAAGTGATTTAGACTTGTTACTAGTTTCAGCCTTTCTTATATTCAACTTGTTTTCATAAACTTTTAAAGAACCTATCAATTCATCAAGTTTTATTTGAGAAAGATCTTTGCTTTCTTCAATGGCACTAACTTTGGCATCCCATTCAATTGGCAAACTTCTCAAAACTTTTTGCACTTTTTCTTTCATCAAAAACGTTTTACCAAGGGATTCAAGTGAGTTGTATAAGTTTGTAAGCCTTAAATCCATATCAACAATTGATTCATTAGGCAGTAAATGAAATGTTTCAAGTGTAGTCATTAACATGTTAATCTTTGATTCCTTTACTTGATTAGTTCCTTCATGCTTCATTTCAAGACATTTCCACATATCCTTTGCACTTAAACATGAAGAGACATAGGCAGATTCACTCCTACTTAAACCATTCAACAATAATTGCATTGCTTTAGCATTAAGACTCATTTTCTTTTTATCTTCATCACTCCAATCTTTTCTATATTTCTCAACTTCTTGTGATAAGCCATCAATTATAACATGCTTAGTAGGCACATAAGGTCCATCTTCAATGATAGACCACAAGTCTATATCAATAGCCATTAAGAACAATTTCATCCTAAGTTTCCAATGACTAAAGTTTTCTCCATCAAAAAGAGGTGGTCTTTGTGTGGACATGCCTTCTAATTCTATTTTCATGTGTGACTTAGACATGCTTCTTAGTGTGTGAGAAAACGTTTAAAACACTTATAAGAAGGAAAGAAAGTGTCACCTTGTTGTAGATACCAAATATGAAGAATATAAGACAACCAGAAAATTTCCAGCAACTTTGCAACTTGGAGTGTAAACTGTTTTCAGCTCAAATAAGAATATGGTGCTCAACCTTGCTCTGATACCACTTGTTGGACCTGTATAGCACCACTAGAGGGGGGGTGAATAGTGGGTTAGCGGAAATTACACTACAATTACCTTCAAAAACTTGTTTGAAGACCCCTTTGCCTCTTTAGCCTCAGATTCTGGAATTTCCAGAAACAGTTCACTGTTTTGAGCGCTTTGGTTGAACCACTTATACACCTGTGCAAGCTCTCAAACTTGGCAGAGATCAAGTTTAGAATGTTTATAGTATGTCATAAAAATTTCAGTCAATTCCAAGCAAGTTTGCACGTTCAAATAAGCAAGATAAGTAAAGTGTGCAATTCTGGCAGTTTCAGACAGAATGTTAGCTTAACTTCAAACGATGATATCTCAAAATCTACCCATGCTATTTTGATGAATCTTATGTCAAATTAAACCTTATGATGTCTAGTTTAATTTGATATAAGGCTCACTTCAAGATTCGCAGGATAACCTATTCAAATTGAACAAGATTTGCACACTGGTCAGAATTGTTCACAGAATGTAGCAACAATTTTGTGAAGACGATTTGAATATGCTAAACTCCTTAGAATTTAGTGATTCTTGCGGCTAATGAAAGCTAACACATTGAAGTATAATATATCCAAAATTCATGCAATTCTAAGACTGTTTGCCTGTTCAATTATGCGTGCCAAGTTAGTGTAATTCTCAGGCAGAAAACAGTAAGTGCAGGAAATAAGTAAAGAACACAAGGAATTATCCTGGTTCGGTCAATGTGACCTACTCCAGTCCCAAGAGACACCTTCTCTTGGATTTCACTAAACACCAAACACCAATGTCACCTTACAAAGCCAAAGGAAGAAGCTTTTCACCAACTTCTTCAAGAGACTTCACCAAAACAAACAGCAACTAGTTTGTTTCACCTTTGCACCTTTGCACCTTTTGCTCACCTCTAAGGAGTAAGCTTTATACACCAGCTTCTCCCTTACAATATGTCGTTTAAAAGGTGTTGAAATGACAAGAAATGAAGAACTATACAATCATAAAGCTTGCTGCAAATGTGTTCTTCAATATAGAAGAGTAGAAGAGAAGAATGGAGACAAAGAGCTGAATGTCTTGCTTGCTTTTCTTTTGTTTTTCGTTGGTGCACTTTTACTCTTCACCTTTGGAGCTATTTATAGCCAAGAGGACAGCCTAAAGGCTCCTTAATGTAGACGTTGGAATGGTTGAAGAATGGAGAGATTTCAGCACTTTTCTAGCTTTCAAACTTAAGCTTATCTTTTGTTGCTTTGAATTGGTCTTCAAACTGAACTTTTATCCTTCATCTTATCCCATTATAAACGTTGGAATGAGGTGGAAAATGACTTCATTTGAACGTTTAAAAGGCAGCTCCCAATCAGCAATGTCCATGTGTAAATAACTTGCCATGTGTGCAGCTGAATTGGCATGTATTTTGAACAAATTTGGCTCCTCATTTTGAACATTAAATGGCCGTTGGAATGTAGCTAAAAGATAGAGAGAATTCAGCTAAGCCTTTGAACTTGACTTGGTCTTCAATCATATAGCCGTTGCATGGCATTGGTTGAAAGACTTTTGCTTCAAATTTGCTACATTGTAGGACTTGTTTTTGTCACACATTATAACCTGAATCTTGACCATATAACATACGAAATTTTTCTTCATTTTTGAGCCAAAATAGCCGTTGAAAACAGCTCAAGAATAGTCACTTGAAATCAGCACCAAAATAGGATTTATTTCAACTTGCCTTGACTTGTTCAAAATCTGAAAATTTGAACATGATTTGTGTGCCAATATCCGTTTGCACACATATAATATATAGCCATTTATGTCTTCAACATGTAGCATAGAATACCATATGAAGAATGCCAAGAATTCCAAGAAAACCATAGATGTAATAACCATAACACAAGAATTCCAATTGAGATACCATGCTGCCCATGCTGCCCGTTTCCATAAATATAGGACATGTACTATATGTGACATAAACACATATAAACATCATATAAACAATATATAACACATTAGAAGATCCATTGGCAAGTGAAGAGACCAGAATACCCCTTAGCACAAAAATAGGAATTTTGTCCTAGGATGAACCTAGACATGGTGCTGCTCCAGATTCATTTTTGCCATGATGTGACATGACTTATAAATGTGTCATATGATCATATAAATCCGTTGGAAGAAGACCAAATAAGAATGAGAAGTCCAAATGGTGAAATTACCAAAATAACCCTTATAAAGATCAATAAGCTTCACCACCGTGTCAAGTCAGTTTTTATCCGTGTCAAGCATGTTTTTCCTCAGCCAATTAGATTCTAAATTGAATAAGGATCATGTGGGCTTTTGAATCACTCAATTTGGAGTTCATTTGCCCAAGATATGAACCAAAACCTGCAATAGGATACTAAACCGAGCAATTTGCCTTATATTGTAAGTCATGTGACTTCAAGGCTTGGTTAGATCATATAATTAACATGTATTGGCATATATATCATCTAAGATCAGTTTGAACATGTCTTGATTTAGACATGTGATTGAATTGGCCAAGTTCAATCTCATGATCTTAATCAAACTTGTTCAATCTTGATTCATTCAATCAATTTCACATTTAGCTCATAAATTCTAGCTCATAAATTCAATCTCATGCACACATATACTTTAAACGTTATACACACATACATGCTCACATATGTATTTTGCAATATATCACAACAATCTACATGCTCACATATGCATTTTGCAATCATTCAAACATGATATATCACAACAGCATACATCCTTCTCGCTGAAAGGTATGGTTCTATTTCGCCTACTTTTAATCTTGCTAACCTCACCCCTTTCATTGATGACCTTTTTGATTCGAGGACGAATCCTCTTGAGGAGGGGGATTGATGAGGATCAAGGGTCCAATGAGGATAAAAGATCCCATCAAGAGGTCAAGGGCCCTATGACAAGAAGGAGGGCAAGAGAACTTTTTCATCAAGTTGGGACCTTCTTGTATAAGCATGTTCAAGATGAACCTAAGGTTCCATGGGTTCATTTCATTGACCCGCCCTTTGAGCATTATGAGTGTGTGTGTGTTCCTTACTTTGAATTTTGTCTTGTTTTCTTGTGATCTTTGTTTTATGTGTTTGATTTGTAGGTAAATTAGGTACATGGAAGATCCAAATGAAATGGAGGCCGAAAAAGAGCAAGGTAACCGTGTGTTGCAAAAAGGGAGACAAAAGGAATGTTGTCTTGAAGAGAATGTTTGTCTCCACAAAGACAAATTCAAATGTCCAAGATGGAATCCTCTTTTCAAAATTGAACTCAAAATCATCTCCAAAGATCAAAAGGGGCCGGCCATTTTTGAAGTAAAAGGATGAAGATCAAAATGAATTTAAATTCAAAGTTAAACTTGAATTTAAATTCAACAATGATTTGAATTCAAGTTTCAACCAATTTGAGGCTTGTATTTCAAAAAGAATTCAGCCATTATCTCAACAAAACTACACGCCATCTTGGAGGAAAAATGATTTGATTTGAATTCAAAGTTAAACTTGAATTTAAATTCAACAATGTTTTGAATTCAAGTTTCAACCAATTTGAGGCTTGCATTTCAAAAAGAATTCAGCCATTATCTCAACAAAACTACACGCCATCTTGGAGGAAAAAGGAAGGATAAATGCCAATTCAAGTTGAATCCAAGTTTGAATTCAAATTCAAACTCAATTTTGAATTCAAACTTCAACCATCTTTTGAATTCAACCGCAGCATATTATCATCATCAAATCAAGTCTCAAGACACCTCTTAGGCATCTTGAACACGGCTGGACGGAGTGAGGAAGAGGATTCAACAAACAAATTCAAAGTGCATTAAAATTCAAACTTAACCTTGAATTCAAACTTCACCTGAACTTTTGAATTCAAGTTCAAGCATCTTCTACTCATCAAATTAGCTCCTCAAGGGCATCATTTGAACCTCATACACGGCTGGATACATGGTTGATAACATCTTGCAAGATTTTCATATTTTAGCTAGAATTTGTTTTACATTTGAATTCAAACAATTTTCAATTTTCAAACATTGTTAGCTAGCTTATTTTGAAATAATTTCTGGTCATTTTAAAGGCCGATAGGATGAGACTTATAGCCTATAAATAGAGCCTTTGGCCGATTGGAAAGAACAACTTTTGATGAAATAAAATTCTTGATATTTTCTTCACTTATTGTGAGACTTTGTTTTCTTGGTTTTGCATTAAAAACCTAAGTTAAGATCCTTCAAATTTGAGCATTTTGAAGGTGTTGCCATAGCTAAAAGGTGCCGTCCAGGAGGGCCATATTGGTTTGCCTGATCAACGACCATCTTGAAGTGTTGGTCTTCCTCATTTGATCCACACGTTTTTTATCACTAAGGAAGCAAGGGAAAGTCTTCTTCCTTGTGCCTAACCCTTTGTGATGGACATTTGGAAGGTGGAATTGTTGGAGCCCACGTCTAGCACGCATCAAATTAGTATCAGAGACCAGGTTACTCTATTCCACCATCTATCATTTCCTTTTCGTTTGAGTCTAGTCATTTCAAGTTCAGTTGTGTCCTTCTTCTACCCCTAATTCTACACATCATTTGCATTTCATACAAAAAAAAACGTCCAAACCATTGCTTTGAGTCTTTGCGTTTTGCTGCATTTTGCTTTTCATCATTCAAGTGTCATCTCTTTTATTTCCTTTGGCGTCACTTCTGATTTGAGTCATTCAAACTTGAACAAATTAGGGTTTGTTGCATGTTAGGTTCCATTCAGCTTTCTTTTAAAACGTTACAACCATCAGCCCATAAATCTACCTCGGTTTCAAGTCATCTTGTTGCTACCGAAGCTTTTAGTTGGTGATGATTGTATGCATCTTGTGATTCACACTGTGATTGGTTTCATGCTTTAAATCAAGTTAGTCCTACGTGTGTTTGTCTTCACAACCCCTTTTCAACATCAACAAAACCCTAAAACCACCTCAATACCCACGGTCCATACAAGCCCACCCAAACCTGACCCTAAAACTCACCAACCAGATTCCAAACTTCCTTATTTACACTCTTAACAAAACCCCCAAACCAATTTTACCAAACAAAATCAGAATCAAAAGTTCCCGACTCATTCAAAAAATCATAACCCCAGAATTTGGATTTGTGTTCAATTCTGTCCTACACCCATCCATTATCCAAATTGACCACACAAATCATCAATTACCAACCCAAATAGCCCATTTACACCGTCCATTCAGCTCCCAAAACCCCATCCCACAAATACCTAAAAACCATCCAAAAATTCCAACTTGAAAACCCTAACCCTAACCCTAATTCTTTCCAACATCAATTTCTCTCACTTTCCAAGGTTATTTTGTTGCAATTCAAGGTTGCAAACTGCAATTTAAAGTCATTGCACTATTCTGCCCGAACACAAAAGTTCTGAGTGCAAAATGCCTAAAAGTCCAATTCTGCGCCTTGTTAAAAAAGGAAGAATCTGAACCTTGCTTACGCAAGGAAGGGAAGAAAAACAAAAGGACAAGAGAAAAGAAAAAGGGCAAAACGTTTGTGCATTACTTGAAAATTTTGTGGTGCAATTTGAAAACCTTGGATACCGTATTTCGTTTTTGCTACTTACAACCGACTCCGACATCTTATTCTCCTTATCCTGATCTTCTTGAACCAATCACACACTTGGTTGCTCGATTTTTGCATGACTTGAACCATTTTGTGGATAGTAAGTGCATAAAATGAAAATTAACTAAGATTGCCCACGGCAACCCTTAGTTCCTCTTTGGTTCAGCCTTATACATCAATTTTGGTTGCTTATTTTCTTTGAATCTTAGTAGAAAGTTCAAGTTAGTTTCCATTTCACTTGAGTCTCTTTTGATACTATTTGGTGCAACTTGAAAGCAAACGGGAGGAACAAGTAGAGATCGTTGTGATTTGGAGAAGCATTGGCAAAACACATTCTTAATTGTTCACTTTAAGCCTTCTTAACTTTAGGTTATCTAAGAAGCAAAGTGGTAAGAGAGTGGAAAGAAGCAAAAGCGGAGTGTTCGTAGTTTATTTTACTAATCACTTAACGTTTGTTTGTCTTTGTGTAAGTTTGCTTCTTTCCTTTTCTTTTTGTTTTCGTTTAAATTCCTTAGGTAACATGGAGAGCAGCAATCATTGCACTTCTAGCAAATCAAAGGAAGCCGAGACCTTGAACAACACGCAACAACAAATGCTGGAGATGCTTAAGAAACTCATGCATGACAATGAGGTAATCAAGCATCGATTGGAGGATGTTGAATGGAGCTACAAAACGAGTGACGGCCAAGGCACAAGCAGGTTCCCCTACCACAACCTAGGCCTCATCCCCCAGAAGAAGTTGAGGATGACAACCTTAGACCACCACAAATCGAGCCAAGAAGGTTTGTTCCTCCAACGCAACCCAGAAGGTACGATTGCATTTGAACATGATGATTATGACTTTGATGACCACCTTCCCCGTGGTTACCAAAGACGTCAAAATCCCCTTTTCCCACAAGATGACAATTTTCTCAAAACAAAAATAAATATTCCCACGTTTTATGGTACAAGTAATGCGGAAGGATATTTGGAATGGGAAACAAAAGTGGATCTAATCTTTTTTTTGTACCAACTACATTGAATTACAAAAAGTGAGATACGCTTCTATTGAGCACTAAATTGGTGGACAAATTTGTGTCAAAATAGAACTAAGACAAGACAATTGCGAATTGTCACTTGGGAAGAAATGAAGTTTGAAATGAGACAACGTTTTATTCCAAACAATTATGAGAGTTCTATTTTCACAAGTTTGCAAAACTTACGACAAGGTTCCAAAATTGTAGACGAGTATTACAAAGAGTTAAAAATTTTGTTGGAAAAATCTAACTTGCAGGAACCCAAAGAAGCCACCAAAGCCCGTTTCTTACATGGTCTAAACAGGGAGATTATGCACAGGGTTTACCTTCAACCTTATCTCGACCTCACAACCATGGTCCATATGGCTAAAAAGATTGAACACCAATTAAAGATATGTAGTTCCTCCAATTTAAATTATAATTATCGTACTAATCAGTCTTCATCAAGGTTTTTTAGCAAACCTTTAGGAACGGGAAGCTCACGGCCTACAGGAGGCCAAACACGTGACCAAGGTGCGTCACAAAGGATGGACAGCCGTGTGAAGTCGACACAAAGACGAGATGAACGCGGCCAACAAAAGGCTCCTACCAGAAATTCTTCTAATCTCTCAAACAGGTTTCGGGACATTAAATGCTATAAATATCAAGGACGTGGTCACATAGGAAAAGAGTGTCCTAATGCAAAACGAATCATGTTGATTGAGGAAACAAACGAATATGTGTCTGGGTCCGAGCATGAAAACGAATCTAAGCATGATAATGAAATTGAAACTGAAGAGGATCTAGGCGCATTAGATGATTTTGACACGGAGGAGTTTCTTGTTGTGCGTAGAGCTTTAAATGCATATCCGAAATTAGATAATCACGACAACATAGAGAAAACATTTTCCATATTCATTGCATGATAAATGGTAAAGTGTGCACCATGATCATTGATTCCGGTTCTTGTGCGAATGTGGCTAGCATCGTATTGTTGAGAAAACTGAATCTTCCTATGACTAATTATCTGCATCCTTACAAACTGATGAGCCCACGATGGGGTCAACACAACATATTTTCATGTATCATTTATTGTCATATGTTAGTTCTGTAAGACATGGCATATCACTGTTAACTCCGCACACACTAGTGCTACTTCTTATGTCTTATAGTCTTAACTAACCCTTAGGACATGTCATATATGTTGTGCATATTGTGTTTGTTGCTTGGTGTCTTTGAAGATAGGTCAAAGAGAGCTTTACATTGAAGAAGCATGAACACCTATCGATCCATGTCCCGTCTGATCGGATGATATCATTATTCAAACGAAGCTTGAAGATGCAATTAGAATCTGAATTTTTGTCCAAGCAAGTAGGTGATAACCAAGTAGCTTACAAGCAAAGAGGTGACAAGCATCCATGTCAAAATCAAAATTGTTCCTCACGTTAAAATGGTTGAAACAAAGAAGAAACAAGCTGCTCACATCATTAGCCAATAGGAAGGAGTCTTGCAAATGTCAAAACCAATCACAATCAAGCTAGAACAAGAATGCAAGCTGCTCAACATTTGATCCAATCAAATTCAAGGAAGGAATCGGCTGGTTCATGGCATAATTTGTTTGAATATTCAACACCAAACTTGGAACCAATCAAAGCTAAGTTCAAACCAAGCTGCACACTACATTAACCAATCAGAATTTTGGCTGAAATCTAGCAAGGAAAGGAACGTTGTCTAAGGAATGTTTGTTGAAAATTCAAACACCAACTTGCATCCAATCAAAGACCATTCCAAGGCAAGCTGCTCAATGTTTAAACCAATCAAATTATGGCTGAAGTCAAGCAAAGAAGAAAGGGGAAGCAACCAGCTTCTTGCAACCGAAAGTTGCTCCAACAAATTTTCAAAGCAAGCATGTCATTTAGTCTTGTACTTTGTACATTAAAACTTGTACTCTTTATCATTTTCATTTGTTATAAATAGCATAGGAAGCTGAATGTACAAACAACAATATACAACCATCATCAAACATATTTCAATCAAATTTCCTTCAAGGAGTTTACAACTATTTCATAGTTGAAGTTTGAAACCACTAACGGTTTTCTTTCAAGTTCCTAGCCTAGAATTTGTTAGTATTTGCTTCATCTTTTGGTTTACAGCATCTTAGGGTCTCATAGAGGTTTTAGATGTGTTGGAGTGCCAAAGAGGGAGAGGTGTTGGCATAAATTGAGCCAAGAACAACGGTTAAAGATTAAGGGGTATCTTTGAGATGTTCTTTAACATGGCTTGTGTTCAAATCAGTTTGGAATAGGAGACAAAGTCCTTGGCAACGTTTTCTAGCCTTCGTTTGGCTCATCACAAACTTGCATGGTTAAATGATTGCGGTGAAGTTAGCGTAAGTAAACAAGTTTTGATTTCTCTTAGCATTGGTAGTTACAAAAATGATGTTTTATGTGATGTTTCACCAATGCATGCTAGTCATATCTTACTTGGTAGGCCATGGCAAGTTGATCGACATGTGACATATGATGGATATTTGAATCGTTATTCTTACAAGTTGAATGGCAAACTTTACAAATTGCATGCACTTCCACCACACAAAGTCCATGAGGATCACCAACGCATGTCTATGTCTAGGGTCGATCCTAAGGAAAAAGAAGCTAAGAGAAAATTCGTGGAATGCATGAAAAGTGAGAACAAAAAACAAGAGAGCAAGGAAAAAGAGGTAGTACCCATAGGAGTCACCAATCCAAAAAAAAGTGTGGGTATTTTGCAAAGAAAAGAGAGGTCACACGAGCCTTTTATAGCAACCAAAGCATCCTCATTCTCATTCCTAAGGCATCACCTTTTCCTAGAAGAACTCCCACCAAACTTACCTACCTCTGTTGCGTCCCTTATCCAAGAGTACGAAGTTCTATTTCACTCTGAGCCACCATCCGAATTACCACCCATTAGTGGAATAGAACACCAAATCAATTTTGTCCCAGGTATCCGTGTTACCAAATCGCCCAGCCTATCGAGCCAACCCCGAAGAAACCAATGAAATCCAAAGGCAAGTAGAGCAGCTCCTAGCGAGTGGACAAGTCCAAGAGAACCTAAGCCCTTCAGCCGTCCCTGTCATTTTAGTACCCAAAAAGGATGGAACTTGGAGAATGTGTACTGATTGCCGTGCCATAAACAAAATTACCGTCAAGTATAGGTACCCCATACCTAGGCTGGATGATATGTTGGATATGTTGCATGGATCTAAATTCTTCACCAAAATCGACCTTAAGCAGGGGTACTTCCAGGTACGCATTAGAGAAGGAGACGAATGGAAAACTGCATTCAAAACCAAGTTTGGGCTCTATGAGTGGTTAGTGATACCCTTCAGGCTCACCAACGCCCCTAGCACCTTTATGAGGCTAATGAATGAAGTCTTACGAGCGTTCATAGGACGATTTGTTGTTGTTTATTTTGATGATATCCTAATCTATTCCCAAACCATAGAAGATCATCTTGACCATATTAGAGCCGTTTTTGACCAACGTAAGCAAGAACAACTTTACGCCAACTTTAAGAAGTGCTCTTTTTGTTTGGAATGAGTAGTCTTCCTAGTATTTGTCATTTTAGCTGAGGGAGTAGAGATGGATGAGGAAAAGGTTAGGTCAATTGTGGAGTGGCCTATACCTAAGAATGTAGGGGAAGTTCGCAGTTTCTATGGACTTGCAAGTTTTTATAGACGCTTTGTCAAAGATTTTTCTTCCATAGCTACGCCCCTAAATGAAATTGTGAAAAACGATGTGCCTTTTAGGTGGGAAGAGCCACAACAATAGGCATTTGATGAGCTTAAACGTAGGCTAACCACTGCACCCATACTTAGGCTACCAAACTTTGACGAGACTTTTGAGATCGAATGTGATACAAGTGGAGTGGGTATAGGCGCAGTTTTGACCCAAGGTAAGAAACTCATAGCCTACTTTAGTGAGAAGTTGAAAGACGCTGCACTGAATTACTCTATATATGATAAAGAACTTTATGCCCTCGTGAGATCCCTACAAACTTGGCAACACTATCTTCAACCTAAAGAGTTTGTGATCCACACTGACCACGAAAGCCTTAAGTATCTTAAAGGGAAAGGAAAGTTGAACAAGAGACATGGCAAATGGGTAGAGTACATAGAACAATTCCCTTACGTGATTAAGTACAAACAAGGAAAGGATAATATAGTTGCTGATGCCCTCTCTAGGAGATACACCTTAATTACTACATTATCCTCACGCTTCTTAGGATTCGAATCACTTAAGGAATTGTACCCAAATAACCATGACTTTGGCACCATTTTCGAGTCATGTAAAGAGGCACCATTTGGGAAATTCTATATATATGAGGGTTATTTCTTCAAACAACATAAGTTGTGTGTTCCCCAATCATCCCTACGAGAGGCATTGACTAGGGAAGCCCATTGGGGAGGTTTAATGGGTCATTTCGGAGTGTTCAAAACCCTTGAGACTCTTAATGAACATTTCTATTTGCCCCACAAGCGCGTAGACGTCGAGAGATTATGTGGTAGTTGCATCACTTGCAAACAAGCCAAGTCCAAGTCCCAACCACATGGCCTTTACACGCCTTTACCCGTCCCTGATTCCCCTTGGATTAACATCTCTATGGATTTTGTTTTAGGACTTCCTAGGTCTCGAGGAGGGCGCGATAGCATTTATGTTATGGTTGATCGATTTTCAAAGATGGCACACTTCATTGCATGTAGGAAAGTTGATGACGCCACACATTGATGAGCCCACGATGGGGTCAACGCAACATATTTTCATGTGTCATTTATTGTCACATGTTAGTTCTGTAAGACATGGCATATCACTGTTAACTCCACACACACTAGTGCTACTTCTTATGTCTTATAGTCTTAACTAACCCTTAGGACATGTCATATATGTTGTGTATCTTGTGTTTGTTGGTTGGTTAACCTTGTTTTAGGATAGTTTGTGTTGTATTATTGCCTTGTCTTTCAGGTACACGTACTTAGCTTGAAAATGCAATTAGAATCTGAATTTTTGTCCAAGCAAGTAGGTGATAAGCAAGTAGCTTACAAGCAAGGTGGTGACAAGCAACCATGTCAAAACTGAATTTGTTCTTCACGTTGAAACAAGATGAAACAAGCTGCTCACATCATTAGCCAATAAGAAGGAGTCTTGTAAATGCTTAAACCAATCACAAACAAGTGAAGAAAATTCAGCAAGCTGCACAACAATTCAACCAATCAGCTCCTTTTGAAGAAAACGGCTGGTTCATGGTTAATTCCTTTGAAAATTCAACACCAAACTTGCAACCAGTCAAATGCAATCCAAAGCAAGCAGTTCAATGTGTTAACAAATCAAAATTGTGGCTGAAAACTAGCATGGAAGAAACGTTGGATTAAGCTTCATTCTTTTGAAAATTCAAAGCCACACTCTCAACCAATCAAAGCCTAATTCCAAGCAAGCTGCTCCAAGTTTTATCCAATCAAATTGATCAAGAAAAGAAGGCTGAAAATAGCAAGGAATACACGGCAAGCAACCAGAATTCTTGGAGACAAAGTTGTTCAAAAGCAAGCACCTTATTCTAGTCTTGTACTTTGTACATTAAAACTTGTACTCTTTATCATTTTCGTTTGCTATAAATAGGTAGGAACCTGAATGTACAAAAACAACAATACACAACTATTTTCAATCAGATTTTCCTTTAAGGAGTTCTCAACTTATGCTAGTTGAAGTTTAAGACCACTTAACGGTTTTCTTTCAAGTTCCTAGCCTAGAACTTGTTAGTATTTGCTTCATCTTTTGGTTTACAGCATCTTAGGGTCTCAATGAGGTTTTAGATGTGTTGGAATACCAAAGAGGAAGAGGTGTTGGTATAAATTGAGCCAAGAACAAACGGTTACAGTTCAAGGGGTGTCATTGTGATGTTCTTTGCCATAGCTGAGGTTCAAATCAATTTGGAATAGTAGACAAAGTCCTTGGAACGTTTATCTAGTAGCCAATTTATACCAAGGCTAGATAAACGTTCCAAGGACTTTGTCTACTATTCCAAATTGATTTGAACCTCAGCTATGGCAAAGAACATCACAATGACACCCCTTGAACTGTAACCGTTTGTTCTTGCCTCAATTTATACCAACACCTCTTCCTCTTTGGTATTCCAACACATCTAAAACCTCATTGAGACCCTAAGATGCTGTAAACCAAAAGATGAAGCAAATACTAACAAGTTCTAGGCTAGGAACTTGAAAGAAAACAGTTAAGTGGTCTTAAACTTCAACTAGCATAAGTTGAGAACTCCTTAAAGGAAAATCTGATTGAAATGTGTTTGAAAATAGTTGTGTATTGTTGTTTTTGTACATTCAGGTTCCTACCTATTTATAGCAAAAGAAAATGATAAAGAGTACAAGTTTTAATGTACAAAGTACAAGACTAGAATAAGGTGCTTGCTTTTGAACAACTTTGTCTCCAAGAATTCTGGTTGCTTGCCGTGTATTCCTTGCTATTTTCAGCCTTCTTTTCTTGATCAATTTGATTGGATAAAACTTGGAGCAGCTTGCTTGGAATTAGGCTTTGATTGGTTGAGAGTGTGGCTTTGAATTTTCAAAAGAATGAAGCTTAATCCAACGTTTCTTCCATGCTAGTTTTCAGCCACAATTTTGATTGGTTAACACATTGAACTGCTTGCTTTGGATTGCATTTGATTGGTTGCAAGTTTGGTGTTGAATTTTCAAAGGAATTAACCATGAACCAGCCGTTTTCTTCAAAAGGAGCTGATTGGTTGAATTGTTGTGCAGCTTGCTGAATTTTCTTCACTTGTTTGTGATTGGTTTAAGCATTTACAAGACTCCTTCTTATTGGCTAATGATGTGAGCAGCTTGTTTCATCTTGTTTCAACGTGAAGAACAAATTCAGTTTTGACATGGTTGCTTGTCACCACCTTGCTTGTAAGCTACTTGCTTATCACCTACTTGCTTGGACAAAAATTCAGATTCTAATTGCATTTTCAAGCTAAGTACGTGTACCTGAAAAACAAGGCAATAATACAACACAAACTATCCTAAAACAAGGTTAACCAACCAACAAACACAAGATACACAACATATATGACATGTCCTAAGGGTTAGTTAAGACTATAAGACATAAGAAGTAGCACTAGTGTGTGCGGAGTTAACAGTGATATGCCATGTCTTACAGAACTAACATGTGACAATAAATGATACATGAAAATATGTTGCGTTGACCCCATCGTGGGCTCATCATTCCCTCCCTCTTGAAAATGATTCGTCCTCGAATCTCAACATGAAGAGAATAAGGGATAGGGATGTAGGATGTACACGTATGATCATCTACACCATAATCAATATGAACATGATAATACAAATGGTGAAGGTGAAATACCTTGGTGCATCCTTATCTTTGAAGAAAGAATAAGGTGTGTACACGCTTTCTAAAGTGTTTAGGATGTATTAACAATATGATAACAAAAGTTTTAGAACACATACATCCTAACAGATAAAACAACATCCAAAAAGCATATTGCGACATGTTAACACTAAATGTACAAATCTTACAGACATGTGCAATATTTAGACAAGATGTATCAATTGAGATGACAACAGGCAGACATTCAACAAGATGAGATGAAATAGATATTTCAGAAATAGACTCTTCATCTATACTAAATATGTCATTCAATTCATTAACTAGTTCATCCAAGGATTTATGTTCATTTGTAGCTGAATCTATTTCAATAATGACATCATGATCAAGCTCTACATCAAGTAGACAATCTAGTTCAGCTAACATCAAATCATAAGAATCTAGTTTATCAATGTCATTCTCAACAGAAGTACTTACATCAATGTCATCAATGAAATGTACAGGATGTAATTCAGATTGTAACCCAGAAACAAGCATCTCAGCAGAATGCAGATCATGCACAGGGATTTCATTTATATGCATGTCACAATGTAAATCATTTTCTGACAAAGTGTTATCACAATTAACATCATCTATAAGCAAACGACTAAAACTTTGGAAATCACCAACAGATTCAAGTGAAGGGTCTTCTTCAGACAGTATACAAGGTTGAACATGCAATTTAGATAAAGGAGTTCCAGTTTCAGGCATGTTGGGGCTAATTTCATACAAACCATCATTCACAGAAATGTCAGATTGCAAGTCTTTGTTCTTTTCAGATTCTATCAATACTTGCACCATGTCTCTAAGTTGAAGCAATGCATTTTCAATATTATCCATAGGCTGACTCAAATCGCTTAACTTAACTGGATTTGGTTTGTCATTTTCAGAATCACAAGAGTTCAGTTCATACCCATAGTTTTGATTAACTTGCCATGGGATTAGGTTTGATTGAACAATCTTTGCCTTTTTATGCATGTCATAAAGTGATGAGAATTTTTCAGACAACATGCAATCAGCAATCTCTTTATCTAATCCAGCAAAGAACCTAATCATGCTTAATTCCTCATGTTCTTCAACATAAGCATAGTACAAATCATCAAGCATTTCATTGTAATATGCACTAACGTCTTTATTGCACTGAGAAAGAGTTTGATATCTAGGAGTTTTACATTCCCAATATCCAACCCCTAAACCATTCTTACGACCAAAGGAGTTCATACGTTTTTCCAGTTCATCATAGTCTCTCCTATGGCATTCAACTCCCCAAATGGTTTTTAGAATCATGTTTAATCAAAACAATCAACCAAGATGGTAAAACAATGAGATAAATAAGTCAGAATACAAGCAAGTAAGATCAAACTATAACTTTAACAAAACGTAAATTTCTACTTCAAATTGACAATTGAATAAACAACAATCTTGGACTATCTAAGATTCAAAGAAAAATAGAAGTCAAGTGATGTTTTTGGCTGAATCAAAGAAAGCTAAGGGTTTGTACAAAACAATCCTTTAACTTACTTTAAACTTTAATGCACATTCAATTGTAAATAAAGTGAAAGACAGTACATACACACACGTGTTCAACAAGGGTTTGTTCGAGGAACCTTTTACAACAGTCAACACTTTTGGTGTAGGTATTTGATTTTGGTTTTGCACAATTCTCCTTTTGTGAACTTTGGATGGCTATATCTCACTTCTTGTGCAAATCACTCATACGTCTTGTCTCTTGCTTTTTGACGTTAAAAATGACTTTTCTCTCAGTTTCTTTCACAAACAAGCCTAATTATTTTCCTTTGGATTGGCTTTGTCTGTTTTGTGAGTCTACTGCTCACTTGCCTTTATGAGACATTGCTCACGGCTTCTTTTTCTTTGGTTTTACTTGCACAAGTTTTGGCGTGGCTTTTGTGAAACGTTCTTTGAACAACACGGAAGAACACTAATGATATGAAAACTGTTTCACAAATTTAACAACCAAATATAGATGAAAGTTCAATGCAAGTTGAAGAAGTGTAAAGACAACAAGATGATAACAGGGTCGGCAATTTAACAGTGTAGGGATAAATATAGACAAAGTGATCCTAAGTAAGAACTTAAGTCCAATAAAGTCTTTAGATAATTGAATCAATCCCAAGTAAAGATAAACGTAAAGCCACCGTTAAAATTTGAAATCAAATCTTGTTTCTTACAAATTTACTTCACTTTTAACAAATCTCAAGTCAATAATGTTTCAATTAAAAGATTCAATCAAGTTTGTACCAAACAATGACTTAAGGTGTAACGGGGGTGGTGAAATCAAATTCAACAAGTTTAAACAAATAGCATTCAAAGATTTAATCAAGTTTAAACTAAATTGTTTCGTTTTTTTTCTTTTACTTTTTCTGTTTTTGATGCAAATGATCTAACTAATCTTAAGATAGCTAAATGCAACTTAGTTGTTTCTAAATGCAATTTATAAGGGTTGATTACTATAACACTAATGGAAATCAGTTTTGATGCAAACTAACTAACTTGTTTTGTTTCGGTTTTTAAGTGATATACTCTACTTGTTTTTGTCTTGGTTTTCGTTTGCAATCAGTTTCTAAGATAGATGATACTAGATGCAAGTGTTTATATCCTACTTATCAAACGTATAACACTAGAACTAGGCAGCACACTTAGTTAACTAATTGTTTTGGTTCTTTAGTTTTCAGTTTTCTTGTGCTAAACTAAACAACCAACTAAAACACTTAAACTATGTTGCAAACTACTCTAACTAAGCTAAATAGGGCAGCAAATAAAACGTTTAAAAACAGTTTGCCACTACTTCTAAAAACAGAATTTAACAACTTGATTACAAACTAAACTATCAACTAATCTATTTTTGTGTTCAAGTTTTCTGTTTTAAAGACTCAACTAAACTACCATTTAACCTTCTAGATTAGGATCTAATGAACATTATCTAAGCTAGATTGAACAAGTACAAGCAGGTTACACACAGTTCTTAACCAAAACTACACAAAGGGATTCTAACACACTTAAATCTAGGTTAAGTTCTTTTTGTGGTGTTTCGGTTTTTGCTAGTAAAAACTAAGTTACCAACTATTGTAAACTATCTAATAAACACTTCAAAACATAAACAAAGTATCTAAACAAACAGATTCTAAACGGATATAAGAACGAACAGTTTACTACACGGCAGCATCATTTTATGCAAGTTAAACAATGTAAACATGAATAGAAGACTAACCAACGCTCTGATACCAATTTATGAGCCAAACGAAGGCTAGATAAACGTTCCAAGGACTTTGTCTACTATTCCAAATTGATTTGAACCTCAGCTATGGCAAAGAACATCACAATGACACCCCTTGAACTGTAACCATTTGTTCTTGCCTCAATTTATACCAACACCTCTTCCTCTTTGGTATTCCAACACATCTAAAACCTCATTGAGACCCTAAGATGCTGTAAACCAAAAGATGGAGCAAATACTAACAAGTTCTAGGCTAGGAACTTGAAAGAAAACCGTTAAGTGGTCTTAAACTTCAACTAGCATAAGTTGAGAACTCCTTAAAGGAAAATCTGATTGAAATGTGTTTGAAAATAGTTGTGTATTGTTGTTTTTGTACATTCAGGTTCCTACCTATTTATAGCAAACGAAAATGATAAAGAGTACAAGTTTTAATGTACAAAGTACAAGACTAGAATAAGGTGCTTGCTTTTGAACAACTTTGTCTCCAAGAATTCTGGTTGCTTGCCGTGTATTCCTTGCTATTTTCAGCCTTCTTTTCTTGATCAATTTGATTGGATAAAACTTGGAGCAGCTTGCTTGGAATTAGGCTTTGATTGGTTGAGAGTGTGGCTTTGAATTTTCAAAAGAATGAAGCTTAATCCAACGTTTCTTCCATGCTAGTTTTCAGCCACAATTTTGATTGGTTAACACATTGAGCTGCTTGCTTTGGATTGCATTTGATTGGTTGCAAGTTTGGTGTTGAATTTTCAAAGGAATTAACCATGAACCAGCCGTTTTCTTCAAAAGGAGCTGATTGGTTGAATTGTTGTGCAGCTTGCTGAATTTTCTTCACTTGTTTGTGATTGGTTTAAGCATTTACAAGACTCCTTCTTATTGGCTAATGATGTGAGCAGCTTGTTTCATCTTGTTTCAACGTGAAGAACAAATTCAGTTTTGACATGGTTGCTTGTCACCACCTTGCTTGTAAGCTACTTGCTTATCACCTACTTGCTTGGACAAAAATTCAGATTCTAATTGCATTTTCAAGCTAAGTATGTGTACCTGAAAGACAAGGCAATAATACAACACAAACTATCCTAAAACAAGGTTAACCAACCAACAAACACAAGATACACAACATATATGACATGTCCTAAGGGTTAGTTAAGACTATAAGACATAAGAAGTAGCACTAGTGTGTGCAGAGTTAACAGTGATATGCCATGTCTTACAGAACTAACATGTGACAATAAATGATACATGAAAATATGTTGCGTTGACCCCATCGTGGGCTCATCACATAGTCCATTTGAAATAGTGTATGGTTTTAACCCATTGTCTCCCCTTGATTTGCTCCCTATTCTCGTGCATGAACGTTCAAGTCTTGATGGTAAACAAAAAGCGGAAAAGATAAAGAAACTGCATGAACACGTTAAAACACCACTTGAAAAGAAAAAGAAGGCTCATGAAAGACGAGCTAACAAACATCAAAAACGAGTTGTGCTTAAACCTGGTGATTTAGTGTGGTTACATTTACTCAAAGAAAGATTTCCTAATGAGCAAAAGTCAAAACTTTTACCGCGAGGAGATGGACCATTCAAAGTTTTAAAACGCATAGGTGACAATGCATACATCCTTCTCGCTGAAAGGTATGGTTCTATTTCGCCTGCTTTTAATCTTGCTGACCTCACCCCTTTCACTGATGACCTTTTTGATTCGAGGACGAATCCTCTTGAGGAGGGGGATTGATGAGGATCAAGGGTCCGATGAGGATCAAGGATCCCATCAAGTGGTCAAGGGCCCTATGACAAGGAGGGCAAGAGAACTTTGTCATCAAGTTGTGACCTTCTTGTATAAGCATGTTCAAGATGAACCTAAGGTTCCATGGGTTCATTTCATTGAACCCGCCCTTTGAGCATTATGAGTGTGTGTGTGTTCCTTACTTTGAATTTTGTCTTGTTTTCTTGTGATCTTTGTTTTATGTGTTTGATTTGTAGGTAAATTAGATATATGGAAGATCCAAATGAAATAGAGGCCGAAAAAGAGCAAGGTAACCGTGTGTTGCAAAAAGGGAATTCAAAGTGCATTCAAATTCAAACTTAACTTGAATTTAACTTCACCCGAACTTTTGAATTCAAGTTCAATCATCTTCTACTCATCAAATCAGCTCCTCCAAGGAATCATTTGAACCTCATACACGGATGGATACATGGTTGATAACATCTTGCAAGATTTTCAGATTTTAGCTAGAATTTGTTTTAGTTTTGAATTCAAACAATTTTCAATTTACAAACATTGTTAGCTAGCTAATTTTTAAATAATTTGTAGTCATTTTAAAGGCTAATAGGACGTGATGAGCCAAATGGGGGCTGGAAACGTTGCCAAGGATGTTGTCTCCTACTCCAAACTGATTTGAACACAAGCTATGTCAAAGAACACCTCAAAGACACCCTTTGATCTTTAACCATTGTTCTTGGCTCAATCTATGCCAACACCTCTTCCTCTTTGGCACTCCAACACATCTAAAACCTCAATGAGACCCTAAGATGCTGTAAACCAAATGATGAAGCAAATACAAACAAGTTCTAGGCTGGAACTTGCAAGAAAACCGTTTAGTGGTTTCAAACTTCAACTAAGATTTAGTTGTGAACTCCTTGAAGGAATTTTGATTGAAATGTATTGATAATGGTTTTGAATTGTTGAGTTCTTTACAATCTGATTCTAACTCTACTTATACAAAACGAAAATGCTAAGAAGTACAAGTTTTAATGTACAAAGTACTACACTAAAATGACATGCTTGCTTTGAACAACTTTTGCTCCAAGATTGCTGGTTGCTTGCCGTGTATTCTTCTCTATTTCCAGCCTCCTTTTCTTGATTATTTTGATTGGATAAAAGATGGAGCAGCTTCCTTGAGGAATGCCTTTGATTGGTTGCAACTTGTAGCTTTGATTTTTCAAAGAATTTTGGCTCAACATACGTTCTCCTCTTTGCAAGATTCAGCCTAGGTTTTGATTGGTTAAGGGAGTGTGCAGCTTGGCTAGAACTTGTTCTTGATTGGTTCTTACTTTGGTGTTGAATTTTCAAACCAAAATTCCCTTAGAAAACGTTTCTCTCCTTGCTTGAATTCAGCCAAGAATTCTGATTGGATGTTGTAGTGAGCAGCTTGGTTGAATTCTCCTTTTGATTGGGTGCATAGTTGATCTTTGAATTTTCAAAACATATAGGCTTAACCAACGTTTTTCTTCAAGGAATCTGATTGGAGAAGTTGTTGTGCAGCTTGTATTCTTGACTTCAACTTGTTTGTGATTGGTTTGATGGTTTGCAAGAGTCCTTCTAATTGGTTCAAGATGTGAGCAGCTTGTACACCCTTTTAACGTGAAGAACATTGCTTGAAATTGACATGAGTGCTTGTCACCACCTTGCTTGTAAGCTCCTTGCATTTCACCTCTTTGTTTGGACAAAAATTCAGGTTTGATTTGCATCTTCAAGCTAGAAACGTGTACCTGAAAGATAAGGCAAGAATACAACACAAACTATCCTAAAACAAAGTTAACAAACTAACAATATTAAAAAGAACATATAAAGATATGTACAACATGCATTTGATACAACTAGATCATAGCTTGTATCATATAAACCCAATGGATGTCATCTTTGCTTGGCTCATCCTCTTCATGCCTGTAAAGGAATGATTCAACACAATGTAACAATCTCTTAGCCATACTCCTTGTTATGGGACCATTGTGGGGCAATGAGGTGTCATCGTCAGTGTTTGCATCTACAAGGTTAGGCTGTAGCTCATCAGGACGAGACTTATAGCCTATAAATAGAGCTTTTGGCCGATTGGAAAGAACAACTTTTGATGAAATAAAATTCTTGATATTTTCTTTACTTATTGTGAGACTTTGTTTTCTTTGTTTTGCATTAAAAACCTAAGATCCTTCAAAGTTAAGCATTTTGAAGGTGTTGCCATAGCTAAAAGGTGCCATCCAGGAGGGCCATATTGGTTTGCCTGATCAACGACCATCTTGAAGTGTTGGTTTTGCTCATTTGATCCACACGTTTTTTATAACTTAGGAAGCAAGGAAAAGTCTTCTTCCTTGTACCTAACCCTTTGTGAAGGACGTTTGGAAGGTGGAATTATTGGAGCTCACGTCTTGCACGCATCAAATTTGATCCTCACACAAGGTCAGGACATGAATGTTATATGATATACCATGATGTGGTGACAAAAATGGCGTGTTTGGAGTTGTGAGAAGTATACCTTGAACCTTTGATTCCTTTAAATCGGATCGGGTACCAAGTGGGATAAACTCCTCTTTTTCATACAAATCAGTTTTATACACATGAAGAACATAAGATTGTCATATACAATGTTATTTGAATGTAATTCAGGTGTTTCAAATAACGTGGAATCATGTTCGTCAAATTCATATAAGGAATTGCTGAAAACATGCCATTCATTCTTTTCTACGTTACCATGCTTAAGTGTACTATCAAACTTACATGAAAGATCACTTAAGTCATCACTCAAATGATCATTTATGGCATATAGATCAGTATACCATGAGTCAATGAAACATGGAAATTCATGAGATAAATCAGTTTGTATGGCATCTACTTCATGCTTAACATTAGCAATGCATTCTAATTGATCACAAAAGGTAAGAGTAGTAATATCTAATTCATGTAAATCAGAATCGGTTACATGAAAATCAAGCTCAACTACTTCATTATTGTCATTGACGTTCATTTCATTAGAAGTATGGTTAGGTTCATGCAAATTTTTAGTTTCTTTAGCTTGTAATGCAAGTAAAATTGATTCACATTCTTTCATGAGGTGGTACGTTTTGTCAGAACATTTTTGCATCCTTTGTATGAAGGGACAAATGTTACTCCACATTGTGAACCTGCAAAACAAAACGACTTGTGCAAGAAATGGTTAGTAAACAAAATCAATTCGAGTTTGAAAGCGTTGGTAATCTCACTTCCTCTCTTTTCCTCACTCACTCAACTTTGTTCCTTGACCAATCTCAGACTAAGAACAACCAAAGAGGGCTATAAATGAGAGGTTTATGCCAATCTTTCTTCAACACAAACTGTTTTGCACTATTTTGCACTTTTTTTGCTTTAAACTCTCCGAAACTGTTTTCATTAGATTGCTGTACCAAAACAGGTCAGTATACTACTTATATCACTTCCAGATGATGTCAAAAACTTGTCCAAATAGTACCAAAATATGGGGGGGAATTGAGCACACAAACAGATCACAATATGTATTCAATTTGCACCAAACAAGTACAAATACTCTTCAACTCTTTCCTGAACCAAAACAGGTCTGTCATCACACAAATCATGTTAAAAAAGTATGAAAAACAAGTCCAAATAGTTCCAGAAGGGGAAAAACCGAGAACACCAAAACAGTCTTGCTATGCACACAATTTGCACCAAAATTGTACCAAGTCATACCAAGACAGATTCAATTGAGATCCACACTAACTTGAACGACTCAACTAGGATTCAAAGAAGTGACGAGACAGAAATGATGTTAGAGGCTGAACCAGAGAAGAGCTAGGGGTTGCCGTGGGCAATCTTTAGTCAACTTTGATCCTATGCACTTAAAATCACAATATGGCTCAAAGCATACAATAATCAAACATTCAAGTGTGTAATCAGCATACGAGGTTCAGTATAGGGTGCGGGATAGGTAGGGTAAGGCCAGAATTCTCAAGGTTTTTGCAAGGTACACAAAATAGTCGAAATTGCACAAATGATAACAAACTATGCCACATGTTTTCCCCACTTCTTTTCTCACTTTTGCTTTTGTTTTTCTTTGCCCTTTTCTTTTTTTCTTGCTGTTTTCAATGTGGCAAATTCTAGATTTTTCTTGATTAGGGGCAAAGCCGTCGTTTTACACTTTTGCCCTAAAAATTTTTGTTTTTGGGCAATAGTGCAATGACCTTGAATTGCAGTGTGATACCTTTAATTGCAGCAAATTAACCTTGAAAGTGAGGGAAATTGAGATTGGAAAGAATTAGGCTTAGGGTTAGGGTTTTTCAATTTGGAGATTTTTGTTGTTTTAGGTCTTTGCGGAATTGGAGTTTTGGGAACTGAATTGATGGTATATATACGCTATTCAGATTGGTAATTGAAGCTATGTGTGATCACTTTGGGCAGAGGTATGGTTTTTTGCATAGAATTGAACAAAGTTCAAATTCTAGGGTTAGGGCTTTTTCTGAATGAGTTGGAAACTTTTAAGTCTGACTTTGTTTGGCAAAATTGGTTTAGAGCTTTTGATGAGGGATCAAATTAAGATGTTTATTGGTTAGGTTTGATGATTTGTAGGGCTGGATTGATGATGTTTTTGGCCGTGGAGTGTAATAGGGCAATTAAGGTTTTCTTTGGTAAATCTTGTTTGTATAATGCAATGATCAACACTTGAACAACAAAATCAATGCATGAATTCAGTCACAAATGAAATTTAAGACATACAAGATCACAATCAACCAAAAGCTTCGGTAGCAATAAGGTCAATCATGTCTAGGAGGCTGGTTAAGCAAAGTAATGCAAGTTTGTAAGGCTGAATGTTCAATCTAGATGCAATATCCTAAGTGTTCAAGTATGCACATGAAAGTTCAGTTCTTCGGGTCTCAAATACATCCCAAATGATGAATAAACAAGGACAGAATATGAACAATGGATATTCAAGCCGTAAGGTTCAGATTTTGTCCAAAGTTTGAAGCTTTGGATACAAAATAAGAGTTATGGTTTTTATACATAAAATAACAGAAAATATAACTTCTTGTTTTGTATTTTTGGTATAAAAAACGAACGGATATGATGGCAAAAGAGGGATACAAAAATCAGATTCACAAGAATAGGAATAGACACAAAATTTTCAGCTTTTGTACCAAGGAAGGCTACGGTTTTTTGACAAAAAAAAGAAGGCAGATATATATATATATATATATATATATATATATATTGAATTTCAGAGAGAATATAGGTTTGGTGATGAGGAAAAAATGTAAGAAAGAAAGCTTGGAAAAAATTGAAAAGAATAAGAAAAGTGCAAGATATGTGGTGAAAAAAGTAACCTTCGCTCTGATACCAATTTGATGCGAACTGAAAGCGTGTGATCCACTCTTCACCTCAACGTCCTCCTCAACAATGGTTAAGGCACAAAGAAGATCTCTTCCCCTTGCTTCCTTTGTGTGGATTCGGCTGATTCAAGCATTCCTCTGCCTTGGAAGGTTGTTGATCAGGCAAGCCTACGAGACCCTCCTGGATAGCACTCCTAAACGTTGGCAAACACCCTCAAATATGCTCATCTTTGAAGATTAGGCCTGATTTTCAATGCAAAATCAAGGAAGACAAAGGCATGTTCATAAAGAACAAAAACTGAAATTCTATTGAATAAATCATCAAAATCGTAAATTCCCTTGTACAAATTGGGTTGAGACTTATTTATACATGTTCTAAGATGCCTATGGACGTCCTCATTACCTTTGAGATGGATTAGGTTCCATCTTGAAACAACTAACAAAATTTGATCGGAAATTGTTTGAAATTTGAATGCAAAACTAAATTATAAATGAGCTTTATCTTGACTTCAATTCTTGTCTTCAAATCTGATCATTTGATCCCTTGTGAACATTTTTGAAGGCTGAAATAAGATGGGATAAGTCTTGGGAAGTTCTAGAAAGAAGAATCCAAGTTGGAGTACTAAACTCAATTTGACAGCAGAAACTTGCACACCCAATATGAAGGCCTTAGAGTCCGAACTAGCCTTTTGTGTCTCATGCAAGTTGTAGATCTTTTCGAGAACTTGATTTTAGGCACCTGAATGACCTCATTTGGAGTTTGGACAATGGAGATATGCCTCGTCAAAGTTCTAGCGGATAAGATGACTTCCTTCTTTTGAATTCAAATTCAATCTTCTAGATGTTTATTCTTTATGGACGAATTTGAGGGGCTTAGGATGATGATGTTGAATCTTGAAATTCAATGTCCAAGTTGTTTTGAATTTGAAATTCAAATTGTGTTTGAATTTGAATTGTGTTCAAATTTGCTTTATCTTTATCCTTGTTGGCCACCCCCTTTAAGTCTTGTAATGTAGATATGATTGTCTTCATCTTGTTGGGAAGTTGATCTTTAAGAAGCCTTTCAAACCATGTAGTTGTTGGGGGAAGGGATTAGGACGCCAATATGCATGAAAAGTGATGCATGCAATGTAACCTAAGACTAAGACAACCTGTCTTACATTTTGCACACCTTGGACAGCATCATTTGGTACCAAATTTGATGCCTGCAAGATGCGGGCTCCAACAATTCCACCTTCCAAACGTCCTTCACTATGGGTTAGGCACAGGGAAAAAAACTTTCCCTTGCTTCTATAGTGAAACAAACGATTGGTTCACGAGCAAGAACCAACACTTCAAGATGGTTGTTGATCAGAAAAACCACAATGGTGCTCCTGGATGGCACCTTTAAGCAATGGCAACACCTTCAAAATGCTCAAATTTGAAGGATATTAACCTAGGTTTTTAATGCAAAACCAAGAAAACAAAGTCTCACAAGAAGTGAAGAAAAATATCAAGATTTTATTTCATCCAGAGTTCCTCCGTCCATGCGCCCGAAGGCTCTATTTATAGGCTGAAAATCTCATCCCTATCAGCCTTAGGATGAGTAGAAATTGTTTCAAATAAGCTAGCTAACAAGTGTTTGAAAATTGTTTGAATTCAAAACTAAAACAAATTCTAGCTAAAATTTAAAATGCTTGTAGATTGTCATATTCTACCATCCAGCCATTTATGATGAGTCTTTGAAGGTGTTTGAGATCTGATTTGATAATGATAAAGTGGTTGGAGTTGAATTCAAAGGTTGGTTGAAGTTTGAATCCAAATTGAGTTTGAATTTGAATTGGTTTGTTGATCACTTCTCCACCTCCTTCCAGCCGTGTTTTGATGAATAATGAGGTGTTGGAAATCTGATTTGATGATGATAAAGTGATTGGAATTGAATTCAAAGGATGGTTGAAGATTTAATTCAAATTGAGTTTGAATTCGAATTCAAACTTGGATTCAAATTTGATTTGTGATCTATCGTCATTCTTGCTTCAAGATTGGCATGTGATATTGTCTTCAAAATGGCTGAAATCTTTATCTTGTGTCTTGAAATTTGACCATCAAATTGGTTGGAACTTGAAATTTAAATCATGGTTGAATTTGAGTTCAAATTTAAATTCAAGCTGATCTTCCTTTTTGAACTCCATGTGGCCGGCCCTTCCTTTGGTGGATGGAGATATTTTGAGCTAATTTTGAAAAAGTAATTCCATCTTGGACACATTTGAACTTGTCTTTGTGGAGACAAACATTCTTCTCAGGATAATATTCCTTTTGTCTCCCTTTTTGAAACACACGCCTAGAGTCCGTCTTGCACCCCCATTTGGCTTGGAACTTCCATGTACCTAATTTACCTACAAAGAAAACATATAAAAACAAGGATCACAAGAAAACTAGACTAGATTCAAAACAAAGAATACTCACACACACGCACACACATACACATTCATAGTGTAGGTTCAATGAAGTGAACCCAATGAACCTCATGTTCTTCTTGAACATGTTTGTACAAGAAGGTTCCAACTTGATAACCAAGTTTTCTAGCCCTCCTTCTTGTCATAGGACCGATGACCTCTTTATGGGATCCCCGATCCTCATTAATTCCCCCTCCTCAAGAAGATTCGACCTCGAATCTAAACAGTCAAATGTATAAGAGGGATACTTCAACAAAAACTCACAATATACACAAAACACAAACCTAGGAGAATACAATATACTGAACATTCGTAATTTGAGTTTAACATGCCTAGGATGAACAATTAACTGAAGGAAGAAGCATGTCGACAAAAACACATACATATCTACATGAACACTTAGCAACAAGCACTTCTTTCTAATGGGGTTAGGGTGCACTAACAAGATCGGTAGAAAACTCCTCTCACAAGATTTGTCATGCATGAAAGAGAAAGTATGTAACACCCGAGGAATAAACAACGTACCTTGTATGCTACTTAGATCTTCCAGATCAGATGTATTTGAGCTATCATGCTCAACAAAGCACAAATCACCATTAACGTGCAGATTATCATCCTCAAAATCAGTTTGCAACGTAACGTCAAGTGGAATTTCAGATTCATACGCACGCAAATTCAAAGTCTCACTACTATCATATGGAATGTCACTATCAAGACCACTCAAACAAAGGATTATTATGGACAACCCATTCATGCCTCTCAACGTTATCATGTTTATGACCTAAAATGTCACTATTCTCACTTGAAATGTCACCCAAATCATCTTGTAAATCAGCATGTAAATCAAGCGAATCATGTGAATCATGTGTAGCACAAACAACTTTAGATTCAAGCTCATCATTTTCAGCAAGCAAGTCAGTCTAATGCATATGAACATAATAAACATCAACAAGTTTCCTAAGACCCTACAATTTATTAAGGATGTCTATTTAGCGCACCTTTTGTTCTTCTACTTCTGTAAGGATCTCAAAGTTATGTTCTTTTTACGCTAGAAGTCTCTTATGAATGTCAACATTACATTCTAAGAATTTTTCACACAGTCATGTTCAACTTCAACATCATCATGGAAACAAACACGCAATTTCTTGTCATGTTCACACACTTTAGAGTGCAAAACAACATCATTACTGGAATCAAATTCGGACAAACAAGATTTAGACAATTTAGGATCAGGCAATTCAAGAAGCTTATCATGTAAGTCTTGTTCATTTGGCACATCATCTTTATCATCATGAACAACATGTGTATCAATTGAAATTTTGGCATCATCATCATAAGAATCATGCACAATATGATTACTGAAATCATCTAATTTCGGATATGCATTCAAAGCTGTACGCACAACAAGGAATTCCTTAGTGTCATAATCATCTAGCGCGCATAGGTTCTCTTCGGGTTCAGTTTCATTATCATGCTCAGATTCATTTTCATGTTCAGACTCAGTCACATATTCATTAGTTTCCTCAGTTAACATGACTCTTTTAGCATTAGGACACTCTTTTCCTATATGACCACGACCTTGACATTTAAAGCATTTAATGTTCGTAAACCTATTGGAGAGTTCAGAAGAATTCCCTGTAGGAGCTTTTTGTTGGGCTCGGTCATCTTGCTTTTGTGTGTCCTGCACACGGTTGTCAAAATTTTGTGATGCGCTTTGGTCACATGTTTGGCCTCTTGTAGGCCGTGAGCTTCCTGTTCCTGAAGGCTTGCTTGAAAACCTTGAAGAAGTTTGATTAGTATGATAAGTGGAATTGAAATTGGAGGAACTACATACATTGAGTTGTTGCTCAATCTTCTCAGCCATGTGGACCATGGTTGTTAGGTCGAGATAAGGTTGAAGCTCAACCCTTTGTGCAATCTCCCTGTTTAGACCATGTAAGAAACGAGCCTTGGTGGCTTCTTCAGGTTTCTGTGAGTTAGACCTTTCCAACAAGATTTCTATTTCTTTGTAAAATTCGTCTACGCTTTTGGAACCATGCCTTAAGTTTTGCAAGCTTGTAAAAATAGAACTTTCAAAATTGTTTGGAATGAATCGTTGTCTCATTTCAAATTTCATTTCTTCCCAAGTGACAATCGTAGGTTGTCTTGTTTTAGATCTATTTCTACATAAATTTGTCCACCAATTTAATGCGTAACCAGAAAACTCAATAGAAGCGTACCTTAACTTTTGTAGCTCACTGTAGTTGGTACAAGAAAAGATTAGATCCACTTTCGTTTCCTACTCCAAATATTCCTCCACGTTACTTTTAACATAAAACATTGGAATGCTTATTTTTGTTTTGAGAAAATCGTCATCTTATGGGAAAAGGGGGTTTTGGAGTCTTTGGTAACGACGGGGGGGGGGGGTGGTCATCAAAGTCATAATCATCTTGCTCAAATGGAATATAATCATCAGTGTATCTTCTCGGGGTGTGTCTTCTTGGTTGCGATGGAGGAACATACCTTCTTGGCTCGATGTATGGAGGTCTTAGATTTTCATCGTCAACTTCTTCTGGTGAATGACGCCATGTTTGTGGCATGGGTAAGGCCCTGCTAGTGCCTTTTGTCCATCGCTCGTCTTTTGGCTCCTTTCGACATCCTCCAACCTATGTTTAATTACCTCGTTATCGTGCATGAGTTTCTTCAGCATTTCCAGCATTTTTTGTTGTGTGTTGTCAAAAGTCTCGCTTCCTTGGACTTGTTAGACGCAGAGTGAGTGTTGCTCTCCATGTCTTACCTAAAGTGATTAATAAAACGAAAATAAAAGAAAAGAAGCAAACTAACACAAAGACGAGCAAACTTTAATTGATTAGTAAAAACAAAATATGAACACTCCTCTTTCTCTTATTTCCACTCTCTTACCATTTCGTTTCTTGGATAACCTGAAGTTAATAAGATTCAAAGCGATCAATCAAGAAAGTGTTTGCTAATGCTTCTCCAAATCACAATGATCTCCACTTGTTTCTTCCTTGTGCTTTCAATTTGCATCAAATAGTATCAAAACAGAATCAAGAAAAATAGAAACAAACTTGAACTTTTTTTTACTAAGATTCAAAGAAAGTAAGCAACCAAAATTTATGTGAAAGGCTGAACCAAAGATGAGCTAAGGGTTGTCGTGGGCAATCTATAGTTAATTTTGATTCTACGCACTTACTATCCACAAAATGGTTCAAGACATGCAATAATCGAGCATCCAAGTGTGTGATTGGTTCAAGAAGAGCAGTATAAGGAGAATGAATGTGGGAGGACAGTTTGTGTAGTAAAATGAAAGATGGCATCCAAGGTTGTCAAATTGCACCATAAACAAATTTCAAGTGTTGCACAAACGTTTTCCCCTTTTTCTTTTAACTTTTTCTTTTGTTTCTCTTTCCTTTCTTGCTGTTTTTAACGTAATCAAAGTTCAGATTTTCTTTTTTTTTTGACTAGGGGCAGAATTGGAATTTCACGCTTTTGCCCTAAGAATTTTTGTTTTTGGGCAGAATAGTGCAATGACTTTGGATTGCAGTGTGCTACCTCTAGTTGCGGTAAAATAACCTTGGAAGTGAGGGAAATTGAGGTTGGACAGAATTAGGGTTAGGATTAGAGTTTTCAATTTGGGAATTTTTGTCGTTTTTGTGTCTTTGTGGGATTTGAGTTTTGGGAACTGAATGGATGGTATATATGTGCTATTTAGGTTGGTAATATGTGTGGTCAATTTGGGTAGTGGGTGGTTTTAGGACAGAATTGATCAAAGTTCAAACTCTAGGGTTAGGGTTTTTTTTGAATGAGTTGGGAACTTTTGATTCTGATTTTGCTTGGCACAATTAGTTTTAGGTGATGAGAACAGAAAGCGCGTGAACCACTCTTCACCTCAACGTCCTACTCAACAATGGTTTAAGCAGAAAGAAGATCCCTTCCCCTTGCTTCCTTTGTGTTGGATTCGACTGATTCAAGCATTCCTCCGCCTTGGAATGGTTGTTGATCAGGCAAGCCTACGAGATCCTCCTGGACAGCACTCCTAAACGTTAGCAAACACCCTCAAATATGCTCATCATTGAAGGTTATTAGGCCTGATTTTTAATGCAAAATCAAGGTAAACAAAGGCATGTTCCTAAAGAACAAAAACCAAAATTCTATTGAAGAAATCATCAAAATTGTACCTGATGCGTGCAAGACGTGGGCTCCAACAATTCCACCTTCCAAACGTCCTTCACAAAGGGTTAGGCACAAAGAAGAAAATTTCCCCTTGCTTCCTTAGTGATAAAAAGCGTGTGGATCAAATGAGCAAGACCAACACTTCAAGATGGTTGTTGATCAGGAAAACCAATATGGCCCTCCTGGACGGCACCTTTTAGCAGTGGCAACACCTTCAAAATGCTCAACTTTGAAGGATCGCAACTTAGGCTTTTAATGCAAAACCAAAAAACAAAGTCTCTCACAAAGAGAATGAAATATCAAGAATTGTAATTCATCAAAAGTTGCTCTCCTAGGCGCCCAAAAGGCTCTATTTATAGGCTGAGATTGACGTCCTATTAGCCTTAAAATGCCTAAAATTAATTCAAAATAAAGCTAGCTAACAATGTTTGAAAATTGTTTGAATTCAAAACTAAAACAAATTCTAGCTAAAATATGAAAATCTTGCAAGATGTTATCCTTATGTATCCAGCCGTGTAATAGGTCCATATGATGCCTTGGAGGAGCTGATTTGATGAGTAGAAGGTGTTAGAATTTGAATTTAAAAGTTTGGTGAAGTTAGAATTCAAGTTAAGTTTGAATTTGAGTGCAGTTTGAATTTGATTGTTGGATATCCTCCCTCCTCCTTCCAGCCGTGTTTAACAAGTCCAAGAGATGTCTTGAAATCTGATTTGATGATGATAATATGGCTGGAGTTGAATTCAAAAGATGGTTGAAGTTTGAATTCAAACTTGGATTCAATTTGAATTGGCAATTGTCCTTCTTTTTCTTCCAATATGGTGTGTAAATTGGCTGGAGATATAGGCTGAAATCTTCTTGAATTTTAAGTCTCCAATTGGTTGAAACTTGAATTCAAATTAGGGTTGAATTTAAATTCAAGTTCAACTTCAAGTAGATCTTCATCTTCTCTTCAATTTTGGCCGGCCCCTTTTGATCCTTGGTGATGAGCCCACGATGGGGTCAACGCAACATATTTTCATGTATCATTTATTGTCACATGTTAGTTCCGTAAGACATGGCATATCACTGTTAACTCCGCACACACTAGTGCTACTTCTTATGTCTTATAGTCTTAACTAACCCTTAGGACATGTCATATATGTTGTGTATCTTGTGTTTGTTGCTTGGTGTCTTTAAAGATAGGTCAAAGAGAGCTTTACATTGAAGATGATGAGCTACAGCCTAACCTTGTGGATACAAACACTGATGATGACACCTCACTGCCCCGCATAGGTCCCATAACAAGGAGTATGGCTAAGAAGTTGTTATTTTGTGTTGAATCATTTCTTTACAGGCATGAAGAGCATGAACCAAGCAGAGATGATGTCCATTAGGTTTATATGATACAAGCTTTGATCTAGTTGTATCAAAAACATGTTGTACATATCTTTGTTGTTCTTTTTAATATTGTTGGTTGGTTAACCTTGTTTTAGGATAGTTTGTGTTGTATTATTGCCTTGTCTTTCAAGTACACATACTTAGCTTGAAAATACAATTGGAACCTGAATTTTTGTCCAAGCAAGGAGGTGATAAGCAAGTAGCTTACAAGCAAGGTGGTGACAAGCACTCATGTCAAATTCAAGAATTGTTCTTCACATTGAAATGGATGGACAAGCTGCTCAAAGCTTTAACCAATAGGAAGAAGTCTTGCAAATGTTCAAACCAATCAAAAACAAGCAAGGAGACAACCAAGCAAGCTGCACAACAAATGAACCAATCAGATCTTTGTAGTTTAAGTCATGATTCACACAAGATTGCTTTGAAAATTCAAAGCCAAACTACAACCAATCAAAGGCAATCCAAAGCAAGCTGCTCCATGTATTATCCAATCAAAACTTTGGCTGAAAAGTAGCAAGGAATCAACGGCAAGCAACCAGCTTCTTGGAACCAAAAGTTGCTCAAACAAGTTCCAAGCAAGCATGTCATTTTTAGTCTTGTACTTTGTACTTTAACCCTTGTACTCTTGTAATTTTCGTTTTCTATAAGTAGGTAGGAACCTGAATGTACAAACAAAACAATTATCAATCACATTTCAATCAAATTTCCTTTAAGGAGTTCTCAACTTATGCTAGTTGAAGTTTAAGACCACTTAACGGTTTTCTTTCAAGTTCCTAGCCTAGAACTTGTTAGTGTTTACTTCATTTTTGGTTTACAGCATCTTAGGGTCTCAATGAGGTTTTAGATGTGTTGGAATACCAAAGAGGAAGAGGTGTTGGTATAAATTGAGCCAAGAACAAACGGTTACAGTTCAAGAGGTGTCATTGTGATGTTCTTTGCCATATCTGAGGTTCAAATCGATTTGGAATAGGAGACAAAGTCCTTAGAACGTTTATCTAGCCTTCGTTTGGCTCATCACTTGGATATGATTTTGAGTTCAATTCTGAAAAGAGGAATCCATCTTGGACACATTTGAATTTGTCTTTGTGGAGACAAACACTCTCTTCAAAACAACATTCCTTTTATCTCCCATTTTGCAACACACCGACTATATTCCTCCTTTTTGGGCCTCCATTTTATTTGGATCTTCCATCTACCTAATTTACCTACAAAGCAAACACATAAAACAAAGATCACAAGAACACAAGACAAACTTTAAAATAAAGACACACGCACACTCATATGCTCAAAGGGCTTAAAGGGCGGGTTCAATGAAATGAGCCCATGGTCATCTTGAACATGCTTATATAAGAAGGTTCCAACTTGATGACAAAGTTCTCTTGCCCTCCTTCTTGTCGTAGGGTCCTTGACCTCTTGATGGGATCTTTGATCCTCATGGACCCTTGATCCTCATCAATCCCCCCTCCTCAAAAGGATTTGTCCTCGAATTAAAAAGGTCATCAGTGAAAGGAGTGAGGTCAGCAACATTAAAAGTAGGCGAAATTGAACCATAACTTTCAGGAAGATCAAGGATGTATGCATTGTCACCTATGCGTTTCAAAACATTGAAAGGTCCATCTCCTCGAGGTAACAGTTTTGACTTTCTCGCATTGGGAAATCTTTCTTTGCGCAAATGTAACCACACTAAATCTCCAGGTTTAAACACAACTTGTTTTCGATGTTTGTTAGCTCGTCTTTCATAAGCTTTGTTTTTCTTTTCAAGTTGTGTTTTAACTTGTTCATGCAGTTTCTTTATCTTTTCCGCTTTTTGTTTACTATCAAGACTTGAACGTTCATGCACGAGAATAGGGATCAAATCAAGGGGAGACAAGGGGTTAAAGCCATACACGAACCAGGTAAGTATGGTTCTGTCTTAAATACTTTTAATGTTTCTGATCTATCTCCTTTTAGTGATGCTTTAAATTCGAGGTCGAATCCTTTTGAGGAGCGGGGGAATGATGAGGTACAGGTGCCAAGCGGCAACAAAGACGAGGCAAGTCAAGGACAAGAGACAAGAAGTATGACAAAGAGTTTGAGCCAAGAAGTTGATGCATTCTTGTTCAGACATGTGCAAGACGAGCCTATAAACAAAGAGTGTTGTTGGGTTCACTTACTTGAGCCCAATCTTTGAGTTTTTATGTGTTGTAACATATATGAGTCGTTTGTATTATTTCTTACATTCCTTGAGTCGTTTGCTTAAAGTTTCTTGTTTGTAAAGGTTGTTCTTTCGGTAAAAAAATTTGGAAAATTGATTCATAAGAATTCTTGGGCAAAATTAGCCTATTTTCTCTTCATAAACACTTGTGAGTTTTGTTTTTGATTCTTCTTAAGAACAAGTTGAGCGTTTTCTTTGTTTCTTTGAAGATCAAAGTTAGAATCCAATCAAGGAGTGAGCAACCTTGTGGGGGATATCCAAAATCAAAGGTGTGGCCATCCAAGAGGGTGCAAACTTGCTTGGGAAACGGGTAACTTTTGAAGTAGGAAGGCTCAAACAAAAACATTGGTGAATCAACGGCTAGGAGGGAGTTAAATTCTTGCCTACAACCGTTAAGGATCTAAGTGTTAAAGGAGACGATCCGTACAAGACGTGACAACCACGCATCAGAAGATCCCTTTCCCTTGCTTCCTTTGTGTTGGATTCGACTGATTCATGCATTTCTCCGCCTTGGAATGGTTGTTGATCAGGCAAGCCTACGAGACCCTCCTGGACAGCACTCCTAAACGTTGGCAAACACCCTCAAATATGCTCATCTTTGAAGGTTATTAGGCCTGTTTTTTAATGCAAAATCAAGGAAAACAAAGGCATGTTCCTAAAGAACAAAAACCAAAATTCTATTGAAGAAATCATCAAAATCGTAAACTCCCTTGTACAAACTTGTTTGAGACATATTTATACATGTTCTAAGCTGCCTATCGACGTCCAAATTAACTTTGAGATGGATTAGGTTCCATCTCAAAACAACTAACAAAATTTGATCGGAAACTGTTTGAAATTTGAATGCAAAACTGGATTTCAAATGAGCTTTATCTTGGCTTCAATTCTTGTCTTCAAATCTGGTCATTTGATCCCTTGTGCATGTTTTTTGAAGGATGGAATAAGATGGGATAACTCTTGGGAAGTTCTAGAAAGAAGAGTCCAAGTTGGAGTAGGAAACTCAATTTGACAGCAGAACATTTCACGCCCAATATGAAGGCCTTAGAGTCCGAACTAGCCTTTGGTGTCTTCACGAAATCTGTAAAAGTTTTTGAGAACTTGATTTTAGGCACATAAATGACCTCATTTGGAGTTTGGACAATTGAGATATGCCTCTTCTAAGTTCTAGGATGATAAGTGACTTCCTTCTTTTGAATTCAAATTCAATCTTCTAGATGTTTATTATTTGTGGACGAATTTGAGGTGCTTAGGATGATGATGAGTTGTCTTGAATCTTGAAATTCAAAGTCCAAGTTGGTTTCAATTTCAAATTCAATTTGTGTTTGAATTTGAATTTGAATTCAAATTTGAATTTGAATTTGAATCGCATTGAGTTCAAATCTTGTTTAAACTTGACCGGTCCTATCTTGAGATGTTGGAGATGATCTTGACTTCAAAAATGGTGTTTCATTTTCGTCCAAGTTGGCTTCGAAATGTCCTGTTTGTTGAATGTTCCCTTTGGGGGAACATTAAGACAAACATTCTTTCTAAGGACAAACATTCCTTGAGACAAACATTTTCTTTTCGGACAAACATTCTCTTTTAGGACGAGCTTTCCTTGGACCAAAGTTGTCCTAAATATTCCGTAGAATATGCCTCTCTTGTCTCATCTTCAAAAACATTCTTTTTGTCCTCTAAAACAATAACACTCTTTTGTCCCTTTTCGGGAACATCCCCTTAAAACCGGCTTCTAGACATCCATTTGGCCTGAATTTTTGCATGGATCATCTTTCCTACATAGTAAACATATGAAAGCAAGAATCACAAGAGAACAAGACATACATTTGCTTATTTTATTGAAAGACACCTATATGCACGAAAAGTGATGCATGGAATGAAGCTTAAGACTAAGACACACTTTGTCTTGCATTTTGCACACCTTGGACCGCATCATTAGGGCTTTTGGTTAAGGTATGAGATAAGGTAGATTGGAATCTGGTTGGTGGTTTTAGGGTCGGATTTGGGATGGCTTTTCTTGTGCCGTGGTAATTGGTGATCGTTAAGGGTTTTGGTGGGGATGAAAGGGACTTGTGAAGGCATAGACATGTATGAATAACTGGTTTTAAACCATGAAATCAATCACAATGTGAATCACAAGATGCATACAATCATCACTAACTAAAAGCTTCTGTAGCAACAAGATGATTTGAAAGCGGGTGGCTTTATAGGCTGATGTTGTAATGTTAAAAAGAAGGCTGAAGGTATTCTAAATGCAACAAACCCTAATTTGTTCAAGCGTGAATGACTCAATGCAGATGGTGACGCCAAAGACAAAAAGAGATGATAATTGAATGATGAATAACAAGATGCAGCAAAATGCAAAGATTCAAAACTCTAGGACGTTTTTTTATACGTATGGAAGACCCTAAACACGTGAAGAATGGGGTAGAAGAAGGACTCAACTGGACATGAAACAAATAGACCCAAATGTAAAGAAAACGATAGAAGATGGTGGAATAGTACCTGGCTCTGGCAGCAGAGCTGACCAACGTTGGCGGACCAGAATGACCTGCAGATTTAAAAAAATTAAATTGGACCGGGCAGATCTTAAGGCAAAAAAAGTTAAAAGTTAGTCAATATAGGGCCGGGCTGGGTAGGCCAAAAACAAGGATGAGCAGGCCAAATGTGTAAAACCAGGCTGAGCTGAACCGAAATTAAAGAAACAGAATTTATAAATTAATTTCGAAATTAACTAAATAGTAAATAAATAGTAGAAATAATTTTAAATTCTAAAAAACTATAAATAAATTCTCGAAATTTCTAGAAAATTCTAGAAAATAAAAATTCTGGAATTAATTATTTTAAACCAATTTCCTGAAATAAAATAATTGTAACTAATTAAAATAATTAAAAAATAATAAAGAAAAAATAGGAAAATAGTAAAAAATGGCAGAAATTTTTTTACAACCAGTGGAAAATATAAGTGTTACATCCCGTGAATTTATGTAAATAAATAAAAAGAGTTTTAAATAATTAGAAAAATGTGTTTAATTGCTAAATAAAAAAATAAAAAAATAAATCAAAGGAAGTTACTGACGTGGGGGCATCAATTCCCCCACTGGGTTCCTAAATGCTACAATAACTTCCCCCACTTCAGCCATTATCTATCGTTAATATATAAAAAATTTTGTTTTTGAATTCCTTCCCTTAAATCCCCAGCGGCCATTCTCAAGAGGGGAGCAAAATTTCATTTTGGCCAAAAGTTTCACATCAACCAAACTACACAACTCCAAACTTACCTTCTGCAGCCAAAGGAAATCATAGGGAGAAAAAGAAGAAGAAGAAAAGCAGGAGAAGAACAATTCTTGGATTCAACACATCTCAACTTTATTTACGATATAGTATACGAATCAAAGTAAGTAAATTCTCTATACTTGCTATGCTTTTACAAAACCTATGCATTATTTTGATATCATACGATTGATCATACATAAGTATATGTAGTTGCATAATAGAATTGTATGTATGTATATTATGTGCGGCAGATTGTAAGTATGCATAAGAAATTGAAAGGGAGTTGTTGTAAATGTGCGTGGCTAAAATTATTAGATTAATATGTCGTTGGCCACTTGGGCATGGGCTAATTAATAGTATTTTGGATTATCATTGATGACAAGTAGCAATACAAATGGCATGTATTTATATGGTCAATGTATACATATACGTATGTAATTTGGCAGATTGGGAATATATATGTGTACATTTGAAATTGGTGAGCTTTGAACCAAAAATTTCGAATGAGAATTTGGCAACAGCGGCTGGTTGTATATGAATAAAGGAGGTATATTTGTCTTATTTACAAATATGTAAGAATATTGTATCTAGGATGTCACTTTCTGTAAGTATTTGGAATAAAAAAAAGAGTGGCCAAAATATTTTAGGTACCTAATGGCGTTGCTTTCGGCTGGAAACATAATTGTGATATATATGTAGTACGTGTAATATATATATCGGCCAATGCTAGATTTTGATATAAGTTATGGATTAATTTTGGTAAGTGTATTAATTATAAACCGTGATTATATGCGTGATAAATCGGCGTGTACGTATATACATGTATATATGCATGTATGGACGTGGACATATATGCGTGTACACATACACGGATGGGACTGATCGACTTTGGTATTTTAGACTTTTTGGTCTATTTGGATTATTTGTTTGGAAATTATGTGCTATTTGGAGGGCATTTTGGTAATTGTAACAAAATTAATATTTTGGTCTATTTTGGTTATTTGGACTAACTTTGATACTCGAAAAAATGGTTTTGAAAAGTTACATTGCATGTTTTTAGAAATTCACCCTTACAAGGGAAATATATCGGTAAGCCGGATTGATTCCTATTTTGGTTATCGAGCGCTGCAGATGTAACTACCTCGCCAGGGACAGGGTTTCTGCACGCCTGTTTGGATTGCTGCAGATATAACTACCTCGTCAGGGACAGTGATTCTGTATGCATATTTGGGCCTGAGTGTAACTACCTAGTCTGGGACAGGGTGCAAAGGCATATATTTGGTGCTATAGACGTAAGGACCTAGTATGGGATAGGGTATCTATAGTATATTTGGATTTTAGAGGAATCAATTCGTAAGTCTTACGGTATAAGTCAATTGTAGGAAAAGTGCTATAGCCATTGCATTCTTTGGACCGTTTTAGCCGGGGTTTAGATTTTGGACTTTGATATTTGGATTTGGACCGAGTTGTACTCAGATTTGGATTTCAGACTTTGGACCAGCTAAATCGGGTTTGGAAACTTTGGACTTGGAATATTTTGAACTTGGAATTTGGGCCTTTGACTTTGGATATTTTGGCATTGCATATTTGGAAAATTGCATCATTGATTTGGATTTGGACTAACCCCTAATTGGACTTTGTTACGTGCTTTATTGAAGATTGTTACGTACTTAATTTGACTTTGTTATGTACTTTTTTGGACTTTGCTACGTACTTTGTTGGGTCTATTTGCTCTACTTGCTTTTGGATGTTAGGGACAGAATAGTAATTTACTTGTGAAGGGAAGCATGCTACTATTTTATGCTGTTTATATTTTTATCACACTTGCTTCTCAGTGTATGATCTGATCGTAAGTATAGTGGGATTACCAAGTCGCTCAAACTACGCTTTAACATTTTTTTTTGCAGATAGACAGGTAATTGAGTTAGTATACCAAAGGATGATTAAGAATGGAGGTTTCAGGATTGAGGATATTCTGATGAGACTCGTTGAGGATTTAGTAGAGACAGTTATTTTCGTTACTCGAGATTTTATGTACTTTTAGAGATTTAGTATTTATCTACCTTTGACCATTGTATCAGATTTAGATTTTTCTAGACATTGATATTTATGATGATGAAGATTATTTCGAGGTTTTAAAGTTTTACTTCTGCTGACGTGTATGCATTTTGTTTTTGGCGCCTCGTATTCTCCTTAGCGAGATACGGCAGGTGAGTCGTTTTGAGTACTAGGGCTCGGGACGGGTCGTTACAGGTGGTATCAGATCATGGCTCTAGATCCATGGCAGAAACGTAGATTTAAGCCATGATCTTAGAAAATTAAGTTACAATTTTGCCCTTAAGTCACGATCTTAGACATAAGTGACGAATTTGATTAAGATTTGATCTTGGACATAAATACTGATTTTAGTCGTAAGAGTTGATTACATACTAAGCATGATTTCGGAATAAGACGTGACCTTAGACTTAAGAAACGATGATACTAAGAACGACCCTAGAAATAAGTTATGACCCTAGACTTAAGGAGATGTTTGGTTAAGAGACACATATACTTAGGATATTCCATATGAGCTCACTTACTTGACTTATTTAAGTTTTGATCATAACCGTTTGCACATTCCCTTAGTCGTGATTTTAGTAACCCTAATTGAATAGTATATAGTTAAAAAAATATATAAGATGCAATGTTAACCAGAATGCCCTACCACATGCGCTGGTTAATGCATAAAATTAGACGGGCCTGGCAGTTACTCAGACTGCTCCATCGTAATAGCAACATAAGACCCAGTACCATTAGGATAACTGAGGCGGGTTCATGCCTTTACATTGATAGTAGTGTCGGAATGCGACTACGTTTAACTTGAGATCTTAGCTACTAAGGAATGATTTATCTTTCCTTAGTCCAAACCGGCTTCTAGACATCCGTTTGGCCTGAATTTTTGCATGGATCATCTTTCCTACATAGTAAACACATGAAAGCAAGAATCACACGAGAACAAGATATACATTTGCTTATTTTATTGAAAGACACCTATATGCACGAAAAGTTATGCATGGAATGAAACTTAAGACTAAGACACACTTTGTCTTACATTTTGCACACCTTGGACCGCATCATTAGGGCTTTTGGTTAAGGTATGAGATAAGGTAGATTGGAATCTGGTTGGTGGTTTTAGGGTCGGATTTGGGATGGCTTTTCTTGGGCCGTGGTAATTGGTGATCGTTAAAGGTTTTGGTGGGGATGAAAGGGACTTGTGAAGGCATAGACATGTATGAATAACTGGTTTTAAACCATGAAATCAATCACAATGTGAAACACAAGATGCATACAATCATCATCAACTAAAAGCTTCCGTAGCAACAAGATGATTTGAAAGCGAGGTGGCTTTATAGGCTGATGTCGTAGTGTTAAAAAGAAGGCTGAAGGTATTCTAAACGCAACAAACCCTAATTTGTTCAAGTGTGAATGACTCAATGCAGATGGTGACGCCAAAGACAAAAAGAGATGATAATTGAATGATGAATAACAAGATGCAGCAAAATGCAAAGATTCAAAACTCTAGGACGTTTTTTATACATATGGAAGACCCTAAACACGTGAAGAATGGGGTAGAAGGACTCAACTGGACATGAAACAAATGGACCCAAATGTAAAGAAAACGATAGAAGACGGTGGAATAGAGTAACCCGGCTCTGGCAGCAGAGCTGACCAACGTTGGCGGACCAGACTGACCTGCAGATTTAAAAAAATTAAATTGGACCGGGCAGATCTTAAGGCAAAAAAAGTTAAAAGTTAGTCAATATAGGGTCGGGCTGGGTAGGCCAAAAACAAGGATGAGCAAGCCAAATGTGTAAAACCAGGCTGAGCTGAACCGAAATTAAAGAAACAGAATTTATAAATTAATTTCAAAATTAACTAAATAGTAAATAAATAGTAGAAATAATTTTAAATTCTAAAAAATTATAAATAAATTCTGAAAATTTCTAGAAAATTCTAGAAAATAAAAATTCTGGAATTAATTATTTTAAACCAATTTCCTAAAATAAAATAATTGTAACTAATTAAAATAATTAAAAAATAATAAAGAAAAATAGGAAAATAGTAAAAATGGCAGAAATTTTTTTACAACCAGCGGAAAATATAAGTGTTACATCCCGTGAATTTATGTAAATAAATAAAAAGAGTTTAAAATAATTAGAAAAATGTGTTTAATTGCTAAATAAAAAAATAAAAAAATAAATCAAAGGAAGTTACTGACGTGGGGGGCATCAATTCCCCCACTGGGTTCCTAAATGCTACAATAACTTCCCCCACTTCAGCCATTATCTATCGTTAATATATAAAAAAAAATGTTTTTGAATTCCTTCCCTTAAATCCCCAGTGGCCATTCTCAATAGGGGAGCAAAATTTCATTTTGGCCAAAAGTTTCACAGCAACCAAACTACACAACTCCAAACTTACCTTCTGCAGCCAAAGGAAATCATAGGGAGAAAAAGAAGAAGAAGAAAAGCAGGAGAAGAACAATTCTTGGATTCAACACATCTCAACTTTATTTACGATATAGTATACGAATCAAAGTAAGTAAATTCTCTATACTTGCTATGCTTTTACAAAACCTATGCGTTATTTTGATATCATACGATGGATCATACATAAGTATATGTAGTTGCATAATAGAATTGTATGTATGTATATTATGTGCGGCAGATTGTAAGTATGCATAAGAAATTGAAAGGGAGTTAGTTGTAAATGTGCGTGGCTAAAATTATTAGATTAATATGTCGTTGGCCACTTGGGCATGGGCTAATTAATAGTATTTTGGATTATCATTGATGACAAGTTGCAATACAAACGGTATGTCTTTATATGGTCAATATATACATATACGTATGTAATTTGGCCGATTGGGAATATATATGTGTACATTTTAAATTGGTGAGCTTTGAACCAAAAATTTCGAATGAGAATTTGGCAACAGCGGCTGGTTGTATATGAATAAAGGAGGTATATTTGTCTTATTTACAAATATGTAAGAATATTGTATCTAGGATGTCACTTTCTGTAAGTATTTGGAATAAACAAAGAGTGGCCAAAATATTTTAGGTACCTAATGGCGTTGCTTTCGGCTGGAAACATAATTGGGGGAAACTGGAGTAGAATTTTTAGGCATATATGTGATATATATGTAGTACGTGTAATATATATATCGGCCAATGCTAGATTTTGATATAAGTTATGGATTAATTTTGGTAAGTGTATTAATTATAAACCGTGATTATATGTGTGATAAATCGGCGTGTACGTATATACATGTATATATGCATGTATGGACATGGACATATATGTGTGTACACATACACGGATGGGACTGATCGACTTTGGTATTTTAGACTTTTTGGTCTATTTGGATTATTTGTTTGGAAATTATGTGCTATTTGGAAGGCATTTTGGTAATTGTAACAAAATTAATATTTTGGTCTATTTTGGTTATTTGGACTAACTTTGGTACTCGAAAAAATGGTTTTGAAAAGTTGCATTGCATGCTTTTAGAAATTCACCCTTACAAGGGAAATATATCGGTAAGCCGGATTGATTCCTATTTTGGTTATCGAGCGCTGCAGATGTAACTACCTCGTCAGGGACAGGGTTTCTGCACGCCTGTTTGGATTGCTGCAGATATAACTACCTCGTCAGGGACAGTGATTCTGTATGCATATTTGGGCCTGAGTGTAACTACCTAGTCTGGGACAAGGGTGCAAAGGCATATATTTGGTGCTATAGACGTAAGGACCTAGTATGGGACAGTGTATCTATAATATATTTAGATTTTAGAGGAATCAATTCGTAAGTCTTACGGTATAAGTCAATTGTAGGAAAAGTGCTATAGCCATTGCATTCTTTGGACCGTTTTAGCCGGGGTTTTATGGCGCCCCGCACCCCGGCCCCGCCAGAGTCGGTGCACCTGCCGTACTTCACTAAGGAGAGTACTAGGCGTCGTCTCATACGTATCATGATCAATGGTATAATGCATGGATATTCGCGCTTACACGCAGATAAGTATGCGAAACCGTGGTAGAATTTAAAACTTTAAATTAAAAACATCCACTTGATCATTCTTTGTTTTACAACCCAAATCAAAGTATCGAAACTCTCAAAAGTAGATGTTTCCCATCACAACTACATAATCAGTCATCAGTCATAATCGTCAAGTCACGTCTCCTAATCTGCCCATCCTTCGCTGCACTCACGGGTAGGGGCTCTAGGTCCATCCTCAATCCATTCTACCTTATTCCCTGCAGCCTCTGGGAGGAAAAATAGGGGGTGAGTGACAAAGTCACCAGCAAGTACACCATAAACAATCATGCTTTAACTGGAAAGTACATATAAGAACCGAACCCCAAAAATTCAGTTTAGAACATACCTGACCTTCCATTAAACACCCGTAAGAAGTCAACACAAGGTATATCCAAGGTCATAGCTTAACAGAGATTAAAACTTAACAGAGATCATAGCTTATGAAAGGATCATCATTCAATAAAGATCATGACATACAAAAGGTCATCACTCAATAAAGATCATAGCCTATGAGCTACCAATTCATAACAACTTGACCTAAATGTCATGAATAAGATCATAGCTTATGTATCAACAGTAGTGAAATCATAACTTAGGTAACGAGAGATAGGAGGATCATAAACTATGTAACATTACCTCTATCATTTGGCTAGCATCTCATCCCTTCAATCAATAGCCGTTAAGGCAATAAAATCATAACTTAGTCACGAAGCAATTAATAACATAGCCTAGTGATATCATGCTCATAACCATATGCAATGCGAATGAATGTGTAAAAGTAGCGCATAATGCCCTCCATCCAATACCCGATAGGGATCATCACTTAATGCGTCAAAATCATAACTTAAATAAAATCGTTACTTAAAGAGCATAACAATAAAAGACTGTACCTCGCATCGATTCATAACATAACAAGAGTCATCACCTAGGGAAGTCATACTTAGGGTCTACGAGGTCATCACAACTTAGTCTAAGTATCATGTGTCACTACACAATGACTTAATGAATGTAACATGCATGCATATGTACGTGTGATGCATCATGATAAAAATGAGAATATGATCTTTCATGCTTTTCTTAAAATCATCATCATCGTAAAACAATAGAGTGTTCAGATCTATCTTCCCGGATCTGAGGCGGTAACTTCTCCCCTTCGAATCTATTATTCCCGGATTCGGAACGGTAACGTCATCATACTTGCAGCATCTATTCTTTTCCGGACCCGCACGGTCATCATCATCATCATCATCATCATCATCAGGCCTATTATTTTCCGGGCCTGCACGGTCATACTGTCAGATCGCTTAACCCGGATCTGAGCGGGTTCATACTGGCCAAGTTCATACTCACATATGGTACCGGCGGGGAATCATTCTTTGCAAAATAAAAATCATCTTTTGAAAACACTTTTCATCTTTCTTTCACATAAAAAGATATGCTGGAAATCATGTACGTGACGATGATGCAATATATGACATGCATTATGCGACTCGTGAACAAATGCATCATAATCATGCATGCACAGACTTGTCTTTTAAACTGGAAAAACTGTCCAGCAATCACATTCTGTTCATACAGCCTCGTGCTCATCAATTAGTGCTCATATTCATAAACCCGTGCCATACATATGCATAATGAAGGCTTAGACACATACTATTAAAATTTCGTAACATTCCGAAATGTCTAACTACCTCAAAACATCATCCTATCATCAAAGGTACTGCTGAAATCAGCAGGGCAGTACCGCCTTACCTCAGTTTTGTGGGTTATAAAACTTTATTCATTTTGATCCATCACCTGGAAAACATAGCTAATTCACCAAAGAACAGTATTCATACGGCTAAACATCACATTCAAGCCTAAATGATCAAGATCGAAGCCGTACGACTTAAGACATTAAACTGTCCTATTTCCAGTTTTGTACCACTAACTTCAACTCCGTTGTTAACCATCAAAATGGTGGTTTTAGGCTGGTTTCTTTTCATGAACATGCACATCTATGCCTTGAGTAATTACCATAAAATTTCCAAGGCAATTCAATAAGTTTAAAGGGGTCATCTAATTACTTTCCCAAATTGGATACATGCAGAGACTGGATTGACCAGTTGTATCACGAAATAAATTGTGACCAAGCCACAACTCCTTTTACCAAAATTCCAACTCACAGATGTCATAAACACATCAAACTATCATCCTACCAACTATCAGCTCATTTGCATATTCCTAAGGTGCAAGTTCAAGCCACACAACTTACTACTCAAAACTGTCCTGTTCCAGCAACTCTGTTTGAGCAGTTTTACCAAAAATTTCATTAATAATAGTTCACAACTCCTTTAATCAAAATTTCACCTCTCACATTTCACATACACATAAGGCTATCACCATACCAAAAATTAGCCAATTTGAACGCTCCTAAGATTCATGTTCAGGTCGTTTAACATAACACATAAATCTGTCCAGTTCCAGTACTTTTGTTTGACCACTTCTTACTAAAAACTTCATTAAGGACAAACCACAACTCCTTTTATTGAAATTCCAAACTCACACATTTCATATACATATGAGGCTAACATCACACCAAAAATTAGCCAATTTGAATACTCCTAAGATTCATTTTCAGGTCATGCAAAACGTCACACGGTTCTGCCCAGTTCCAGTAATTTCTTCTTGAGCAGTTTTACCAAAAGATTTATTAAAAATAAACCATAACTCTTTTTACTGCAATTCTAACTCTCACTTGTACTACACACACAGAGCTAGTGACATGTCAAAATTTAGCTTAATAGAACACTTCTAATGTTCGTTCTCAAGTCACACAATCAGCAACACAAATCTGCCAGCTCCAGTAGTTTCAGCACTTCTTCACCTTTTTATTGTTCAAGCATACTTCAACCAACTTCATTTATTAAGATGACTTACTATGCATCAAATACACATTTAAACATAGTTATTTCAAGTCTCATAACTCATTTTAGGCTACACATGACTCATACCAACAGTCTTGCCATTTACGCTTAGAACATGTCACTTTTCATACCAACACTTTTCTTTACATCAACTAAGTTCATGTCTTGTTCTTAGAATCTCCAACTAAGATTCATAACTTAAAAATGGCTAGTCATTCAAGCATGCACTTCACAAATAAGGCAAGATTGGCTAGAGTATACTTGCCTCCTTGAACCTTAGAGCTTTTCCGTTGCTTGAACCTTGGTTGAAATGGAATGAAATCTTCCTCCACTTTACTCATAGCACACGTTTTTGAAGAGGAGAAGAAGGAGAACATTAGCTACATTTGAAATGAAGAATGGAGCTAGATTGAGGCTAGATTCATCTTACCAAAATGGAGCTTGAATGGATCTTGAAATGGATTCAAACCACCAACATGTTAGCTTCTCCTTAGTAGCTTGAAGAATCCTCACTTAGTAACCCTTTGTAGGTCACGTTTTTAGCATGGAAAAGGAGGGTATATTGTGAGCTTCATCCTTTGAAATATAGAACTCACTTAGAAGATTTAATCATACACTTACCTAGATGAATTCTTGGAGCTTGAAGATGGTTCTTGGACCTTCTTCACTAGCCGTATATTACAATGGAGAAATGGGAAAATCTCTTTGCTTTGTGACTTCTTGAGAGTTGAATATTCTAGAGTTGTTTTGAAGAAAGTTTTCTTTCCCCTTGGTTAAAGGAGGTAACCGTGGGTAGTAGTAAGAGGGAAGGGAGTTTTCCATAGCTTGGTTTAGGCTAATTAGAGTTAATTAGCCTTAGTTATTTTTTTCCCAACCAAGGTTACTTTAGTTCAACTATAGTTACTTTATGTCAACCATAGTTACTTTATGTCAACTATAGTTACTTTATGCGAACTATAGTTACTTTATGCTAACTATAGTTACTTTATGTCAACTATAGTTACTTTATGGCTAACCTAGGTTACTTTATCCAACTAGAGTTATTTCCTTAACCTTGTAGTAAATATTAAATAACCATGGTAATCTTTCTTGGTCAACCATGGGGGGGCGGTTTTGACTCCTTGGGGACAAACTTTACCATGCTTAATTTCTCTCCAAATGAGTTTAATAAGAAGCCATGTGGGTATTTGCCCCCTTTTTAATTGTTTCCCTTTTTCTTGTTTTAAAAATAAAGTTAGGAAATTCCCAATTTCCCTTGGGCTAGGCCGAAATTCTCCAAGAATTTGGGGAAGAATTGCCCACTACTTACACTCCTTAATTTTTTTGGCTTTATTTTAGGGAGGCCCTTAAGATTAAACTCTCCTATAATTTGGGAAAAACCCTTTAAGGCCCTTTTTAAACCTTGTGGCCGAAATTTTCTTAAGCCTTTGGGAATGAATTGGTCACTGCATATAGTCTCTAACTCACGCTTGAATTGATTATATCATTTTCTTATCATCCTAAAATGAAAGAATCACTAAGGAAACCACTTTATTAATTCACTTATATGAGTCTTCAAGTACTATACGACTTTTCGGCGGGGTACAACATTCTCCCCCCTTAATATAAGTTTCGTCCTCGAAACTTCAGGCTAGTCAACAAAATGGGGCGTCTACTCCTCATGTCGTCTTCCATTTCCCCATGTGGCTTCTTCTTTTGGGTAAATAAGATCGCATAAAGCGTCTATTTAGTTCCCTCAGAACTGCTTTGTTCCATTCATCTTAGAGATTTCATCAGAACTTATTCTAATTCTGTGTTCTCGTAACCTATCTCATATCAAACACTTGCAACCTTGGTACTATGTACTTGATAATGAATTCCATTCCGTGTAATCATGATCACAGCAGGCTTATAATTTCCTTTTCCATAAAATGTGTACAAGTGTTCATAGTGACGCATCATGACGAGGACCCCGAGTCCCATACGCAGTGTCATACTTGGTCATGTTATCGCTAATAATCTCACTTGCTTACTTGTGGTTTACTCATCATAACTTAAAGAAAACTATCATAATCACTCATTCTTGGTTAATAGGAAGTAGAGCAGAGGACATATGTACTTCACACTTATTAGGCGTACCTTGGTTGTTTCTTTGTCATCCGCATAAACTAGCCTTATATGGATACGGTTTCCACCTTCTACTTCGTTTGCTTGTTAAATCATTTCTTTTATTCTTTCGTTCCCTTACTATCGCATTCCGCTCCGTAGCGGTCCTCCAATAATTCACCAAAGGTCCTTGAATACGACTTAACTTGGTTTAATTTGATCTAGGGGTCTAGACCACGCACAAATCTGATCAGCTTAAACCTTTCATCTCTCATAATCAAAGGAACATACTGTCCCAAAGTAATGAATGAGTACGGAGCTGCCTGACCCTTGTCTTAGTGAGTCAAATTCCTCAACCCTTCTTGTGACTAAGTCTTGAGAGAGGAAGAACTCACAAAACTCCTCTTGGAACTTTGCCCTTATCCTATCCAATACTAGTATCATCATGGAGTTACTTTCAACTTTACTTAACCATCTTTCCGCCTTCTATGAACTAAATTCCCTGCCAAACCTTGAATACGTGTTCTCTTTAACTATTGCTAATACAGTTTACTGCCTCCTGGTGTGACAGTGATGATGTCATCTTACTGAATTGTGGTGCCATCCGCACCACGAAGTGTCGGAGTCTTACTTAAGGTATAAATATTCAGAATAAGTGACACCATTTAATTTGTAATCCATATACGATCTTATGGTCATGCAAGCAGGCATGATTACATTCTATAGATGGCCATCGACTAGGGCTTTATCATTTGGTCAAAGCCCTAATTTCCAGTCTAAGTCATCCTGGTCTAAGGTCAACTCTCATCTAAGATCAGAACTTAGGTCTAAGATCAAACTTAGTTGACTACGATCATAACTTAGTTCTACATTCTGCCTGGATCTGGAGCCTTTGCTCTGATACCACCTGTGGTGCCCCGCACCCCGGCCCCGTCAGAGTCGGTGCATCTGCCGTACTTCACTAAGGAGAGTACTAGGCGTCGTCTCATACGTATCATGATCCATGGTATAATGCATGGATTTTCGCGCTTACACGCAGATAAGTATGCGAAACCGTGGTAGAATTTAAAACTTTAAATTAAAAACATCCACTTGATCATTCTTTGTTTTACAACCCAAATCAAAGTATCGAAACTCTCAAAAGCAGATGTTTCCCATCACAACTACATAATCAGTCATCAGTCATAATCGTCAAGTCACGTCTCCATATCTGCCCATCCTTCGCTGCACTCATGGGTAGGGGCTCTAGGTCCATCCTCAATCCATTCTACCTTGTTCCCTGCAGCCTCTGGAAAAAAAAATAGGGGGTGAGTGACAAAGTCAACAGCAAGTACACCATAAACAATCATGCATTAACTGGAAAGTACATACAAGAACCGAACCCCAAAAATTCGGTTTAGAACATACCTGACCTTCCATTAAACACCCGTAAGAAGTCAACACAAGGTATATCTAAGGTCATAGCTTAACAGAGATTAAAACTTAACAGAGATCATAGCTTATGAAAGGATCATCATTCAATAAAGATCATGACATACAAAAGGTCATCACTCAATAAAGATCATAACCTAGGAGCTACCAATTCATAACAACTTGACCTAAATGTCATGAATAAGATCATAGCTTACGTATCAACAGTAGTGAAATCATAACTTAGGTAACGAGAGATAGGAGGATCATAAACTATGTAACATTACCTCTATCATTTGGCTAGCATCTCATCCCTTCAATCAATAACCGTTAAGGCAATAAAATCATAACTTAGTCACGAAGCAATTAATAACATAGCCTAGTGCAAATAGACTCAATATCATGCTCATGACCATATGCAATGCGAATGAATGTGCAAAAGTAGCGCATAATGCCCTCCATCCAATACCCGATAGGGATCATCACTTAATGCGTCAAAATCATAACTTAAATAAAATCGTTACTTAAAGAGCATAACAATAAAAGAATGTACCTTGCATCGATTCATAACATAACAAGAGTCATCACCTAGGGAAGTCATACTTAGGGTCTACGAGGTCATCACAACTTAGTCTAAGTATCATGTGTCACTACACAATGACTTAATGAATGTAACATGCATGCATATGTACGTGTGATGCATCATGATAAAAATGAGAATATGATCTTTCATGCTTTTCTTAAAATCATCATCATCGTAAAACAATAGAGTGTTCAGATCTATCTTCCCGGATCTGAGGCGGTAACTTCTCTCCTTCGAATCTATTATTCCCGGATTCAGAACGGTAACGTCATCATACTTGCCGGGTCTATTCTTTTCCGGACCCGCACGGTCATCATCATCATCATCATCATCAGGCCTATCATTTTCCGGGCCTGCACGGTCATACTGTTAGATCGCTTAACCCGGATCTGAGCGGGTTCATACTGGCCAAGTTCATACTCACACACGGTACTGGTGGGGAATGATTCTTTGCAAAACAAAAATCATCTTTTGAAAACGCTTTTCATCTTTCTTTCACATAAAAAGATATGCTAGAAATCATGTACATGACGATGATGCAATGTATGACATGCATTATGCGACTCGTGAACAAATGCATCATAATCATGCATGCACAGACTTGTCTTTTAAACTGGAAAAACTGTCCAGCAATCACATTCTGTTCATACAGCCTCGTGCTCATATTCATAAACCCATGCCATACATATGCATAATGAAGGCTTAGACACATGCTATTAAAATTTCGTAACATTCTGAAATGTCTAACTACCTCAAAACATCATCCTATCATCAAAGGTACTACTGAAATCAGCAGGGCAGTACCGCCTTACCTCAGTTTTGTGGGTTATAAAACTTTATTCATTTTGATCCATCACCTGGAAAACATAGCTAATTCACCAAGGAACAGTATTCATACGGCTAAACATCACATTCAAGCCTAAATGATCAAGATCGAAGCCTTACGACTTAAGACATTAAACTGTCCTATTTCCAGTTTTGTACCACTAATTTCAACTCCGTTGTTAACCATCAAAATGGTGGTTTTAGGCTGGTTTCTTTACATGAACATGCACATCTATGCCCTGAGTAATTACCATAAAATTTCCAAGGCAATTCAATAAGTTTAAAGTGGTCATCTAATTACTTTCCCGAATTGGGTACATGCAGAGACTGGATTGACCAGTTGTATCACGAAATAAATTGTGACCAAACCACAACTCCTTTTACCAAAATTCCAACTCACAAAAGTCATAAACACATCAAACTATCATCCTACCAAATATCAGCTCATTTTCATATTCCTAAGGTGCATTTTCAAGCCACACAACTTACTACTCAAAACTGTCCTATTCCAGCAACTCTGTTTGAGCAGTTTCACCAAAAATTTCATTAATAATAATTCACAACTCCTTTCATCAAAATTGCACCTCTCACATTTCACATATATATAAGGATATCACCATACCAAAAATTAGCCAATTTGAACACTCCTAAGATTCATGTTCAGGTCGTTCAACATAACCCATAAATCTGTCCAGTTCCAGTACTTCTGTTTGACCACTTCTTACTAAAAACTTCATTAAGGACAAACCACAACTCCTTTTATTCAAATTCCAACTCACACATTTCATATACATATGAGGCTAACATCACACCAAAAATTAGCCAATTTGAATACTCCTAAGATTCATTTTCAGGTCATGCAAAACGTCACACGGTTCTGCCCAGTTCCAGTAATTTCTTCTTGAGCAGTTTTACCAAACGATTTATTAAAAATACACCATAACTCTTTTTACTGCAATTCCAACTCTCACTTGTACTACACACATAGAGCTAGTGTCATGTCAAAATTTAGCTTAATAGAACACTTCTAATGTTCGTTCTCAAGTCACACAATCAGCAACACAAATCTGTCAGCTCTAGTAGTTTCAGCACTTCTTCACCTTTTTATTGTTCAAGCATCCTTCAACCAACTTCATTTATTAAGATGACTTACTATACATCAAATACACATTTAAACATAGTTATTTCAAGTCTCATAACTCATTTTAGGCTACACATGACTCATACCAACAGTCTTGCCATTTACGCTTAGAACATGTCACTTTTCATACCAACACTTTTCTTTACATCAACTAAGTTCATGTCTTGTTCCTAGAATCTCCAACTAAGATTCATAACTTAAAAATGGCTAGTCATTCAAGCATGCACTTCACAAATAAGGCAAAATTAGCTAGAGTATACTTGCCTCCTTGAACCTTAGAGCTTTTCCGTTGCTCGAACCTTGGTTGAAATGGAATGAAGTCTTCCTCCACTTTACTCATAGCACACGTTTTTGAAGAGGAGAAGAAGGAGAACATTAGCTACCATTTGAAATGAAGAATGGAGCTAGATTGAGGCTAGATTCATCTTACCAAAATGAAGCTTGAATGGATCTTAAAATGGATTCAAACCACCAACATGTTAGCTTCTCCTTAGTAGCTTGAAGAATCCTCACTTAGTGACCCTTTGTAGGTCATGTTTTTAGCATGGAAAAAGGAGGGTATATTGTGAGCTTCATCCTTTGAAATATAGAACTCACTTAGAGGATTTAATTATACACTTACCTAGATGAATTCTTGGAGCTTGAAGATGGTTCTTGGACCTTCTTCACTAGCCGTATATTACAATGGAGAAATGGGAAAATCTCTTTGCTCCATTGTGACTTCTTGAGAGTTGAATATTCTAGAGTTGTTTTGAAGAAAGTTTTCTTTCCCCTTGGTTAAATGAGGTAACCGTGGGTAGTAGTAAGAGGGAAGGGAGTTTTCCATAGCTTGGTTTAGGCTAATTAGAGTTAATTAGCCTTAGTTACTTTTTGCCCAACCAAGGTTACTTTAGTTCAACTATAGTTACTTTATGTCAACTATAGTTACTTTATGTCAACTATAGTTACTTTATGCCAACTATAGTTACTTTATGTCAACTATAGTTACTTTATGGCTAACCTAGGTTACTTTATCCAACTAGAGTTATTTCCTTAACCTTGTAGTAAATATTAAGTAACCATGGTAATCTTTCTTGGTCAACCATGGGAGGGCGGTTTTGACTCCTTGGGGACAAACTTTACCATGCTTAATTTCTCTCCAAATGAGTTTAATAAGAAGCCATGTGGGTATTTGCTCCTTTTTAATTGTTTCCCTTTTTCTTGTTTTAAAAATAAAGTTAGGAAATTCTCAATTTCCCTTGGGCTAGGCCGAAATTCTCCAAGAATTTGGGGAAGAATTGCCCACTACTTACACTCCTTAATTTTCATTTGGCTTTATTTTAGGGAGGCCCTTAAGATTAAACTCTCCTATAATTTGGGAAAAACCCTTTAAGGCCCTTTTTAAACCTTGTGGCGAAATTTTCTTAAGCCTTTGGGAATGAATTGGTCACTGCATATAGTCCCTAACTCACGGTTGAATTGATTATATAATTTTCTTATCATCCTAAAATGAAAGAATCATTAAGAAAACTTAGTGAAAGACGCTTGGAAGATACCACTTTATTAATTCACTTATATGAGTCTTCAAGTAAAATACGACTCTTCGGCGGGGTACAACAGGTTTAGATTTTGGACTTTGATATTTGGATTTGGACCGAGTTGTACTCAGATTTTGATTTCGGATTTTGGACCAGCTAAATCGGGTTTGGAAACTTTGGACTTGGAATATTTTGAACTTGGAATTTGGGCCTTTGACTTTGGATATTTTGGCATTGCATATTTGGAAAATTGCATCATTGATTTGGATTTGGACTAACCCCTAATTGGACTTTGTTACGTGCTTTATTGAACATTGTTACGTACTTAATTGGACTTTGTTATGTACTTTATTGGACTTTGCTACGTACTTTGTTGGGTCTATTTGCTCTACTTGCTTTTGGATGTTAGGGACAGAATAGTAATTTACTTATGAAGGGAAGCATGCTACTATTTTATGCTGTTTATGTTTTTAGCACACTTGCTTCTCAGTGTATGATCTGATCGTAAGTATAGTGGGATTACCAAGTCGCTCAAACTACGCTTTAACATTTTTTTGCAGATAGACTTGTAATTGAGTTAGTATACCAAAGGATGATTAAGAATGGAGGTTTCAGGATTGAGGATATTCTGATGAGACTCGTTGAGGATTTAGTAGAGACAATTATTTTTGTTACTCGAGATTTAATGTACTTTTAGAGATTTAGTATTTATCTACCTTTGACCATTATATCAGATTTAGATTTTCCTAGACATTGATATTTATGATGATGAAGATTATTTCGAGGTTTTAAAGTTTTACTTCTGCTGACGTGTATGCATTTTGTTTTTGGCGCCTTGTATTCTCCTTAGCGAGATACGACAGGTGAGTCGTTTTGAGTACTAGGGCTCGGGACGGGTCATTACAGGTGGTATCAGAGCATGGCTCTAGATCCATGGCAGAAACGTAGATTTAAGCCATGATCTTAGAAAATTAAGTTACAATTTTTCCCTTAAGTCACGATCTTAGACATAAGTGACGAATTTGATTAAGATTTGATCTTGGACATAAATACTGATTTTAGTCGTAAGAGTTGATTACATACTAAGCATGATTTCTGATGAGCTACAGCCTAACCTTGTGGATACAAACACTGACGATGACACCTCATTGCCCCACAATGGTCCCATAACAAGGAGTATGGCTAAGAAATTGTTACAATGTGTTGAATCATTTCTTTACAGGCATGAAGAGGATGAGCCAAGCAAAGATGATGTCCATTGGGTTTATATGATACAAGCTATGATCTAGTTGTATCAAATGCATGTTGTACATATCCTTAGATGTTCTTTTTGATATTATTAGTTTGTTAACTTTGTTTTAGGATAGTTTGTGTTGTATTCTTGCCTTATCTTTCATGTACACGTTTTTAGCTTGAAGGTGCAATGCAAACCTGAATTTTTGTCCAAGCAAGGAGGTGACAAGCAAGTAGCTTACAAGCAAGGAGGTGACAAGCAACCATGTCAAAATCAGATTTGTTCTTCACGTAAACATGGATGTACAAGCTGCTCAAACCTTCGACCAATAGAAAGAAGACTTGCAAATGCTTTAGCCAATCACAATTAAGTTAGAACAAGAATGCAAGCTGCTCAACATTTGATCCAATCAAATTCAAGAGAAGAAGTGGCTGGTTCATGTCTAATATGTTTGAATATTCAACACCAAACTTGGAACCAATCAAAGCTAAGTTCAAACCAAGCTGCACACTAGAATACCCAATCAGAATTTTGGCTGAAAGCAAAGGTGGAAGAAACGTTAGTTTAAAGAAAGTTTGGTTGAAAATTCAACACCAAATTGCAACCAATCAAAGGCCTTTCTCAAGCAAGCTGCTCCATGTATTAACCAATCAAATTGAAGAAGAAAGAAGGCTAGAGACAAGCATGGGGAGCACGTAAGAGACAACCAGATTTTTGGAACCAAAAGATGCTCAAACAATTTCCAAGCAAAGCATGTCCTTTTAGTGTTGTACTTTGTACTTTAAACCTTGTACTCTTGTAATTTTTGTTTAGTATAAATAGCATAGGAATCAGATTGTAGAAAACAGAACCATTATCAAATACAATTCAAACAGAATTTCCTTCAAGGAGTTTTACAACTATTTCTTAGTTGAGGATTGAAACCACCAACGGTTTTCTTGCAAGTTCCAGCCTAGAACTTGTTAGTATTTGCTTCTTTATTTGGTTTACAGCATCTTAGGGTCTCATTGAGGTTTTAGATGTGTTGGAGTGCCAAAGAGGAAGAGGTGTTGGCATAGATTGAGCCAAGAACAATGGTTAAAGTTCAAGGGGTATCTTGGAGATGTTCTTTGATATAGCTTGTGTTCAAATCAGTTTGGAATAGGAGACAAAGTCCTTGGCAACATTTTCTAGCCTTCGTTTGGCTCATCAATTTCGGAATAAGCCATGACCTTAGACTTAAGAAACGATGATACTAAGAACGACCCTAGAAATAAGTTATGACCCTAGACTTAAGGAGATGATTGGTTAAGAGACACATATACTTAGGATATTCCACACGAGCTCACTTACTTGACTTATTTAAGTTTTGATCGTAACCGTTTGTACATTCCCTTAATCGTGATTTTAGTAACCCTAATTGAATAGTATATAGTTAAAAAAAATATAAGATGCAATGTTAACCAGAATGCCCTACCACATGCGTTGGTTAATGTGATGCGTGAAACTCGTGGGCTCCAACAATTCCACCTTCCAAACGTCCTTCACAAAGGGTTAGGCACAAAGAAGTAAACTTCCCCTTGCTTCCTTAGTGATCAAACGTGTGGACAACGAGCAAGACCAACACTATAAGATGGTCGTTGATCAGGCAAACCAATACGGCCCTCCTGGACGGCACCTTTTAGCAATGGCAATACCTTCAAATCGCTCAACTTTGAAGGATCTTAACTTAGGTTTTTAATGCAAAACCAAGAAAACAAAGTATCACTCAAAGTGAAGAAAATATCAAGAATTGTTATTCATCGAAAGGTGAGTTTACAACCAGCCAAAGGGGTCCTATTTATAGGCCTAGAAGTCGCCCCCCTTTAGCTTGAGATGGCTAGAGATAATTCAAAATAAAGCTATCTAACAAATGTTTGAATTTGAACTTTGCTTGAAAATTTAAACTAAGATAATTCTAGCTAAAACTTGAAATGTTGGACCTGTATAGCACCACTAGAGGGGGGGGTGAATAGTGGGTTAGCGGAAATTACACTACAATTACCTTCAAAAACTTGTTTGAAGACCCCTTTGCCTCTTTAGCCTCAGATTCTGGAATTTCCAGAAACAGTTCACTGTTTTGAGCGCTTTGGTTGAACCACTTATACACCTGTGCAAGCTCTCAAACTTGGCAGAGATCAAGTTTAGACTGTTTATAGTATGTCATAAAAATTTCAGTCAATTCCAAGCAAGTTTGCACGTTCAAATAAGCAAGATAAGTAAAGTGTGCAATTCTGGCAGTTTCAGACAGAATGTTAGCTTAACTTCAAACGATGATATCTCAAAATCTACCCGTGCTATTTTGATGAATCTTATGTCAAATTAAACCTTATGATGTCTAGTTTAATTTGATATAAGGCTCACTTCAAGATTCGCAGGATAACCTATTCAAATTGAACAAGTTTTGCACACTGGTCAGAATTGTTCACAGAATGTAGCAACAATTTTGTGAAGACGATTTGAATATGCTAAACTCCTTAGAATTTAGTGATTCTTGCGGCTAATGAAAGCTAACACATTGAAGTATAATATATCCAAAATTCATGCAATTCTAAGACTGTTTGCCTGTTCAATTATGCGTGCCAAGTTAGTGTAATTCTCAGGCAGAAAACAGTAAGTGCAGGAAATAAGTAAAGAACACAAGGAATTATCCTGGTTCGGTCAATGTGACCTACTCCAGTCCCAAGAGACACCTTCTCTTGGATTTCACTAAACACCAAACACCAATGTCACCTTACAAAGCCAAAGGAAGAAGCTTTTCACCAACTTCTTCAAGAGACTTCACCAAAACAAACAGCAACTAGTTTGTTTCACCTTTGCACCTTTGCACCTTTTGCTCACCTCTAAGGAGTTAGCTTTATACACCAGCTTCTCCCTTACAATATATGTCGTTTAAAGGTGTTGAAATGACAAGAAATGAAGAACTATACAATCATAAAGCTTGCTGCAAATGTGTTCTTCAATATAGAAGAATAGAAGAGAAGAATGGAGACAAAGAGCTGAATGTCTTGCTTGCTTTTCTTTTGTTTTTCGTTGGTATACTTTTACTCTTCACCTTTGGAGCTATTTATAGCCAAGAGGACAGCCTAAAGGCTCCTTAATGTAGACGTTGGAATGGTTGATAAATGGAGAAAATTCAGCACTTTTCTAGCTATCCAAATTCAGCATTTGACTTTCAAAATAAAGTTGATCTTTTGATGCTTTGAAATGGTCTTCCAATCTGAACTTTTACCCTTCATCTTATCCATTATAGCCGTTGAAATGAGGTGGAAAAACAGCTTCATTTGAACGTTTAAAAGGCAGCTCCAATCAGCAATGTCCATGTGTGAATAACTTGCCATGTATGCAGCTGAATTGGCGTGTATTTTACACAATTTTATCTCCTCATTTTGAACACTAAATGAACGTTGGAATGGCCTAGAAGATAGGCATTGGAGAGTAGTTCAAAGATAGATAGAAATCAGCCAAGCTTTTGAGTTTGAATTAGTCTTCAACTTTTGAACACATAGCCGTTGCATAGCTTTCTTGGTTGAGAGATTTTTGCTCCAAATTTGAACCAAAATAGCCGTTTGTAACCAGCTCCAAAATATACAAGAATAGTCATTTGAAATCAGCACCAAAATAGGATTTATTTCAACTTGCCTTGACTTGTTCAAAATCTGAAAATTTGAACATGATTTGTGTGCCAATATCCGTTTGCACACATATAATATATAGCCATTTATGTCTTCAACATGTAGCATAGAATACCATATGAAGAATGCCAAGAATTCCAAGAAAACCATATATGTGATAACCATAATATAAGAATCCCAAATGATATACCATGCTGCCCGTTTCCATAAATATAGGACATGTACTATATGTGACATAAACACATATAAACATCATATAAACAATATATAACACGTTAGAAGATCCATTGGCAAGTGAAGAGACCAGAATACCCCTTAGCACAAAAATAGGAATTTTGTCCTAGGATGAACCTAGACATGGTGCTGCTCCAGATTCATTTTTGCCATGATGTGACATGACTTATAAATGTGTCATATGATCATATAAATCCGTTGGAAGAAGACCAAATAAGAATGAGAAGTCCAAATGGTGAAATTACCAAGATAGCCCTTATATAGGTCAATAAGCTTCACCACCGTGTCAACTCAGTTTTTATCCGTGTCAAGCATGCTTCTCCTCAGCCAATTAGATTCTAAATTGAATAAGGATCATGTGGGCTTTTGAATGACTCAATTTGGAGTTCATTTGCTCAAGATATGAACCAAAACCTGCAATAGAATACTAAACCGAGCAATTTGCCTTATATTGTAAGTCATGTGACTTCAAGGCTTGGTTAGATCATATAATTAACATGTATTGGCATATATATCATCTAAGATCAGTTTGAACATGTCTTGATTTAGACATGTGATTGAATTGGCCAAGTTCAATCTCATGATCTTAATCAAACTTGTTCAATCTTGATTCATTCAATCAATTTCACATTTAGCTCATAAATTCTAGCTCATAAATTCAATCTCATGCACACATATACTTTAAACGTTATACACACATACATGCTCACATATGCATTTTGCAATATATCACAACAATCTACATGCTCACATATGCATTTTGCAATCATTCAAACATGATATATCACAACAATCTCCCCCTTTTGATGATTTGCAAAATTACCCCACATATGTGTATATTAAGCATCTAAATCAATTAAGCTAAATCAAGTGTAAGCTTCTCCCCCTTAATGTGTTATCTCCCCCTTAACATGATATACAAGTGTAAGCTTCTCCCCCTTAATGTGTTATCTCCCCCTTAACATGATATACATACATATATCTTTTTTTCTCTCTCCCCCTTAATTTTGTAAATTATGCAAAAGACTGAACCGAGTTAGCAATACCCAGAATGATCTAGACAGTATTGTCAGTTGTAAGCAATTAAGCCAAGTCTTGCACGTAAATTCTCAAAGATAGCTTGATTAAGGGGTTTAGTGAATATGTCAGCTACTTGTTGATCAGTTCTAACATGTTCAATGTGTATATGTCCAAGATTAACATGATCACGGAGAAAATGATAACGTACTTCTATATGCTTTGCCTTAGAGTGTAGTACAGGGTTTTTAGACAAATTTATAGCACTTGTACTATCACAATAGATGGGGATATTATTTACTTGTATTTCAAAGTCTGAAAGTTGTTGTTTAATCCATAATAGTTGAGTACAACATAGACTTAAAGCCATATATTCTGCTTCAGTAGTAGAAAGTGCAACACTAGATTGTTTCTTTGAAAACCAAGATATTAGTGAGTTTCCTAGGAATTGACATGTTCCACTAGTGCTCTTTCTATCTACTCTACATCCACCATAATCTGCATCTGAATATGCATGTAGACTTAGACTGGATTGTCTATCATACCATAAGCCTAATGTTGGTGTATGTTGAAGATATCTAAATATTCTTTTTACAGCTTTAAAGTGTGACAACTTAGGCATACTTTGAAATCTTGCACACATACATACTGCAAACATAATATCAGGTCTACTAGCAGTTAGATATAGCAATGAACCAATCATAGACCTATATAGTTTTTCATCAAATGCAACACCATTTTCATCTTTGTCTAATTTTGTTGAAGTACACATTGGTGTTGGAGATGGTTTCAAGTTTTCAAAGTTGAATTTCTTTATCATATCTCTTATGTATTTGGCTTGATTGATATGTATACCACTTGATGTTTGTTTTATTTGCAAGCCTAAGAAATAGTTTAATTCACCAACCATAGACATTTCAAACTCAGACTTCATACAATCTTCAAAGTCTTTTACTAAGTTAGGATTAGTTGAACCAAAGATTATGTCATCTACATATATTTGTATTACAAGCAAATCTTTGTCTTTCTTTTTCAAGAATAAGGTACTATCTATGGTTCCTCTTTGAAAGTTGTTACTTAGTAAAAAGTTGGCAAATCTTTCATACCATGCACGGGGGGCTTGTTTCAAACCATATAAGGCTTTCTTAAGTTTATATACATGATTAGGGTTCTTTGGATCTTCAAAGCCTGGTGGTTGTTTAACAAAAACTTCTTCTTGGATATAGCCATTTAAGAATGCACTCTTAACATCCATTTGGAATATTTTGATGTTATTATAACATGCAAAAGCTAATAAGAGGCGTATGGATTCTAATCTTGCTACGGGGGCAAATGTTTCATCGTAATCAATACCCTCTTCTTGATTATATCCTTGAGCTACAAGTCTTGCCTTATTTCTTACTACAACCCCTTGTTCATTCATTTTGTTCCTAAACACCCATTTAGTTCCAATGATTGATTTATCCTCGGGTTTAGGTACTAAATCCCACACATTGTTTCTTTCAAATTGGTTTAACTCTTCATGCATTGCATCTATCCAATATGCATCGTTTAAGGCATCATTCACATTCTTAGGTTCAATTTGGGATATAAGTGCATGCCATTGATCATATTCATTAGGATCTATTTGCCTACATGTTCTAACCCCTTGATTTACATCTCCTATGATAAGTTCTTGAGGATGCTTTTGTTTATCTCTTATTTGCCACCAATTACTTGGTTGTGCATCTTCAATAGGTTCATGATGTTCAATAGGCTGGTTAGGCACAATTTCTTCATTACGTTCTTGTGTAGGGGGAGTTTGAACTTCATGCATTTCAAGAGTTTGATTTGGTGTTTCAATTTGATCATTTGTAGGTGGTAGGATAAGTTCATCTTCATCATGAAGTATTTGATCATTTGGTACATAGATTTCATGTTGATTACTTGTTTGGAGATATGCATTTTCATTGAACTTCACATGTATAGATTCAACTATCTTTCTTGTTTGTGCATTATAACATCTATATGCTTTAGAGTTCATTGAATATCCCACAAATATATGTTCATCAGACTTAGGATCAAACTTATCTAAGTTATCTTTTGTGTTCAATACAAAGCATTTACAACCAAAGACTTTTAGATAGTTTACCTTTGGGAGTCGTCCATTTAAGATTTCATATGGTGTTTTGTTCAATTTCTTTCTTATTGATAGTCTGTTGATCATATAACTTGAAGTGTTTACTGCTTCAGCCCATAAGAATTTAGGTACTTTGTTTTCTACCATCATTGTTCTTGCTACTTCTTGAATAGTCCTATTCTTTCTTTCAACTACACCATTAAGTTGAGGAGTTCTTGGTGGGGAGAATTCATGTTTTATACCTTTTTCATTACAGAATTTGATTAATTCACTATCTTTAAACTCACCACCTCTATCACTCCTTATCTTAATAACATGTGATTCATGTTCATTTTCAAGTTGTCTAATTAGATTAGTTATAGATGATGCACTTTCATCTTTTGAAGCAAGAAACAATGTCCAAGTATATCTTGAGAAATCATCAACTATTACACATACATAATAACTTCCACCTAAGCTTCTTGTTCTACATGGACCAAATAAGTCTATATGCAAGAGTTCTAGTATTCTTGACGTTGTGAACTCGGTTTTAGGCTTAAGGGATTCTCTAACATGTTTGCCTTTGATACAAGATTCACATAGTTGAAAATCATCCAAGTTAAGTTTAGGCAATCCTTTAACAAGACTTTTAGCGTGTAGTTTTTCTAAGGTTGATATACCAATGTGTCCTAAACGTCTATGCCAAAGATTGGGATCAGATTCATGTGAAACAAGACATTTTGTGTTACTACTTAGCATATCATCCATGTTAAGCACATATATGTTTCCTTCACGTTTTCCTTTTAACACAACTTGATTGTTTTTATCCATTATCTTACAAGAAGTGGAGGAGAAGAGAACATTCAAGTTGTTGTCACATAGTTGAGAAACACTTAAAAGCTCAAAGGTTAAGTTACTTACAAGTAGGACGTTTTTGATCTCAAACTTGTTTGGATCACCAACCTTGCCTTTGCCAATTATTTGGCCTTGGTTGTTGTCTCCAAAGGTAACTTTGCCACCTTTTGCAACGTTTTTAAGTGTGCTAAACAAATTTTTGTTGCCCGTCATATGTCTTGAGCAACCACTATCAACTATCCAATTGGTTTTGTTCTTTTCATCTTCTTTGTTGTTATAACCAGCCACTTGTCTTTCTTTGATGTTATGTACCTACAAATGTAAATAACAACTTAGGTACCCTTTGATTTTGGGTCCTTTCAAGGTTAGACAAGTTAAGTTCATGTTAGTGTACCTTTAGGTACCCAAACTTGAACAACCTTTCTTGGTTTTGAAATGTTAAAATCATGTTGCATATAATGAACAAATAGTGGATTTTGATACATAGAATATGATGGAAAAGGGGCTGCACATTTATGTCTAGTTGAATAAGCATTGTAAGTTCTATATGCATTTGAATGTTGCCATGTATATGAGTTATATCTTGGCCGTGTATAAGCATTGAATTTAGGCCGTGTATACGCAAGATGTTGTGTGTGTCTAGGCCGTGTGTTGTAAACTGATTTAGGCCGAGAGTATGTCATGTTCTTCACATAAGCATGTTGTTGCATATAAGGCATAACTTGAGCAGATTTCATACTACTTTGTTTAGGCATTCTTGTATACATGTAAGCATGGTTTCTAGGTGTATTTGCCTTCCTATATGTTGATGCATTTTGCAATCTTTGTGATGAAGGTGGTGTGGGCAGAATAGGTTCATTTCTAAATGCATTTGGCCTATATTTCATGTTGGTTGAAGATGATACAAATGTTGTTTCCTTAGGTGTGTATTCAGCTTCTTTAACATATCCAAGACCTTGTTTGTCATTTCCATGCTTTTGAGATGCAATAAGAGTGTCTAACATGTTGGAACCATCCTTAAATTGTTCGAAAGATTTGTTCAAGTCTAGGTTGCATGCTTTTAATGATTCAAATTCAGTTTGTATTTCATGTAATTTAGACTTTAAAACGTTGAAATCAACACATTGCACACATTGCACATTTTCATGTTTGTTCTTAAGTTCCTTAATCTGATTTTGCATTGAACTAATAGTGTTAGATGATTCAAGTTGAAGAACTTCTAGTTGAGAAGTTAGATTCAAGTTAGACGTCTCCAACTTGTTCTTCTCCTCAACTATTCTTTTCTTCTCCTTGGATAGCTTCTTATATCTATCATGCAACTTTTCTAATTCATCCAACAATTCATCTTGAGTAAAATCACATTCGGAGTCAGAATCGAATGTTACCTCATTTGTAGACTTTGAAGCCAAACATGTTTGTGCAACTTCAGGTTCCTCCTCGGATTCGGATGAAGATGTGTCATCCCAAGTGCTTGAACTTGCCTTGAGAGCTTTCTTCCTCCTTTGCTTAGGTTCTACTCTAGTTTTTGTCCTTGTCTTTTCATCCATGTCACGGTTTTTGTTCTTGTTTGGACAATCATATGAGATGTGTCCTTGTTTGCCACATTCATAACACTTAAGTTCTTTATCATACCATTTACCATCTTGTTGGTTAGATTTCACATTGATAGGGGCAGCTGATTTTGCTTGTCTTTTAGTTGGTCTTTTCTTGAAAAACTTCCTTAAACGCCTAGCTAACAATATTATGTCTTCTTCATCACTTTCATCATCACTTTCATACTCGGCTTGATTAGATGATTCGGGTTCATTTGTTACAAATGCAAGTGATTTAGACTTGTTACTAGTTTCAGCCTTTCTTATATTCAACTTGTTTTCATAAACTTTTAAAGAACCTATCAATTCATCAAGTTTTATTTGAGAAAGATCTTTGCTTTCTTCAATGGCACTAACTTTGGCATCCCATTCAATTGGCAAACTTCTCAAAACTTTTTGCACTTTTTCTTTCATCAAAAACGTTTTACCAAGGGATTCAAGTGAGTTGTATAAGTTTGTAAGCCTTAAATCCATATCAACAATTGATTCATTAGGCAGTAAATGAAATGTTTCAAGTGTAGTCATTAACATGTTAATCTTTGATTCCTTTACTTGATTAGTTCCTTCATGCTTCATTTCAAGACATTTCCACATATCCTTTGCACTTAAACATGAAGAGACATAGGCAGATTCACTCCTACTTAAACCATTCAACAATAATTGCATTGCTTTAGCATTAAGACTCATTTTCTTTTTATCTTCATCACTCCAATCTTTTCTATATTTCTCAACTTCTTGTGATAAGCCATCAATTATAACATGCTTAGTAGGCACATAAGGTCCATCTTCAATGATAGACCACAAGTCTATATCAATAGCCATTAAGAACAATTTCATCCTAAGTTTCCAATGACTAAAGTTTTCTCCATCAAAAAGAGGTGGTCTTTGTGTGGACATGCCTTCTAATTCTATTTTCATGTGTGACTTAGACATGCTTCTTAGTGTGTGAGAAAACGTTTAAAACACTTATAAGAAGGAAAGAAAGTGTCACCTTGTTGTAGATACCAAATATGAAGAATATAAGAAAACCAGAAAATTTCCAGCAACTTTGCAACTTGGAGTGTAAACTGTTTTCAGCTCAAATAAGAATATGGTGCTCAACCTTGCTCTGATACCACTTGTTGGACCTGTATAGCACCACTAGAGGGGGGGGTGAATAGTGGGTTAGCGGAAATTACACTACAATTACCTTCAAAAACTTGTTTGAAGACCCCTTTGCCTCTTTAGCCTCAGATTCTGGAATTTCCAGAAACAGTTCACTGTTTTGAGCGCTTTGGTTGAACCACTTATACACCTGTGCAAGCTCTCAAACTTGGCAGAGATCAAGTTTAGACTGTTTATAGTATGTCATAAAAATTTCAGTCAATTCCAAGCAAGTTTGCACGTTCAAATAAGCAAGATAAGTAAAGTGTGCAATTCTGGCAGTTTCAGACAGAATGTTAGCTTAACTTCAAACGATGATATCTCAAAATCTACCCGTGCTATTTTGATGAATCTTATGTCAAATTAAACCTTATGATGTCTAGTTTAATTTGATATAAGGCTCACTTCAAGATTCGCAGGATAACCTATTCAAATTGAACAAGTTTTGCACACTGGTCAGAATTGTTCACAGAATGTAGCAACAATTTTGTGAAGACGATTTGAATATGCTAAACTCCTTAGAATTTAGTGATTCTTCGGCTAATGAAAGCTAACACATTGAAGTATAATATATCCAAAATTCATGCAATTCTAAGACTGTTTGCCTGTTCAATTATGCGTGCCAAGTTAGTGTAATTCTCAGGCAGAAAACAGTAAGTGCAGGAAATAAGTAAAGAACACAAGGAATTATCCTGGTTCGGTCAATGTGACCTACTCCAGTCCCAAGAGACACCTTCTCTTGGATTTCACTAAACACCAAACACCAATGTCACCTTACAAAGCCAAAGGAAGAAGCTTTTCACCAACTTCTTCAAGAGACTTCACCAAAACAAACAGCAACTAGTTTGTTTCACCTTTGCACCTTTGCACCTTTTGCTCACCTCTAAGGAGTTAGCTTTATACACCAGCTTCTCCCTTACAATATATGTCGTTTAAAGGTGTTGAAATGACAAGAAATGAAGAACTATACAATCATAAAGCTTGCTGCAAATGTGTTCTTCAATATAGAAGAATAGAAGAGAAGAATGGAGACAAAGAGCTGAATGTCTTGCTTGCTTTTCTTTTGTTTTTCGTTGGTATACTTTTACTCTTCACCTTTGGAGCTATTTATAGCCAAGAGGACAGCCTAAAGGCTCCTTAATGTAGACGTTGGAATGGTTGATCAATGGAGAAAATTCAGCACTTTTCTAGCTATCCAAATTCAGCATTTGACTTTCAAAATAAAGTTGATCTTTTGATGCTTTGAAATGGTCTTCCAATCTGAACTTTTACCCTTCATCTTATCCATTATAGCCGTTGAAATGAGGTGGAAAAACAGCTTCATTTGAACGTTTAAAAGGCAGCTCCAATCAGCAATGTCCATGTGTGAATAACTTGCCATGTATGCAGCTGAATTGGCGTGTATTTTACACAATTTTATCTCCTCATTTTGAACACTAAATGAACGTTGGAATGGCCTAGAAGATAGGCATTGGAGAGTAGTTCAAAGATAGATAGAAATCAGCCAAGCTTTTGAGTTTGAATTAGTCTTCAACTTTTGAACACATAGCCGTTGCATAGCTTTCTTGGTTGAGAGATTTTTGCTCCAAATTTGAACCAAAATAGCCGTTTGCAACCAGCTCCAAAATATACAAGAATAGTCATTTGAAATCAGCACCAAAATAGGATTTATTTCAACTTGCCTTGACTTGTTCAAAATCTGAAAATTTGAACATGATTTGTGTGCCAATATCCGTTTGCACACATATAATATATAGCCATTTATGTCTTCAACATGTAGCATAGAATACCATATGAAGAATGCCAAGAATTCCAAGAAAACCATATATGTGATAACCATAATATAAGAATCCCAAATGATATACCATGCTGCCCGTTTCCATAAATATAGGACATGTACTATATGTGACATAAACACATATAAACATCATATAAACAATATATAACACGTTAGAAGATCCATTGGCAAGTGAAGAGACCAGAATACCCCTTAGCACAAAAATAGGAATTTTGTCCTAGGATGAACCTAGACATGGTGCTGCTCCAGATTCATTTTTGCCATGATGTGACATGACTTATAAATGTGTCATATGATCATATAAATCCGTTGGAAGAAGACCAAATAAGAATGAGAAGTCCAAATGGTGAAATTACCAAGATAGCCCTTATATAGGTCAATAAGCTTCACCACCGTGTCAACTCAGTTTTTATCCGTGTCAAGCATGCTTCTCCTCAGCCAATTAGATTCTAAATTGAATAAGGATCATGTGGGCTTTTGAATGACTCAATTTGGAGTTCATTTGCTCAAGATATGAACCAAAACCTGCAATAGAATACTAAACCGAGCAATTTGCCTTATATTGTAAGTCATGTGACTTCAAGGCTTGGTTAGATCATATAATTAACATGTATTGGCATATATATCATCTAAGATCAGTTTGAACATGTCTTGATTTAGACATGTGATTGAATTGGCCAAGTTCAATCTCATGATCTTAATCAAACTTGTTCAATCTTGATTCATTCAATCAATTTCACATTTAGCTCATAAATTCTAGCTCATAAATTCAATCTCATGCACACATATACTTTAAACGTTATACACACATACATGCTCACATATGCATTTTGCAATATATCACAACAATCTACATGCTCACATATGCATTTTGCAATCATTCAAACATGATATATCACAACATGAAATGCTTGAAAGATGTTATCTTCAATGAATCTAGTCATGTTTGGTGATGAAATTGGTGTTGGAGATGTTGTTGAACTTGAATTCAAAAACTAGTTGAAGATTGGATTCAATTTGACTTCAAACTTGAATTCAATCTTTGAATTATGATCCCATCCTTTTCTTATCTCCAAGTTGGCGTGTGGAAGCCTTTCTAGGCGTGTGAGATGTCTTCACATGGTTGAGATGTTGAATTCAAATGCTGGTTGGAGATTGAGTCTACTTGAACTTGAATTTAAACTCGGATTCAAATTTGAATTATTGATCTATCCTTATCCTTGCTTCAAAGAATGGCGTGTGATCCCTTGAGATGATAGCCTAATCCTTTTTGAAATGTATGCCTCAAATTGGTTGAAACTTGAATTCAAATTATGGTTGAATTTGAATTCAAGTTTATCTTCAAGTTCAAATTCAAGTGAGATGTTATCCTTCAATTTAAAGTGGCCGCCCCCCCTCTTTATGGATAATGAAGATGATTTCAACTTGATCAAGAGATTTCTATCTTGGACACCTTTGAATTTGTCTTAGCATAGACAAACATTCTCTTTGAAACATTCTCTTGAAACATTCTCTTTAACATTCTCTTGAAACATTCTCTTGAAACATTCTCTTCAAACATTCTCTTCAAACATTTCATGTACCTAATTTACCTACAAAGAAAAGACATAAAACAAAGATCACAAGACACAAGATAAAATTTAAAGAAACAAAGAGTGTAGACGTGCATGTGATACATGCTCAAGTTGAAGGTTCAATGAAATGAACCCAAGGAGTCTTAGGTTCATCTTGAACATGCTTGTACAAGAAGGTGGCAACTTGATGACAAAGTTCCTTTGCCCTCCTTCTTGTTATAGGACCTTTGACCTCTTGATGGGGCCCTTGATCCTCATCGGACCCTTGATCCTCATCAATCCCCCCTCCTCAAAAGGATTCGTCCTCGAATCAAAAAGGTCATCGTTGAAAGGGGTGAGATCAGCAACATTAAAAGTAGGTGAAACTGAACCATACCTGTCGGGAAGATTGAGGATGTATGCATTGTCACCTATGCGTTTCAATACTTTAAAGGGTCCATCTCCGCGAGGCAACAATTTTGACTTTCTTTCATTGGGAAATCTTTCTTTACGCAAATGTAACCACACTAAATCTCCAGGTTTGAACACAACTCTTTTCCGATGTTTGTTAGCTCGTCTTTCATAAGCTTTGTTTTTCTTTTCTAGTTGTGTTTTAACTTGTTCATGCAATTTCTTTATGTTGTCCGCTTTTTGTTTACCATCAAGACTAGAACGTTCATGCACGGGAATAGGAATCAAATCAATGGGAGACAAGGGATTAAAGCCATACACGATTTCAAATGGACTATGCAAAGTACCGTGATGGACACTCCTATTATATGCAAATTCGATATATGGTAAACAATCTTCCCAATGTTTAATGTGTTTTTGCAAAATGGCACGCAATAGTTGAGAAAGAGTACGATTAACGACTTCAGTTTGTCCATCAGTTTGTGGGTGTGCGGTGGTGGAAAACAACAGTTGTGTACCAAGTTTAGCCCACAAAACACGCCAAAAATGACTCAAGAATTTCGTATCTCTATCACTTACAATTGTACGTGGCATGCCATGCAATCTAACAATTTCTTTGAAGAACAAATCAGCAACATGTGTGGCATCATCAACTTTTCTACATGCTATGAAATGTGCCATTTTTGAAAATCGATCAACCACAACATAAATGCTATCGCGTCCTCCCCGAGACCTAGGAAGTCCTAAAACAAAGTCCATAGAAATGTCAATCCAAGGGGAATCAGGGACGGGTAAAGGTGTGTAAAGGCCATGTGGTTGGGATTTGGATTTGGCTTGTTTGCAAGTGATGCAATTACCACACAACCTCTCGACGTCTACTCTCATGTGGGGCCAATAGAAATGTTCCTTAAGAGTCTCAAGGGTTTTGAACACTCTGAAATGACCCATTAAACCTCCCCCATGGGCTTCTCTAGTCAATGCTTCGCGTAGGGATGATTGGAGAATGCACAATTTTTGTTCTTTGAAAAGATAACCCTCATGTATGTAAAATTTTCCAAATGGTGCTTCTTTACATGCCTCGAATATGGTGCCAAAGTCATGGTCATTGGGATACAAGTCCTTAAGTGATTCAAATCCTAAGAAGCGTGAAGATAATGTAGTCACTAACGTGTATCTCCTAGAGAGGGCATCGGCAACTATATTATCCTTTCCTTGTTTGTACTTAATCACGTAAGGGAATTGTTCTATGAACTCTACCCATTTGGCATGTCTTTTGTTCAACTTTCCTTGCCCTTTAAGATACTTAAGGCTTTCGTGGTCAGTGTGGATCACAAACTCTTTAGGTTGAAGATAGTGTTGCCAAGTTTGTAGGGATCTCACAAGGGCATAAAGTTCCTTATCATAGGTAGAGTAATTCAATGAGGCTCCTTTCAACTTTTCACTAAAATAGGCTATGGGTTTCTTACTTTGGGTCAAAACTGCGCCTATACCCACTCCACTTGCATCACACTCGATCTCAAAGGTCTCGTCAAAATTTGGTAGTCTAAGTATGGGTGCAGTGGTCAGCCTACGTTTGAGTTCATCAAATGCCTGTTGTTGTGGCTCTTCCCACCTAAAAGGCACATCTTTTTTCACAATTTCGTTTAGGGGTGCAGCTATGGAAGAAAAATCTTTGACAAAGCGTCTATAAAAGCTTGCTAGTCCATGAAAACTGCGAACTTCCCCTACATTCTTAGGTATAGGCCACTCCACAATTGACCTAACCTTTTCCTCATCCATCTCTACTCCCTCAGCCGAAATGACGAAGCCTAAAAAAACTACGCGTTCTAAACAGAAAGAGCACTTCTTAAAGTTGGCGTAAAGTTGTTCTTGCTTAAGCTTTTCAAAAACGGCTCTAATGTGGTCAAGATGATCTTCTATGGTGTGGGAATAGATTAGGATATCATCGAAATAGACAACGACAAAGCGTCCTATGAACGCACGTAAGACTTCATTCATTAGCCTCATAAAGGTACTAGGGGCGTTGGTGAGGCCGAAGGGCATCACTAACCACTCATAGAGCCCAAACTTGGTTTTGAATGCAGTCTTCCATTCGTCCCGTTCTCTAATGCGTACCTGGAAGTACCCTTGCTTAAGGTCAATTTTGGTGAAGAATTTGGATCCGTGCAACATGTCTAACATATCGTCTAGCCTAGGTATGGGGTACCTATACTTGACGGTAATCTTGTTTATGGCTTGGCAATCGGTACACATTCTCCACGTTCCATCCTTTTTGGGTACTAAAATGACGGGGACGGCAGATGGGCTCAGACTCTCTCGGATTTGTCCACTAGCTAGGAGCTCTTCTACTTGCCTTTGGATTTCTTTGGTTTCTTCGGGGTTTGCTCGATAGGCTGGGCGATTGGGTAACACGGCTCCTGGGACAAAGTCGATTTGATGTTCTATCCCTCTAATGGGTGGTAATCCGGATGGTGGTTCAGAAGGAAATAGAATTTCATATTCTTGGATAAGGGACGCAACTGAGGTAGGTAAGTTTGGTGGGAGTTCTTCAAGGGCAAGTTGACACGACTTTGGGATGATGATGAAGACAGTTTGGTTGTTATAAAGTGCACGTGTAACCTCTCGTTTCTTTGCGAAATACCCACACTTCTTTTTGGACTCGTTGACACTTAGGGGCACTACCTCTTTTCCCTTGCTCTCTTGTTTTTTGTTCTCACTTTTCATACACTCCACGAACTTTCTCTCGGCTTCTTTTTCCTTAGGATCAGCTCTAGACTTGGACATGCGTTGGTGATCCTCGTGGACTTTGTGTGGTGGAAGTGCATGCAGTTTATACAATTTGCCATTCAATTTGAAAGAATAACGATTCAAATAACCATCATATGTTACATGTCTATCAAATTGCCATGGCCTACCAAGTAAGATATGACTAGCATGCATTGGTGCGACATCACATAAAACATCATCTTTGTAACTACCAATGCTAAGAGAAATCAAAACTTGTTTGCTTACGCTAACTTCACCGCAGTCATTTAGCCATGCAAGTTTGTAAGGGTGCGGATGATTAGTCATAGGCAAATTCAGTTTTCTTACTAATTCGATGCTAGCCACATTAGCACAAGAACCGGAATCAATGATCATGGTGCACACTTTACCATTTATCATACAATGAATATGGAAAATGTTTTCTCTATGTTGTTCGTGATCATCTAATTTCGGATATGCATTTAAAGCTCTACGCACAACAAGAAATTCTTTAGTGTCAAAATCATCTAATGCGCCTAGATCCTCTTCAGGTTCAATTTCATTATCATGCTCAGACTCGTTTTCATGCTCGGACTCGGACACATATTCGTTTGTCTCTTCAATTAACATGATTCTTTTCGAATTAGGACATTCATTTCCTATGTGACCACGTCCTTGACATTTATAGCATTTAATGTCTCTAAACCTGTTTGAAGGATCCGAAGAATTGCCGGTAGGAGCCTTTTGTTGTGTGCGTTCATCTCTCCTTTGTGTGGATTGCACACGATTGTCCATCCTTTGTGATGCTCCTTGGTCACGCGTTTGGCCTCCTGTAGGCCGTGAACTTCCTGCTCCTGAAGGCTTGCTGTGAAATCTTGACGAAGATTGATTAGTACGATAATTGGAATTGAAATTAGAGGAGTTACGTACCTTTAATTGTGCTTCAATCTTCTCAGCCATATGGACCATGGTTGTGAGGTCGAGGTAAGGTTGAAGGTCAACCCTTTGCGCAATCTCCCTGTTTAAACCATGTAAGAATCGAGCCTTGGTGGCTTCTTCAGGTTCCTGCAAGTTAGACCTTTCCAACAAAATTTCTAACTCTTTATAATACTCGTCTACACTTTTGGAACCTTGTCGCAAATTATGCAAACTCGTGAAAATAGAACTCTCATAATTGTTTGGAATAAAACGTTGTCGCATTTCAAACTTCATTTCTTCCCAAGTGGCGATTGGGGGTTGTCTCGTCTTAATTCTATTTCGACACAAATTCGTCCACCAATTAAGTGCATAACCAGAAAATTCAATGGAAGCATACCTCACTTTTTGCAATTCACTATAATTGGTACAAGAAAAGATCAAATCCACTTTCGTTTCCCATTCTAAATATTCCTCCGCATTACTTTTACCATAAAACGTGGGAATACTTATTTTGGTTTTGAGAAAATCGTCATCTTGTGGGAAAAGGGGATTTTGGCGTCTTTGGTAACCACGAGGATGGTGGTCATCAAAGTCATAATCATCATGCTCAAAGGGAATGTAATCATCAGTGTACCTTCTTGGAGCGTACTTTCTTGCTTATGTAGGAGGAGCAAAACGTCTCGCTTCGGTGTGTGGGGGTCGAATGTTATCGTCCTCAACTTCTTCCGGAGGATGGCGCCTTGGTTGTGGTGGTGGAACGGCCCTGCTTGTTCCTTGGCCATCACTTGTTTTGTAGCTTCGCTCCACGTCTTCCAAGCGATGCTTAATTATCTCATTGTCGTGCATGAGTTTCTTAAGCATTTCCAGCATTTGTTGTTGAGTATTGTCAACAGTTTCGGCTCCTTTAGACTTGCTAGATGCGGAATTGCCACTGGCCATTGTACCTAAGGAATTGAACGAAAACAAAGGAAAAAGAAAGAAGCAAACTAACACAAAGACAAACAAACGTTAAGGGATTAGTAAAAAAATAAGCTATGGACACTCCGATTTCGACTCTTTCCACTCTCTTACCACTTTGGTTCTTGGATAACCTGAAGTTAAGAAGTCTCAAAGTGATCAATAAGGAAGTGTATTGCCAAGGCTTCTTCAAACCACAATGTTCTCCGCTTGTTTCTTCCTTTTCGCTTTCAAGTTGCACCAATTAGTATCAAAGTAGAACCAATTGAAATGAACTCAAACTTGAACTTTCTACTAAGAATCAAAGAAAATAAGCAACCAAAGTTGATGTATAAGGCTGAACCAAAGATTAACTAAGGGTTGCCGTGGGCAATCTTTAGTTAATTTTGATTCTATGCACTTACTATCCACAAAATGGTTCAATTCATGCAACAATCGAGCAACCAAATGTGTGATTGGTTCAAGAAGATCAAGAGTTGGAGAATTGGGTATAGGGACGGCAATGTGGGTAATATGGTATCCAAGGTTTGCAACTCGTACCAAAAAAATTTTCCATGCAATGCACAAACGTTTTGCCCTTTTTCTTTGCTCTTGTTCTTTTTGTTTTTCTTTTTCTTCCTTGCTATTTCAATTGAGCAAGGTTCAGATTCTCCTTTTTTTTGACTAAGGGCAGAATTGGAACTTCACTTGTTTTGCACTTAGCACTTGCGTTTTTGGACAGAATAGTGCAATGTATTTAAAATGCAATTTGTATCTTGGACTTGCAACAAAAATAACCTTGGAAAGTGAAGGAATTTGGGGTATGGCCGAATGGAGGTTAGGGTTAGGGTTTTTTTTTTGATTTAGGGTTTTTTGAATGTTTTGGGAATTTGCGGAATGGGGTTATAGGAACGGAATGGGCGTTGTAGATGGACTATTTGGGTTGGTAATTGATGATTGGTGTGGTCAATTTGGGTATTGGCTGGTTTAGGACATAATTTGAACAAAATTCAAATTCTAGGGTTAGGGTTTATTTGAATGAATTGGGATATTTAGAATCTGATTGTAGTTGGTAAAATTGGTTTAGGGCTTTTTGTGCGGGGTGTAAATAGGGTTATTTGGGATCAGGTTGGTGAGTTTTAAGGTTGGGTTGGGGTGGGGTTGGTTGGGCCGTGGGGTGGGGGGGGGGAATTAGGGTTTTGAAAATGGTTCGGGAAGGCAAACACACGTATGACTACTTGTGTTAAAGCATGAAATCAATCACAATGCGAATCATAAGATGCATACAATCATCACCAACTAAAAGCTTCGGTAGCAACAAGATGATTTGAAACCGAGGCAGCTTTATAGGATGATGGTTGAAATATTTTGAAGAAGGCTGAATGTAACCTAAAAATGCAACGAACCCTAATTTGTTCAAGTTTGAACGACTCAAAATCAGATTGTGATGCGAAAGGAAATAAAGGAAATGACACTTGATGAAAAGCAAAATGCAGCAACGTGTAAGGACTCAAAGCAATGTTTTTGTTTTGGACGTTTTTTTTTTGGAATGGAATGCAAGACAAATGGCGTGTAGAGGGAGGAGTAGAAGAAGGACTCAACTGAAATTGAAATGACTAGACTCAAACGAAAAGGAAATGATAGATGGTGGAATAGAGTAACCTGTCTCTGATACCAATTTGATGCGTGAAACTCGTGGGCTCCAACAATTCCACCTTCCAAACGTCCTTCACAAAGGGTTAGGCACAAATAAGTAAACTTCCCCTTGCTTCCTTAGTGATCAAACGTGTGGACAACGAGCAAGACCAACACTATAAGATGGTCGTTGATCAGGCAAACCAATACGGCCCTCCTGGACGGCACCTTTTAGCAATGGCAATACCTTCAAATCGCTCAACTTTGAAGGATCTTAACTTAGGTTTTTAATGCAAAACCAAGAAAACAAAGTATCACTCAAAGTGAAGAAAATATCAAGAATTGTTATTCATCGAAAGGTGAGTTTACAACCAGCCAAAGGGGTCCTATTTATAGGCCTAGAAGTCGCCCCCCTTTAGCTTGAGATGGCTAGAGATAATTCAAAATAAAGCTATCTAACAAATGTTTGAATTTGAACTTTGCTTGAAAATTTAAACTAAGATAATTCTAGCTAAAACTTGAAATGCTTGAAAGATGTTATCTTCAATGAATCTAGTCATGTTTGGTGATGAAATTGGTGTTGGAGATGTTGTTGAACTTGAATTCAAAAGCTAGTTGAAGATTGGATTCAATTTGACTTCAAACTTGAATTCAATCTTTGAATTATGATCCCATCCTTTTCTTATCTCCAAGTTGGCGTGTGGAAGCCTTTCTAGGCGTGTGAGATGTCTTCACATGGTTGAGATGTTGAATTCAAATGCTGGTTGGAGATTGAGTCTACTTGAACTTGAATTTAAACTCGGATTCAAATTTGAATTGTTGATCTATCCTTATCCTTGCTTCAAAGAATGGCGTGTGATCCCTTGAGATGATAGCCTAATCCTTTTTGAAATGTATGCCTCAAATTGGTTGAAACTTGAATTCAAATTATGGTTGAATTTGAATCCAAGTTTATCTTCAAGTTCAAATTCAAGTGAGATGTTATCCTTCAATTTAAAGTGGCCGCCCCCCTCTTTATGGATAATGAAGATGATTTCAACTTGATCAAGAGATTTCTATCTTGGACACCTTTGAATTTGTCTTAGCATAGACAAACATTCTCTTTGAAACATTCTCTTGAAACATTCTCTTCAACATTCTCTTCAAACATTCTCTTGAAACATTCTTTTGAAACATTCTCTTCAAACATTCTCTTCAAACATTCTCTTCAAACATTTCATGTACCTAATTTACCTACAAAGAAAAGACATAAAACAAAGATCACAAGACACAAGATAAAATTTAAAGAAACAAAGAGTGTAGACGTGCATGTGATACATGCTCAAGTTGAAGGTTCAATGAAATGAACCCAAGGAGTCTTAGGTTCATCTTGAACATGCTTGTACAAGAAGGTGGAAACTTGATGACAAAGTTCCTTTGCCCTCCTTCTTGTTATAGGACCTTTGACCTCTTGATGGGGCCCTTGATCCTCATCGGACCCTTGATCCTCATCATAATGCATAAAATTAGACGGGGTTACTCAGACTGCTCCATCGTAATAGCAACATGAGACCCGGTACCATTAGGATAACTGAGGCAGATTCATGCCTTTACATTGATAGTAGTGTCGGAATGCGACTACGTTTAACTTGAGATCTTAGCTACTAAGGAATGATTTATCGAAACAAAGTAACGATTTATAAGCATTATGATCAATAGAGTTCATTGAGATATATCGTAAGGAGGAATTTATAGTCTAAGGTTAAAATGTTGAATGTGGTGTTATCGAAATAGGTTGACGATATTAGTCTTATTGGAAGTATTGATCGATAGCTTTATGCAAGAATCGACTATAGTATGTGCCTTGGAACGATAAATTGTCACAAATCTTTGGTTAAGTGTTGATTTCTAGAAACATTGAGTTACTTGGTTTGAATCTATTAAACATGAATCGAAATAGAGTAAACATGAAAAAGAATTGGATACTATTCATGAAGGATTTAGTTGAATTAGAATTAACGGTTGAAATAACCAAGTAAAGGAGAATGGTGGATCGGTATGGCGCGCGGAAGCATGGTGAATTAGAATACCCTAAATCGATCAATATTTAGTGTGTCATGCGAGGTTTGAGAAATCTAAGTTAAAAATTTTAGCATAAGTTGATGAACACTAGACTTATAAAAACGGTACATATGCGGATTTTCATTTGAGCGTAAGGATAACTTAGAAAGATTATACAAAATATTGGACTATTATTTCTCAAGTAGTTAAATATTTTCATATATGCACGTACCCTGCGGTACCTCTATATTTTAAAGGTGCTTCAAAGATTTTGTACCTAAGTATTTCATTTGGTCTAGTAATTTTATTAAGATACTCCTTTTTGTATTTGTATACCAGTATAATGAAGGTTTAATTATTTTGCCAACTTTAAACGAAAAAAAAGATATATTTTAAAATGTTGATGTTTTCAAAGAACGATATATTTATATAATCCTTATATAATATCTCATACTTTCTTTAGGTTACATCTATTTTGAAATTAATTCTATTGTCGATTATTGACATTGAAGCATTTTATCCATTAAATTTTTTTATTAATCGCTTGCATCGAACTTGCTTAATTTTGAGAAACAAAATTAGTTTTCGAAATATACGTACTTCCTTTTAGAAAAAGAAAGACACGGTATTCGAATTATTTTATAAAACTATACATTGTTGAGTTCAACTGCTTAACATAGTTTTACCACAATACTTGTGCGAACAAGTTATATTACTGTTTTATAATTGGTCATGTGAGACACTGCTTTGCGAAAACAAACAATACTTGAGATCTTGTATTTATAAAAATTAGACTGGATATTATTCTAAATGATTAAAGCTATATTTCAAATTATAGTTACGTAAGCTACCTTTTTATTCAAAGGCAAAAAAACATGTCCATACACATTCGTATATTAGGCTCTTGATAATATGCCGAAGAAATAAAGATATGGTCATGTAGTTAGTTCATAAGTATATAAGAATGTTGAGGGAGTGTGATGATTAACATATTGGAGTACTCAATGGACATTTAGTTTGGTTAAATATATCTAAGAGGTGAAGCATCAACGATAAGTCAGTCGGAATTGTAGATTAAAGTATATAAGTTGAATGATACATATTAAGTGATATAAGCGAAATTAAGGGATTAACGACCCAACAGTAAGGTTTATATGATGATATTCGTGATGCATACTAGGTGAAAGAATTAATTTGAACTACATTAAGCTGTGAACCACGTAATATGCAACTTTCGAGGACGAAACTTATTGTAAGGAGGGAGGTCTGTTACATCCTGTGAATTTATGTAAATAAATAAAAATAGTTGCCTTAAGTACCTTTTCACCCAGAAAGAGCTAAATATGCGCCAACGCCGATGGCTAGAGCTGATAAAAGATTATGATATCTCAATCCAGTACCATCCAGGAAAAGCTAATTGAGTGGCCGATGCTTTGAGTCGGAAAAAAACCATCCGCGACAACCGCTTTTGCGGTGCGATATGGAAGAGTCTGATCTTAAAGTGGTCAATTCTATTGATGATGTTCTTGCTAAGTTGGTCTTAATTCCTTCATTAATTGATAAAATTAAAGAGGCTCAAGGAAAGAATGAAGCTTTGAAGAAGATCAAGGATAAGTTGAAAATGAAGCCAACTGAAGGTTTCGAGACCCGCGGTGATGACAGCATATGGTTCAGGGGTCGGTTATGCGTACCCAAGGATGACGTTATAAAGAATGAAGTCCTTCAGGAAGCCCATAGTTCCCGCTTATCTATTCATCCAGGAGCCAACAAGATGTATCAAGACTTAAAGCAGAAGTTCTGGTGGCCTGGCATGAAAAAGCAAATTTCTGAATTTGTGGAGAAATGTCTTATTTGTCAAAGGGTGAAAGCGGAGGATCAAAGACCAACAGGACAGTTGCAGCCCCTTGAAGTTCCTGAGTAGAAGTGGGATCACGTCCCTATAGACTTCGTGACTGACCTACCAAAGACAAGTAATGGATACGATGCTATTGGGTTGTGGTTGATCGTCTGACGAAGTCCGCCCATTTCATGGCCATGTCAATCAAAGCCTCTATGGAGAAATTGGCTTCCATGTATATTGATCAGATTGCATGCTTGCACGGAGTACCCATGAGTATAGTTTGTGACCGCGACCCTCGCTTCACTTCTAGATTTTGGACAGCCTTCCACAAAGCGATGGGCACTGAAATCCGGATGAGTTCTGCATTTTATCCTCAAACTGATGGTCAATCGGAAAGAACAATCCAAACAATGGAGGAAATTTTACGTGCTTTTATCCTTGATTTTGGAGGAAGTTGGGACAAAAGTCTTAAGTTGATTGAGTTTTCCTACAATAATAGCTATCACCGATCCATTGGAATGGCCCCTTATGAAGCGCTATATGGAAGAAAGTGTCGATCTCCCCTTTATTGGGATGAAATTGGAGACAAGATTTTTGAAGGACCCGACCTAGTGGAGCAAACATGAGAAAAAGTGATGATTGTCAAGCAAAGGTTGAAGGCGGCTCAAGACAGAGGCAAAGTTTGGGCCGACGAAAGGCGTCGACCATTGGAATTCCAGGCAGGTGAGAAAGTATATTTGAAGGTCTCTCCATCGAAGGGCGTAAGAAGATTTGGCATAAAAGGAAAACTGAGTCCAAGGTTCATCGGACCATATGAAATTCTAGAGAAGATTGGATGGAGAAGTTGCCTACCGATTAGCACTACCGCCATTGATGTCGCAGCTGCATGATGTATTTCTTGTGTCCCAGCTTCGCTGATATGTGCACGAACCCAGCCATATCATCGAGGAGCAACCGTTGAAGATTGAAGCCGATGTATCTTATGAAGAAGAGCCTGAGAGGATTATCGATCGGAAGGAAAAGGCCCTAAGAAAGCGATATATTCCCATGGTTAAGGTGCAATAGAAGCATCACTCTGTTGATGAAGCCACTTGGGAGACTGAGGAAAGCATGAGGAGCTAATACCCACATATCTTTGACTAGTGCTCATAAGTTTCGAGGACGAAACTTGTGATAGGTGGGAGGATGTTGTACCCCACATAAATCATTCTGTATCTCTGACTCTTATGAGGTGATTAATAAAATATCAGTCCTTCCAAGTGCGTTTTATTAAATTCCAATTCTCTTCTTCAATTGAATTTCCTTAAAGAAAATATTATGAGAAATTATATAATTATATAAGTATGTTCCATAACAAAAGTGAAATGATAATTATACCCCCAACCTTATATAGAAATTGGCATGCATGGAGTCTTGGAGACTCTAGAACCTTCTTTATCCTTAATACCCAGCTAACTACTCTAGTAGATTTTTTTAAAAAAAACATCCTCAAGAGTAACCATGGAGTAAATAGCCTAACACACTAAATACCCCTTCATGATTATGCCTCATGCACTTGAAGAGTCTCTCTTCTTCTTCTTTATTTTAAACCGTCGGGTACCCATGGTGCATTCCATGGAAGCTCCTTCAAGACTACACTAGAAACTTCATCTCATTCCTCTCCCTCAAAATTCTCTCAAGGGTTCACCCCAAGCAAATCCCTAAAGGTCTCTTGCATACTTAGGCTACTCCTCATCACTTCATTTCGGCAAGCTTGGACTAAGCAGATTCAAGACCATCATCTTCTTAAGCTCTCAAACTCATCTAGGTAAGTTGCATTCTAAATTCCAAAGTGAATTCCAAATTGCAAATTTAAAGCTCGCCTTGTGCCTTTTTCCTTTTATAAAAACCATTACCCTCTAATGGTCACTAGGTGAAGATTTTTCAAGCTATTAGGTAGTGCTAGCATCTTGGTGAGATGGACCTCATTCAATCTCCATTTGAGCTCTATTTTGATAAGAAAATATAGCCTCAATCTAGCTCTTTTGTTCATTAAAATAGTAGCTAATGCTCACCTTTCTCCTCAATCCCAAAAGTGTATGCTCCTTAGTGAAGTTGAAGGAAACTTCAATCCATTTCAACCCAAGGCTCAAGCTAGGAAGAATTGCTAAGCTCAAGAAAGGCAAGTATAATCTAGACATTCTTTACTTGATTGTGAAACTGTATACTTGAATGTCTAGTTATTTTAAGTTATGAACCTTAGATGAAGTACTAAGTGGAAAGCATGAGAAATTGGATGTTTTATAAGGGAAATTGTTGGCATGTTGAGTGATTCTCTCTATGGATATGTTATGTGCCTAGATTAAACATGATATGAGACCTATTATTCACAAAAAAGGTCTGTTTTGATGATTAGTTGAATAGTGAACTAATTCTAGTCAGGAATAGACTTTATGAGGCATAAAATGTATGAAAATTTCCGGTTTATGGGGCTGTTTGGTGTGGGGGTATTGTGTAGCTTAAAGAATACCATGAGACCTGAAAGATCATGTTAAAATGTGTACTTGGTGGTTAGTAAGTTATTTTAGGAGTTGGAGTTGGTTTGGGAAATGTTTCAAGAATAATAGTGTTGATGTGTAAGATTCTCTAAAACAGGTCTGTTTTGGTAGCAACTTGCTTGGCCATAAAATGAATCTTAGAAATGTGTAATTGAGATAAATTTTGGTGTGCTGGTAGCTTGATATGTGTAGTGAGTTTGTATGGTGGAAATTCTGTAAAAGAGCTTGTGGTTTGGCCTTAATGGAATTTTTAGTAAGAACAGGTCACTACAAATTCTGCAAGTACCTAGATTGAGAAAAATAATTAATTGACCCCTTTAAACATGTCGGATTGTTTTGAAATTTTTATGGTATCTACCTAACGCATAGGTGCATACACCCATGCAAAGAAATTCGCTTGAAACCTCTGTTTTAAAGGCTAACAACTGAAATGAAGGTCGCGGTACGGAATCTGGAAAATAGGCAATTTGATGATGTGTATTGTGAGGCCTTGATCTTGTTTATTTAGACTTACATGTGATGTTTGGGCATATGGATATTGTTCCTTAGTATGTTGGCTATGTTTTCCAGGTGATAGTCCTAATTGAATATTGTTTTATGACCCTTGGAACTGAGGTGAGGCGGCTACTGCGCTGCAGAATTCTGCAGTACCCCTTGATGGTAATTTAATTTTTTGAGGACCTTAGACATCTTGAAATGTTATGAAATTTTTATGTAATGTATCTAAGATTCCATTATGCATGTTTGTGGCAAACGTTTCTGGAAATAGGCTCTGAATTGGTGATTTTGAGGCCGTGTGAAAAGGGCATTGCTGCTGGACTGTTTTCTAGCTTAAGAAACAAGTTCGAATATGTCTTCTATTTTGTATTTAGTCATGAATTGCATGTTGCATATCCTGCATTGCATTGTCCATGTTCATGCGACTTATGAAACTGATTTTGTGCCAAAGAATTGTAAGAAAGCTCTCTTTTGTGGAGATAAGTTTTCTGGTTTTGAAAGAAAAGTTCCTATTACTTCCTGGCCAGCACAACCCGCTCCAGATCTGGGGTTAATTGATCTAATGATGATGATTTATGACCGTCTAGGACCGGAGATAATAGACCTGAGGATGATGATTATGACCGTCTAGGACCGGATATAATAGACCTGATGAAGATGATTATGATCGTCCAGGTCCGGAGATAATAGACCTGATGATGATGATTGGTTGTAAGACCGTTTTTAACTCCAGAAATAATAGATCTGAAGGGAATGGTATGACCGTTTTATATTCGGAGACAATAGATTTGAACCCTCTCTACTCCTTTGTTTATGACAATTATGTTTTTAAAGTAAGAATGATCGAAATTGGTTTTCATTCTATCATGCTGCATTACAATTGCATATTCATATGCATTGCATATGATTGTGAGTAGAAAGCTTAGCCTATTGTCAATTAAGTTACGCTTATGTTATCATTACTGCTATTGGGTTGAGGGTCAGGTATGTCGGAAAAGTTGAGGTTCTTGGGATTTGGTTCTTGTGTATAGTTTCTATTTAATTCATGATTTTTTATGGTATACTTGCTGGTGACTTTGTCACTCACCCTTTTATTTTCCCCCCAGAGCCTGCAGGGAATGGTGTAGAGCGGATTGATGATGAGCCTCGAGTTCCTTATCCGTAGACAAGAGAGTGGATTGCAGCTTAAGGACTTTTATAATGGCTTATGTTTTGTGGACTTATTTTGGGACATTGATTTCAGATTCTTCTATATTTAGAAGCTTTGGTTGTAAACTCTATGTCGAATATTCGGAAATGTTTTCTTTGAAAGTTTTTATTCTGTCTAAATTTTGCTTACCTGTTAAGATGATGACATTGTAGTCCATGATTTTGGTATGGACTGTGACATGTTATGCATTGATGCCTGGTACTTTCCGTAGCGAAGTACGGTGGGTGCACCATACGCAGGCTGGCCGAGTACGGGGCTGCTACAGAGAAGAAGCCTTAATGTGTAAGAGATCTCGAAATAACATAGCGTGAGAAGATCCACTACGCTGCACATCTGCTAGTACCCTTTGAGCATCAACCTCTACATCAATTGGAGTCCAAGATCGATCAAAGAATAAATATGCATAGTATACACACACACACACACACACACACACACACACACACACACACACACATATATATATATATATATATATATATATATATATATGGCTTTTACTGCCCCTTCTAAGACCCATTCATCTGGAATACTAACATCATTCCATTTTATAGATATTGAAATTACAGGCATTAGATCTGGACAGATCTGTATGTAGAATCATTGTTTCTCCTCTTTTTAAAGAGTGTTTTGGTTTTGGACCTATAAAATGGAACTCATTACTTTGTAATCCGATATATTAAAGCCAATGGATAAATATGCATAGTATACACACACACACACACACACATATATATATATATATGGCTTTTACTGCCCCTTCTAAGACCCATTCATCTGGAATACTAACATCATTCCATTTTATAGATATTGAAATTACAGGCATTAGATCTGGACAGATCTGTATGTAGAATCATTGTTTCTCCTCTTTTTAAAGAGTGTTTTGGTTTTGGACCTATAAAATGGAACTCATTACTTTGTAATCCGATATATTAAAGCCAATGGATTTGATCCTGGCAACATATCATATCAATGTGTTTTGATTTGGAGTACCAAAGTTTTTAATATTTGTGTATCTTTTAATGAACAAGAAAAATTTGGATAACAATCAAAAGAGATTGGTCCTGTACACAGACTGGACTTGACAGAACTAAGAAGTGATTGTTCATAGTTGTTATGTCGTATATCTCTTAAGACTACCAATATTGATATATCCAAATCTTCTCTTGTTAAAGGTTTGATACCTACTTGTATTAGACCAGCATGTAAATATTGGTATCCTTTCTTTTTATGTTTTTCTAGTGATTTATAAGAAAGAAGTTGTATTGTTTCAAATTGTTTAGAGAGTGGAATATCTCTCTCTCCAGTTTAATTATGTAATTGGATTTTAACATATTAATAATTGAAGACTCATATATTTCACTTTTCGTAATCTTTGGAATGAGCCAGTTATTTATAGCATTGTCAAACCCCAATCCACAGAGGTGACCAGCAAAATGCCTTCTTATAAGAAGGTCGTGCAAACATAATTTGTGGAGAAAACCTTCTATCAATATATCACTACTATAGAAAAATCATATTATAATACTATTCCCCTATTCCCTTTTATATATACTGTTCTTTATTTATCTTCTTGGGGAGTTTTTGTACCCCCTTTGATTCTGTTATTTAATTTCATTTTTCTTAATTTACTTCCTATTTTGTTATGTATAGTTTGTTATATATTCTCTTTCAGTGTCAGTGGTTTATATTCCTGTTTGTGGTGTGGTATCAGAGCCAATTGGTTCAGATCTACCGACAGCTCATTCAGTTTTATATATCTTTTAATTATATTCGTGTAAATTTTTGGTGAGTGTTTGCTTTGTACACGCTGGGTTGTAAGTGTCATCTCATAAGTAATAAATCATGTATGCGTCAAAGTGTTTGTAGCCAAAGATCCAATCAAATATAAAAGAAAGCATATATAAAAATGGATGATATGCCCGAAAGATCTGCTTCATGCAGTTCGCTAACATGCGCAAATAAGAATAAAATTTTCAACACTAAGGAAATAATAATAGAGAATTTTGACAAGGCAGCAAATAACTTGGTCATTCCAAAGATTAAGAAAAATGAAATATATGAGTCTTCAATTTTTAATATATTCAAATCTGATTACATAATTAAAACAGAAGAGAGATATATTCCACTCTCTAAACCATTTGAAACAATACAACTTCTTTCTCATAAATCACTAGAAAAACATAAAAAAAAGGATGCCAATATTTACATGTTGGTCTAATACAAGTAGGTATCAAACCTTTAACAAGAGAAGGTTTGGATACATCAATATTGGTAGTCTTAAGAGATATACGACATAACAACTTTGAACAATCACTTCTTAGTTCTGTCGAGTGCAGTCTGTGTACATGAACAATCTCTTTTGATTGTTATCCAAATTTTTCTTGTTCATTAAAAGATACACAAATATTAAAAACTTTGGTACTCCAAATCAAACGCATGGATATGATATGTTGCCAGGATCAATTCCATTGGCTTTAATATATCGGATTCATTGCAAAGTAATAAGTTCTATGTTTATTGGTCCAAAACCAAAAAACTCTTTAAAAAGAGGAGAAACAATGATTCTACATACAGATCTGTCCAGATCTAATGCTGTAATTTCAAGATATATAAAATGGAATGATGTTAATCTTCTAGATGAATGGGTCTTGGAAGGGACACTAAAAGCCACAAATCAAGAAAAACACGAACCTAATACTGAAATAAATAGAATAAGAATATTAAATGATGGATTGGTTAAATTAAGCTTTGCTAGAAGTTTTTCAACTACAGATAAAGATAACGTCTCTAATTCTAGCACAATAAATCTAGGAAGATTCTCACAGATACCATCTGTGATAGATATTCCTTATCGAAAATAGAGATTTTCAACATCATATGTTAAATATGTTAACTCTTCACTTAGAAAAGCTGATTATTCCACGGAAATTTCTAGACCAGTTTATTCTAAATCAGGGTTTTGTTCAAAATCATATTTTAATACACCTAGTACATCAAATAATATTTACACTAAATCAGATTTTAGTGCACCCAATAGCCCAACACAATCTGCAATAACAGAAAATATTGCAAATGAATTAAATGTTATGTAAAAAGAATTTTAAGTAAATAAAACTGTTTTACATAATGAATTTTATAGTCAAGCGAATAATAATAAAAGAGAATGGCTTTTTAAACATTATTGTAACGTTAGAAAACAGATTCAAGAAAAATATTATGAATTTATTAATATTCACAAGATAAATATATTTTTCTTTGACTGGTTTGAAATATATGCTTCACAAACTAATATAAAATTTCCTTTTAAAACAATAAACCCAATAATTGAAAAACCAAAAGAATGGATAACCATCACAGCTTCAAAAAAGATAATGTCAAATCATTCACCTTTAGCAGGTATAAAACTGGACATCGGAGGGAATCCAATAGAGGCTATTCCTTAAAAAAATATGACAGAAGATTATCTTATAAGCACCAAACATATTATTCAACAAAATAATTATGCAAATACACATTTAAATACAATAGGTAAACAATTAGATAAGTTAGAAAAATATTATCAAACACAACCAATAAAAACGACAAGTGAAGAATCATATATAAAAAAATTAAACAACCATTGTTTAAACCATTTCAAATATCATCTTCTAGTATGCAAACTATGTCTAATAAAGATGAGTATAATCAATTTATAAAACAACAATTAAGTCGTATAGAGAAAAGTTTAGAAAATAGTAATTCTATAACAAATGAGGTAGTAGCGGATTCAAATTTTAATACATCTATAGCTAGCAGAACTGGAAATAAAGAAAAAGAAGTTACTTCTTCTAAAATAATAATCTAGAAGAAAATGACTCTTTTGATAATTTTGATAATTCAAACAGTGAATTAGGAAAAGCATATGAACAATTCTAGAATAATAATTCTAAAGAAAATAAAGTAGAAAAAATAGAAGGGGATAAATCTATAATACCAGTACAAATGTCTACAGATTTGAAAATAAAACCTATTTCCCAATACCGTTTTAATGCACAATGTTGTACCCAACGAAAATCATATTGTACTTGAGACTCGTATGAAGTGGTTTAAGGAAATATTGGACCTTCCAAGCACGTTTTATCAAGTTTTATCACTTCTCTTTAATTATTTTTCCTTAAAATGAATACTATAAAAAATAGTATAATACTCCAAGTAGGTCATATGAAGCATGTGAAATGACCATTTTGTCCTCCCAAGATTTTTGAGATATTCGGCCACAAGGGTTTTAAAGGACTCTAGAATATTCTTCCTTTATAAGACAACTAGCCTTTAATGGTCTCCCTAAAGCAAAGACTAAAAGCTTACACAAAAATTAAGTATCGTACTAAATGGGTTTAAAAAGCTTAAGGGAAAAAGTTTTACACCTTTTTCCTGCCCAACCGCCGGGTAAGGGCATGGATAGGGCATCCATGAGATCCCTTTTTATTTAAATGCCTCAACTAATCACTTTATTGCTTTCTTAAAGAAATTCCAAAGGTCTTATACACAAAGGGAAGTAGGGTGTTAATCCAAGATTTAAGATCTTCTTTTCTTTTCTTCTATAGGCCGGATGCAACATAGGGGAATAATCCATGGGATCATTTTCATCATAATAGTCCAACTAACCACTTTTAGTTGAGACAGCTTTTTCTAATTATCCTCAAGAGACAATTAAGGAATAAAGAGCCTAGGGAAGGCTCTACCACCGGATTACCATGGATAATCCATGGTAACCCCTAAACAACTACTCTAGTTACTTTTTTTAACCATCCTAAAAAGGTAACTTAAGGTGTAATTAATGGAGGTAACTAAGGGATAAATAAACCCAACCATACCCCTTACCGTCGGTTTGTACCATGGTGAAGACATGAGACACCTTGATCCACTACTATAGTTACTTTTTCTTAAACCCACCCCAAAAAGTAACTCATGTTGTAATTAGGGGTTTAGCATTAAGTAGCCCTCATGATGTCCATGCAAAAGGAGAAACATCTCTCCTTCTCCTTCATTAAACCAACCGGCCACCCTTCTTGGATTACAAAGACAACATTTTTCAAAGAACATCCTAGAAACTCCTTTCTTACAATATTCTCAAGAGTCACCCCGAACAAGTCACTTAGGAGTCATTAAACACTTAGGCAACTCCTCCATCCCCATTCCTTCATACGGCCATTAGGAGCTAAAGAGACTCAAGGCTATCTTCATCATGAAGAGTTCAAGCTTCATCTAGGTAAGTGACATCTTAGATTCTAAAGTAGAGTCCATTTCTCTAAAAAGTGAAGCTTACATTTATGTTCTTTTCTTGCCAAAAACCGTGACTTTCAATGGCCACTAGGAGGAGATTGTTCAAGCTACTAAGGGGAGCTAACTTTTTGGTGGGTTGAATCCATCTTCATCTCCATTTAAGCTCTATTTTGGTAAGGAAATCCTAACCTCAATCTAGTTATTTCTTCATTCAAATAGTAGCTAATGTCCATCTCTCTCTCCCCTCCCCAAAACCATGTACTATGTGTCAAGGTTGGAAGAAAGCTTCAACCTTTTTCAACCAAGACTCAAGCTAAGGGAATTTCTTACTCAAAGAGGCAAGTACACCCTAAGCAACCTTGGCTTATTTACGAAGTATATGCTTGGATGACTAGCTCTCTAAGATGTGAATGTTAGTTGAATGTTCTAAGAACTATGCATAAGAACTTAGTGAATTTAAAGAAAAGGTGTTGTCTTGATGTATGGTTTACTACACATTTATATTTGTGCTCAATCGAAATATGACATGACCCCCCACTATGTGCAAGGAAAGGGCTGTTATGAAAATTGTTAGAGGAATAAGTTAATCATATTGAGAAAAGACCACATGAAGTGTGAAATGCATGAAGATGGCGTGTGTTGTGTATAAAAAGGCAAGGCTGTTTTATTATGACTTGTGTGTAGCCTAAGATTATTATTAATCTTGAAATAACTATGTCAATATAGGTATTTAATGGTTAGTAATCCACCTTAGAGAAATAAGGTTATTTGGATAGTCATGGACAAGATAAATTGGAAAAAAGCAAAACTACTGGAGCTCGCCAGTTTTGGTGTATTGCATGGTCTGAAAATGAACCCTAGGACAGTTCAATTTTTAGCTAAGATTTGGCAGAATGGTAGCCTCATATGTTTAGTAAAAGTGAGAGATGAAATTTTGGTAAAAGTACTTGTGGTTTGTGCTTAATAAAGTTTATTGTAGGAGTAGGTCACTGCAGTTCTAGTAAATACCTTAACTTGGAAAGAAAATTATTTGACCCCCTTAAGTGTATTGGATTGCCTTGAAAATTTTACAGTACTTACCTAAGACATAGAGGAAATTGCTTAAGATCATTGATTTTATGGGGTAACAATTAAAGGAAAATCACGGTACAAAATCTGGAAAAACAGGGTCGCATGGTATAGTGTTTTGTTGAGGCCTTAATACAATTTAATTGGAGTTGTGTAGCGCCCCACACTGGCCTGCCTGCATACGGTGCGCCTGCCGTACTTCACTGCGGAGAGTACCAGGCGTCAATCCACATCATATCGTATTCCATAGTGAATTGTATGGACTTTCCTACTTACATGTCAACGGGTAAGCAAAATTGAGGCAGATTAAAAACTTTTAAATAAAAGCATGCCGAATATTCATCCCAACGTTTACAACCATGTCCACAAAACAAAAAGAGAAATCTGAATTTAAAGTTCCATCATAAATCCATCAAACATAGCCATCATAACAAAGTCCTTAAGCTGTCCTTCTCTTGCACGTCAATGGACAGGGGACCATAGGCTCGTCATCGATACATTCTACCCCATTTCCTGCAGGCTCTAGGAGGAAAAATAAGGGGGTGAGTGACAAAGTCACCAGCAAGTATACCATAAACAATCATGAATTAAATGGAAATTATACACAAGAACCGAACCCCCAAAAAGTTTTGATTCACAACATACCTGACTTTCAATCCATCACCCGTAAGAAACTAAGATCATAACTTATGAGACAAGAAATCACATTAAGATCATAACTTAGGAGATATTAAATCATAACATCATAGCCTAAGTGATAGTACATCAATCATTTGACTAGCCATGAAATGTAGCATGTATGAGTATGCACATGTGATGCATCATGATAAAAGTTGAGGATAAGTTCTTTCATTCTTGCTTTCAAAAATGTCATCGTCAATAAAACGAGAAAAGGGAGTATTCAGATCTATTACACCCGGATCTGAGGCGGTCATACCATTCCCTTCAGATCTATTATGTCCGGATCTGAAAACAGTCGTACAATCACTCATCGTCATCAGGTCTATTCTCTCCGGACCTGTACGGTCATAAATCATCATTATCAGGTCTATTCTATCCGGGCTTGAACGGCCATAATAATAATAATCAGGTCTATTCTCTCTGGACATGTACGGTCATAATCATCATCAGATCAATTAACCCCGGATCTGGAGCGGGTTATGCTGGCCAGAAATCAATGGTACCAATAGGAGTTGTTCTTTTCAAAACTGAAATCTTTTCTTTAAAAGAGAGTTCCGGAATTTCTTTGACATAAAATCAGTTTCATGACTCATGTAAATGAGGATGATGCAATGCATGACGTTCAATATGCAATTCATGACAAAATGCATCACATAATCCACGTATGGCCTTGTTCTTTCGGCTGGAAAATTTTTCCAGAATTTACATTCTGTTCATGCGGCCTCAAACATAACAAATCAAGGCTATTTTCATAAACTCATGCCATACATATGCACAATGGAGTCTTATCTACATGCCATAAAAATTGTGTAATGTTTCGAGATAGACAAAACCCTCAACTCATTAAGTTACTAAACAAAGTACTGCTGAATCCAGCAGCGCAGTACCCATCTTTACCTTACTTTCAAGCCCATAAAATCCTGTTTAATTTGGGCCAATACCTGGAAAACATAGTAAACATACCAAAAAATAATATTCATATGCCCAACAGCAGATACAAGTCCAAATCCACAATAATAAGGTCTCCCAACTCATGCCATAATTCGGTCCTATTTTCCAGTTTTGTAACACAACTTCAATTTGGTTGTTAGCCCTCAAAACAATGGTTCCAAGTTGATTTATTTACATAGACATGTTCATCTATGTCTTAAGTGATTACTATAAAAATTCCAGAGCAATCCAATAGGCTTAGGGGGGGTCATTTAATTATTTTCCCAAAACTAGGTACATGCAGAATCTTGAATGACCATTTGTCCCTAAACATTTTATTGCGGATAATGTTAGGAAATCAACCAAGATCACTGCCAAACGCGCAGCGGAAAACAAAACTTGATCTCTGATTTCCTACCAAGGATCCATGTTGTTCGTTTAATTCGACAAAAGAAATCAAAAACTACCTCCGTAGATTCGAAGTCTGCAGATGGAAGAGGTGCGAAATCACGAACACCCTCTGTCGGTATCCACACGAACGCTTCCGCCCGGAGTGCTAGCTCTTCAAACGGCACGGCTGAAGAACTCGTTTTTCACAAAAACGATTCTAGGGTTTCTGTTGTTTTCGTGTGTATTTCGTATGTCTCTATGTACGAGATACATAGATATATATATACGCATTTATGGATATTAAAAACCGAGTCCTAATCGGTTTCGTTGATGCCAATCAAAATCCATATCAGATATGGATTCTGTGAGGATATTCAAAATCCATATTAGATATGGATTCTCTCATTATTATCTGACAGCATATATATATATATCTATATACATATAACCACAAAAACGAAAATAATAATATTAATAATAATTAATATCCAATAATAATATTATTAATATTAAAACGATAATAATAATAATAATTAATATCCAATATTAATATTATTAATATTATTAATCTCAGCCTTACGCATTCTTGTGTGTGACCCGATAGGCCCATATTAATTGGCAGTTGATTAAATCTCTATTAAGCCAATAAGCCATAATTGGCCTCTAGCAAGGCATTACAACTACCCAATTAATACGAGTAAAGTCCAACTAGCCTAATAATAGTACATGCATTAATCCCTTTGTCACACGATATCTAGTTTGAACATAAGTCATGGTCAGCGTCATACTTATATAGTTCAAACATATGATTACTCGATCTCTAAGTAGACTGATAAAACAAATGATATTGATCGCACTATCAATTCATTTGAGCACGGCCATACATTTCACAGTATCACTAATCGAGGGGCCCAAAGATATCTCTCTCAAAAGAGAGGGACAAATTCTATCTTGATTGTTCAATATCCTCTACATAATTTCTATCACATTCAATCATGACCTTTATTATTATCCAGTTACGGATAACGGTTGATCATGTCAAAATATAATAGTCCTTATGTTGGAAACTATGACAATCTCAAGTCAAAGGATTAAAACATGACTATCATGAGATTTACTTATGACGCTAATCCATGTAGCAATCTCATAATGGGTCTATCCAATACACTGTTCTCTAACAAGTACCTATGAGATTGATTCGTATCACCATACACATAATCATCTCATGATTATCAAATCAATACTCATACTGATTATAAATTATTTTATCTTCATAACAATAATGAATCAGGGACATATATCAAAATTGTGTAACATACTAACCAACAATAATGATAATAAAACCTCTTTTATTAATAATAAATGCATAACATAAATATCCAAATCATGGCCTAGGGCACATACACTAACAATGTCCCACTTGCACTAGGCCTACAAATATCTGAGACCCATAGATCTAGTGTGCTGATCATGCTTGACCCGTGACAGAGGCTTAGTCAATGGATCCGCTATGTTATCGTTTGTGTCAACTTTGCATATCTTGACATCTCCTCTATCGATGATGTCTCGAATGAGATGGTAGCGTCTGAGTATATGTTTAGATCTCTGATGAGACCTAGGCTCTTTTGCTTGTGCTATGGCACCATTGTTGTCACAATAAATGTCCACAGGATTTGCAATGCTAGGTACCACTCCTAGCTCAGTGATGAACTTCTTCAACCAAACTGCTTCTTTAGCTGCATCTGATGTTGCTATATACTCAGCCTCTGTTGTAGAATCAGCCACAGTGCTTTGTTTTGAACTCTTCCAACTAACAGCTCCACCATTCAATGTGAATACAAAACCGGACTGCGATCTGAAATCATCTATGTCGGTTTGGAAGCTAGCATCTGTGTAACCATTTACAACTAACTCGTCATCCAAACCTCCATAAACCAAGAATACATCTTTAGTCCTTCTGAGGTACTTAAGAATATTCTTGACAGCTGTCCAGTGACCTTCACCAGGGTCAGCTTGATATCTACTTGTTGTGCTCAATGGATATGAGACATCTGGTCTAGTACCATAACATGGCATACATGATCGATCCTATAGCAGAAGCATAAGGAATTTTATTCATTCGATCTTGCTCATCAGATGTCTGAGGACATTGATTCTTGCTAAGATGAATGCCATGAGACATAGGCAGGAATCCTTTCTTGGACTCTTACATGTTGAACCTTTTCAACATTTTATCTATGTATGTACTCTAACTCAAGCCTATTATCCTTTTAGATCTATCTCTATAGATCTTGATACCAAGGATATAGGTAGCCTCACCCAAGTCCTTCATTGAAAATGAATTCCCTAACCAATCCTTAACCTTTTGCAAGGTAGGGATATCATTCCCAATAAGTAATATGTCATCCACATATAAGACCAGAAACACTACTGCACTCCCACTAACCATCTTGTAAATACAAGGTTCATCTTCATTCTTGATGAAACCAAAGTTCTTAACTGTTTCATCAAAACGAAGATTCCAGCTTCGAGATGCTTGCTTCAATCCATAGATGGACCTTTAGAGCTTGCAAACCTTCTTTGAATTCTCAGGATTTACAAAACCCTCAGGTTGTGTCATGTACACATCCTCGAGTAAATTTCCATTAAGGAAAGCAGTTTTGACATCCATTTGTCATATCTCATAATCATAGTATGCTGCAATGGCAAGGAGAATTCGAATAGACTTAAGCATAGCTACTGGTGAAAAGGTTTCATCATAGTCTATACCATGAGTTTGCTTGAAACCTTTAGCCACAAGCCTTGCTTTGTAGGTTTGCACATTTCCATCCATGTCATTTTTCTTCTTGAAAACCCATTTGCAACCAATAGTCTTAATACCCTCTGGAGGATCAATTAAAGACCAAATGGTTATCAAACATGGATTGCATCTCAGAATTCATGGCTCCAAGCCATTTATCTGAATCTGGACCTGACATAGCTTCTTGATAGGTAGTAGGCTCATCTTGATCTATGAGCATAACTTGACTATCATCAGTCACAAGAAATCCGTATCTCTCTGGCTGACAATGTATCCTATCAGATCTGCGTTGGACTTGTGTTACATTTTCAGGCTCCACAACTGTTTGTGGTTCTGAAATCGTCTCTAAAGACGGTTCAACGATATCTTGTGGAACTTGAGTTTCCTCAAGTTGTACTATACTCCCACTTGTTCTCTTGGAGAGAAACTCCTTTTCCAAAAAGACTCCATTTCGAGCAACAAACACTTTGTTCTCTGAGGAAATATAGAAATAGTACCCTTTAGTTTCTTTAGGATAACCCACAAAAATACATTTGATAGATTTTGGAGCTAGCTTATCTGACATTAATCTTTTCACATAAGCTTCACAACCCCAAATCTTAAGAAAAGACAAACTGGGTCTCTTACCAGTCCACATCTCATATGGTGTCTTTTCAACCGCTTTAGATGGTACACGGTTCAAAATGAATGCAGCTGTCTCCAAGGCATAACCCCAAAAGGATAAAGGAAGATCTACTTGACCCATCATAGATCGAACCATATCCAATAAAGTCCGATTTCTCCTTTCAGAAACACCATTCCATTGTGGAGTTCCTGGAGGAGTCAACTGTGAAACGATTCCACAATTTCTTAGATGTTGGTCAAATTCTTGGCTCAAATATTCACGACCTCGATCTGATCGAAGGGTTTTAATTGTCTTACCAAGTTGATTTTGTACTTCATTTTGAAAAGTTCTAAACATTTCAAAAGACTCATGCTTATGTTTCATTAGGTAGACATAGCCATACCTACTGAAATCATCAGTAAAAGTAATGAAATACTGAAATCCTCCCCTGGCTCTAATGCTGATTGGGCCGCATACATCTGTATGTACCAAGCCCAATAAGTCATTAGCCCTTTCATTATGTCCAGTAAAAGGAGTCTTTGTCATCTTTCCAAGCAAACAAGACTCGCAATTTTCAAATGATTCAAAATCAAATGAATCTAATAATCCATCTTGATGGAGTTTAGATACGCGCTTCTCATTTATATGGCTAAGGCAACAATGCCATAAATATGCAGGGTTTAGTTCATTTGGCTTAGTTCTCTATGAAGATATGTTATAAATATTACCGTCATTGGAATCATCAAGGTTAAAGACATAAATGCCATTATAACTACTTGCAATACAATAGAGCAAGTCATTTTTATCAAAAATAGAACACTTCTTATTTTTAACTAAAAATGAATAACCTTCATCATCCAAAACAGACACTGAAATAAGATTCCTACTCATAGTAGGAACATAAAAGCAATTGTTTAAAACTAACAAAAGCCCATTGGGCTAGACAAGTTCATAGGTCCCTACAGCTATAGCAGCAACTCTTGCTCTATTGCCAACACGTAGGTCCACCTCGCCCTTCTTCAGCATCCTACTCCTTTTGAGCCCCTGCATATTTGTACAAATATGGGATCCACATCCAGTATCTAATACCCAAGAAGAAGAAGTAGATAAATTAATTTCTATAACATAAATACATGAAGATGTAGTCGTACTACCCTTCAGCTTCTTCAACTCCTCCAAATAAACATCACAATTTCTTTTCCAATGCCCAGGCTTGTTGCAATGGAAACAAGTTCCTTCCTTAGGAACCTTTGCCTTGGGACCAGGTTTCGGTTTAGCTTGACCCTTTGCCCCTTTTGCACCCTTTGTACTTTTAGCCTTACCGTTGCCTTTAGCTTTCCTTTTCATTGCTTGGTATTGACACTCAATACATGGGTAGACTTCTTGATATTCCCCTGAGCAGTTTTGAGCATACCATGTAGCTCAGGAATGGACTTTTCCATATTATTCATATTGTAGTTCATGACGAACTGAGAAAAACTGCTAGGCAAAGAGTGTAGGATCAAATTCGTGGCGAGTTCCAAACTCAGGGGATATCCAAGTCTTGCAAGGTGATCTATATAGCCTTTCATCTTCAGAACATGAGCGCTAACAGATTCACCTTCAGACATCTTACAGTCAAAAAGTGCAACAGCGGTGTCGAACCTATCCTGCCTAGCCTGTTGTTGGAAAGCTTGTTTGAGATGCACACTCATCTCATAAGCTTCTAAGTGTTCCAGGTCTTTCTGAAGTCCTGGACACATAGTTGCCAACATTAGACATCCTATGTCATTGGAATCTTCAACATGCTTCTTATACTTGTTCTTAACAGCAACAGAAGCATCAGCAGGAGGGGGTTCAGGGACAGGGTCATCGAGCACATAGGACTTCTTTTCTTGCTTGAGAACAATTCTCAAGTTTCGAAACCAGTCAACAAAATTAGTCCCACATTCTTTTAGTTTTTCCTTCTCAAGGATAGATCGCAACGATAAGGTGGAATTGTTATTAGCAGCCATTTATGATCTACAAAACATGCAAAGTAACACTTTATTAATAATGAGGTTAAAATTTATAAAACTCCTACTAAAATATAACCCTCAAAAGAAATATTTTAGTGAGCTAAGATCCATATTTGACTTAATTCTAAACTCAGCTTTGGCATGACGGTTAAAATTAAGTTATTTAGGTAGGTAACATCTTTACCAATTACATCTCATGTAACTCTTAGAATTTATGGAATAATGACACCATATATCATTGTATGTTAGATTCCATCTAATGCCTTGGGCCCAAAACCGTTTTGATAGCCCAATTAAGTTTAACCAATTTTAAACATATGAGTAGCACTATTACTCATCCTACGTAGCTAGGAATGTTTAAAGCACATTGCTTTGGCAATACCTACTTTAATACAATCCCAGTTTTAATAGGTGTTTAAGACATGGATGGCATCAAGACTTAAATTATTAATGAGGGTTCAACTTAGTTTATGTCTTACATTGCATATCATTATATCGTAGCATCCTATATGCATATATAATATATCATCCACGCATCTCATACAAAATGATAAATATGTAAACGTGACATAGCATGGCCAAACTAAATATGATCTTCATGAGACCAGATGAAGATCATAAAGGAAACCTTATGTGAAAGACTTCCTATTACAACATTTGCAATGATACATATCTTCTTGTCTTGAGCCCGTGCCTCCATCTCCATGGAATCCACTCGTCCTTGGTGTGTGTCGCCATCACCATTTTGAAGCTTGATTCTTCATTTATTACAATAACAAAGAAAAACCTAACTACTTGTATAATAAAATACAACAAAAACTACAACGGCACGCAGGCCATAATAACCCAAAACAAAAATATGACTAAGTCAATCACATAGGTCCTGAGGCCATGCTATGCACCATGCAAAGACATCAACATTTATAATATATTTTACACAAACATATTATAACAAATAAATATATATTGACATTCTTAATGTCACGGTAACGAACTATAGGGCGTACGCATACGGCGGTCCCGCTAACACAGACGCATCAATCATATTAACGATCTTACTGTTTTGAATACGTGTAAACCCTTATAGAAGCACCGATCGAACCGAGAGTTATCATTCAAAACCCAAAACAGAATCATCAATCGAATTGATAATCTGCTGTTCGAAATCCGAAACAGAATCAATCTGTCATTCGAAATCCGAAAACAGAATCATCAATCGAATTGATAATCTGTCTGTTTTGAATATGCATAACTCTTACAGAATCATTATCGGTTGTTCATATCGATATAAACATAATCGTTTTTGATCATCACATGAAAACGAAAACTTTATATCACATATAACAATCTCGAATCATAACGTCTCATGAAAACGAATTGAAAACAACAATCCGCTCTCACCAGATGAGATTCGAATAGGGTTTTACACATAGCGAATGTTTATATCTAATATAAACAGAATCGGTTTTGATCATCACATGACAAACGAAAACCGCCGTATACAAATCATCTCATGAAAACGATTTGAAAAACATCATTCTTCTCTCATCATATGAAATCCGAGTTAGGGTTTTTGTACATATCATGCTATACGAAAAACAGTAAACATATAATCACATAAGCATGATATAATCGATTTAAACAAAATCAACAAGTGTCTTTGATACCACTGTTAGGAAATCAACCGAGATCACTGCCAAACGCGCAGCAGAAAACAAAACTTGATCTCCGATTTCCTACCAAGGATCCATGCTGTTCGTTTAATTCGACAAAAGAAATCAAAAACTACCTCCGTAGATTCGAAGTCTGCAGATGGAAGAGGTGCGAAATCACGAACACCCTCTGTCGGTATCCACACGAACGCTTCCGCCCGGAGTGCTAGCTCTTCAAACGGCACGGCTGAAGAACTCGTTTTTCACAAAAACGATTCTAGGGTTTCTGTTGTTTTCGTGTGTATTTCGTATGTCTCTATGTACGAGATACATAGATATATATATGCATTTATGGATATTAAAAACCGAGTCCTAATCGGTTTCGTTGATGCCAATCAAAATTCATATCAGATATGGATTCTGTCAGGATATTCAAAATCCATATTAGATATGGATTCTCTCATTATTATCTGACAGCATATATATATATCTATATACATATAACCACAAAAACGAAAATAATAATATTAATAATAATTAATATCCAATATTAATATTATTAATATTAAAACGATAATAATAATAATAATTAATATCCAATATTAATATTATTAATATTATTAATCTCAGCCTTACGCATTCTTGTGTGTGACCCGATAGGCCCATATTAATTGGCAGTTGATTAAATCTCTATTAAACCAACAAGCCGTAATTGGCCTCTAGCAAGGCATTACAACTACCCAATTAATATGAGTAAAGTCCAACTAGCCTAATAATAGTACATGCATTAATCCCTTTGTCACACGATATCTAGTTTGAACATAAGTCATGGTCAGCGTCATACTTATATAGTTCAAACATATGATTACTCGATCTCTAAGTAGACTGATAAAACAAATGATATTGATCACACTATCAATTCATTTGAGCACGGCCATGCATTTCACAGTCTCACTAATCGAGGGGCCCAAAGATATCTCTCTCAAAAGAGAGGGACAAATTCTATCTTGATTGTTCAATATCCTCTACATAATTTCTATCACATTCAATCATGACCTTTATTATTATCCAGTTACGGATAACGTTTGATCATGTCAAAATATAATAGTCCTTATGTTGGAAACTATGACAATCTCAAGTCAAAGGATTAAAACATGACTATCATGAGATTTACTTATGACGCTAATCCATGTAGCAATCTCATGATGGGTCTATCCAATACACTGTTCTCTAACAAGTATCTATGAGATTGATTCGTATCACCATACACATAATCATCTCATGATTATCAAATCAATACTCATACTAATTATAAATTATTTTATCTCCATAACAATAATGAATCAGGGACATATATCAAAATTGTGTAACATACTAACCAACAATAATGATAATAAAACCTCTTTTATTAATAATAAATGCATAACATAAATATCCAAAGCATGGCCTAGGGCACATACACTAACAGATAAACCACAAGTCCTTTTACCAAAATTCTAACTCACAGATTTAATAAACATACAAGGCTAGCATCCTACCAAACATCAACTCATTTGCACGTTCCTAATGTCCATTTTCAGGTCACTTAACATACCACTTAAAACTGTCCAGCTCCAGTAGTTTTTACTTTTTGCCAATTTTCTTGTCAAGTATTTACCAACTAAACATATTTCTCTAAAATGACTTACTAGCCACTAAATACACCCTTTAACATAAACATTCCAGGTTCCATAACATTCATTAAGCTACACACGAACCACCCTAAAAATAGTTTGAAACTTACACATAACACACATCATTCTTGCACATTTTGCATTTAATATAGTCTACCTTTGGCATAACTAATTCATGTATCACATAATCTCCATAGACAGCCCGTTTCTTACACATTAAATAACTCATATTTCGTTTTAAAGTGAACACAATACACCCATGTAGTAAATCATTCAAACATACAACTTTCGTACGTCTTTGGCCTCACAAGATATGTTCTTCACAAGAATCAATGTTCATTCCTACTACTCCCTTCTAGCCGTCTCCTTCCATGGTGAGAAAGATGAATCTTACCATGTTTAGCTTAGACATGCAACACATTCCTATTTAATGTAGGTAAAGAACTCATCTTTGGAAGAAATTCACACATGCAAGTCACTTTCCTTAAGGAACAACTAAGTTCTCATGCTTTAGACTTAGTGTCTTCAACTAAGATTCATATCCTAAAAATGGCTAGTCATACAAGCATACACTTCACAAATAAGTCAAGATTATCTAGAGTATACTTGCCTCCTTAAGCTAGAAACCTTCCTTTAGCTTGAACCTTGGATGAAATGGATTGAAGTTTTCCTCCACTACTCCATATAGCATACAGTTTTGAGGGAGAAAAAGGAAGGACATTAGCTATCCATTTAAATGAAGAATAGAGCTAGATTGAGGCTAGGTTAGCTTACCAAATGAGACTTGAATGGAGTTTGAAATGGATTCAAACTAGCAAGAAGTTAGCACCACTTAGGAAGTTGAAGAATCTCCACCTAGTGACCATGGAGTGTCACGGTTTTAGCAAGGAGAAAGGGGTGTTAATGTGAGCTTCATCCTTTAAAATGTGGAATTCATTTAGGAAGTTTAGCATGCAACTTACCTAGATGAATCTTGAAGCTTGAAGATGGAGATGATCTTCAATCCCCTAGCCGTGGGAGTTGAGGAGGATGGAGAGATTGTCTTAATTATTTGCTTGGGCAACTCTTGAGAATATTGAAGGTTGGAGATGGATGAGAGGCTTCTAATTAATAAAAAGAAGACTCCATGGTAGAAAAAAGAGGGGAGGCCGGGGCATGGGTAGAAAGAGAGGAGACAAGGGATGCATGAAAAGTAGATAGCATCTTGGGTCTTGCATTTACCCACCTTTTGGTCTCCCGTGCTTGCATTTCTTTCTTATTTTATTGTAAGCTAAATAAATATTCAGAAATGTTAGAAATTAGTGAGGGTTCTAGAAACCCTTCATGCTGGCCGAAATTTCTTGGAGGGTTGGGGAGGGTATTTTGTTATTTCGCACATCTCATAACACATGCTTATATAATTATACCCTTACTTATAATATTTAATTTGTTGTTTAGGCTTTTAGGCTTGCTTTTAAGAAGACCATTAAGGCTAGTCTTCTCATAAAAGGAAGAATATTCTAAAGTCCTTTAAGGGCCTTGTGGCCGAAATTCTTAAGGGTTGGGAGGGAGAAATGGTCATTTCACTTGCTTCATCATACATACTTGTATAATTATATAAATTGTTATAATATTTACTTTAAGGAAATTTAATTAAAGAAGCAATAATAATAACACTTAATAAAATGTACTTGAAGGATCCAACCTTTCATTAATTCACTTTGTACGAGTCTCAAGTACAATATGATTTTTCGTTGGGTACAACATCCTCCTCCCTTATTACAAGTTCCGTCCTCGAAACTTAAGAATGCTAATCAAAAAGGTGTGGGTATAAGCTTCTCATGTTTTCTTCCGTCTCCCAACTGTCTTCGTCAAACAAGTGGTGCTTCCATTGCACCTTAACCATAGGAATAGATCGCTTTCTTAGTACCTTTTCCTTGCGGTCAACGATCCTCTCTGGCTCTTCTTCGTATCGCGTTGGCTTCAACTTTCAAGGGCTGCTCCTCAATGATATGACTGGGCTCATGCACGTATCGATGAAGCTGGGATACGTGAAATACATCGTGCAACTGAGACAGTGATGGCGGTAGTGCTAGCCGGTAGCGACTTCTCCAATCCTTTCCAGAATCTCATAAGGTCCGATAAATCTTGGACTTAATTTGTCTTTTATGCCAAATCTTTTCACTCCCTTTGATGGCGACACTTTTAAGAACACTTTTTCACCTGCCTGAAACTCCACTGGTCGCCGTTTTTCTTCAGCCCAGACCTTGCTTCTATCTTGGGCCGATTTCAACCTTTGTTTAACAATCAACACTTTTTCTCGAGTCTACTCCACTAAATAAGGTCTTGCAAAAATTTTATCTCCAATTTCATCCCAATAGAGTGGAGGGCGGCACTTTCTCCCATATAGCGCTTCGTAAGGAGCCATTCCAATGGATCGATGGTAGCTATTATTATAGGAGAACTCCACTATCTTGAGACTCTTGTCCCAACTTCCTCTGAAATCAAGTATGCAAGCTCGTAACATGTCTTCTAGTGTTTGTATGGTTCTCTCCGATTGACCATCCGTCTGAGGGTGAAATGCTGAACTCATTCGTATCTCAGTGCCCATCGCTTTTTGGAAAGCTATCCAAAATCGAGAAGTAAAGCGAGGGTCACGGTCACAAACAATACTCATGGATACTCCATGCAGGCACACAATCTGATCAACATACATAGTAGCCAACTTCTCCATATAGGCTTTGATTGTAATAGCCATGAAATGAGCGGATTTTGTCAAACGATCGACTACAACCCAAATAGCATCATCTCCATTCTTTGTCCTTGGTAGGTCAGTCACAAAGTCCATAGTGATGTGATCCCATTTCCACTCGGGGACATCAAGAGGTTGCAATAATCAGTGGGTCTCTGATGTTCTGCTTTCATTTTCTATCAAAAAAGGCATTTCTCCACGAATTCCGCAATTTGTTGCTTCATGTCGTGCCACCAAAATCTCTTTTTTAAGTCTTGGTACATTTTGTTGGCTCCGGGATGAATAGATATACGAGAACTACGAGCAGCCTGAAGGACTTCATTCCTTATGTCATCGTCATTGGATACACAAAATCGACCACTGAACCACAAACTATCATCCGTTTTGACAACAAAATCCTCAGAAGGCTTCGTTTTCAACCTGTCCTTAATTCTCTTCAAAGCTTCATCTCTCTCTTGACCCTATCTAATTTTGTCAATCAATGAAGGGACAAACACCAACTTAGCGAGCATACTATCAATAGAAGCAACCACCTCAACATCAAACTCTTCCATATCACGCTGCAAAGGTGGTTGACACAGATGGCTTGTCTTTCGACTTTAGGCGTCGGCAACTTTATTGGCTTTCCCAGGATGATACTAAATAGAGAGGTCGTAATCCTTCATCAACTCCAGCCATTGGCGTTGACGCATATTTAATTCCTTTTTGGTGAAAAGGTACTTAAGACTTTTGTGATCCATGAAGATTTCGCACCTTTCTCCGTACATATAATATCTCCATATCTTTAGGGCAAATACAACAGCTGCAAGCTCAAGATCATGTACTGGATAATTCTGCCCAAACAGCTTCAGCTGTCGAGATGCATACGCAATCACTCAATCCTTCTGCATTAACACATATCCAAGTCCGTTTTTTGAGGCATCACTGGTTGACGCAGATGGCTTGTCTTCGTTTTTAGGCTGATGGTTGGAATATTTAAAAGAAGGCTGAATGTACCCTAAAATGCAACGAACCCTAATTTGTTCAAGTTTGAACGACTCAAAATCAGACTGTGATGCGAAAGGAAATAAAGGAAATGACACTTGAATGATGAAAAGCAAAATGCAGCAACGTGCAAGGACTCAAAGCTAATGTGGACGTTTTTTTGTTTTTTTTGTATGAAATGCAAGACGTGCAGAGTGAAGAGTAGAAGAAGGACTCAACTGAAATTGAAATGACTAGACTCAAACGAAAAGGATATGATAGATGGTGGAATAGAGTAACCTGGGCTCTGATACTAATTTGATGCGTGCGACTCGTGGGCTCCAACGATTCCACCTTCCAAACGTCCTTCACAAAGGGGTAGGCACAAGGAAGAAGACTTCCCCTTGCTTCCTTAGTGATTAAAAGCGTGTGGATTAAATGAATGAGCAAGACCAACACTTCAAGATGGTCGTTGATCAGGCAAACCAAAATGGCCCTCCTGGACGGCACCTTTAAGCAATGGCAACACCTTCAATATGCTCAACTTTGAAGGATCTTAACCTAGGTTTTTAATGCAAAACCAAGAAAACAAAGCATCACACAAAGTGAATGAAATATCAAGAATTGTTATTCATCAAAAGGTGTGTTTACAATCAGCCAAAGGGGTCTATTTATAGGCCTAAAAAACGTCTCCCTTCAGCTTGAAATGGCTATAAATAATTCAAATAAAGCTATCTAACAAATGTTTAAATTTGAACTTTGCTTGAAAATTAAAACTAAGATAATTCTAGCTAAAACTTGAAATGCTTGCAAGATGTTATCTCCACTATGTCCAGCCGTTTTTGAGGAGCCAATGGTGCCTTGGAGAAGCTGATTTGATGAGTGGGATGAGGCCTGAAATTGATTTCAAAAGTTATTTGAATTTGAATTCAAGTTGAGTTTGATTTTGAGCTTGCTTTGAACTTGTCTCTTGGATATCTTTTCCACCTTTTCCAGCCATGTTCCTTGAGTAAATGAGGTGTAGAAAACCTGATTTGATGATGATAAGATGGCTGGAATTGAATTCAAATGATGGTTGAAGTTTGAATTCAAATTGAGTTTGAATTTGATTTCAAACTTGGATTCAACTTTTGCATTGTGATCTTATCTTCCTTATTCTTCAAAAATGGCGTGTAGGACCTTGAGATGATAGCTGAATCCTTTTTGAAATGTAAGCCTCAAATTGGTTGAAACTTGAATTCAAATTATGGTTGAATTTGAATTCAAGTTTATCTTCAAGTTCAAATTCAAGTAAGATGTCATCCTCCAATTTAAAGTGGTCGGCCCCCCTTTTGTGATCCTTGGAGGTGTTTTTGATTTTAATTTGGACAATGAAATCCTTCTAGGACACATTTGAATTTGTCTTAGTGTAGACAAACATTCTCTTAAAACATTCTCTTAAAACATTCTCTTCATACATTTTCTTCAAACATTCTCTTCAAACATTCTCTTCAAACATTTCATGTACCTAATTTACCTACAAAGAAAAGACATAAAACAAAGATCACAAGACACAAGATAAAATTCAAAGACAAAGGATGTTGACGTGCATGCTGATACACGTTCAAGTTGAAGGTTCAATGAAATGAACCCAAGGACCAATACACAAGATATAATTCAAAGACAAAGGATGTAGACGTGCATGCTGATACACGTTCAAGTTGAAGGTTCAATGAAATGAACCCAAGGAGTCTTAGGTTCATCTTGAACATGCTTGTACAAGAAGGTGGCAACTTGATGACAAAGTTCCCTTGCCCTCCTTCTTGTTATAGGACCCTTAACCTCTTGATGGGGCCCTTGATCCTCATCGGACCCTTGATCCCCATCAATCCCCCCCTCCTCAAAAGGATACGTCCTCGAATCAAAAAGGTCATCGTTGAAAGGGGTGAGGTCAGCAACATTAAAAGTAGGCGAAATTGAACCATACCTGTCGGGAAGATCAATGATGTATGCATTGTCACCTATGCGTTTCAATACTTTAAAGGGTCCATCTCCTCGAGGCAACAATTTTGACTTTCTTTCATTGGGAAATCTTTCCTTGCGCAAATGTAACCACACTAAATCTCCAGGCTTAAACACAACTCTTTTCCGATGTTTGTTAGCTCGCCTTTCATAAGCTTTGTTTTTCTTTTCAAGTTGTGTTTTAACTTGTTCATGCAGTTACTTTATGTTGTCCGCTTTTTGTTTACCATCAAGACTAGAACGCTCATGCACGGGAATAGGAATCAAATCGATGGGAGACAAGGGATTAAAACCATACACGATTTCAAATGGACTATGCAAGGTACCGTGATGGACACTCCTATTATATGCAAATTCGATATATGGCAAACAATCTTCCCAATGTTTAATGTGTTTTTGCAAAATGGCACGCAAAAGTTGAGAAAGAGTACGATTAACGACTTCAGTTTGTCCATCGGTTTGTGGGTGTGCGGTGGTGGAAAACAACAATTGTGTACCAAGTTTAGACCACAAAACACGCCAAAAATGACTCAAAAATTTCGTATCTCTATCACTTACAATTGTACGTGGCATGCCATGCAATCTAACAATTTCTTTGAAGAACAAATCAGCAACATGTGTAGCATCATCAACTTTTCTACATGCAATGAAATGTGCCATTTTTGAAAATCAATCAACCACAACATAAATGCTATCGCGTCCTCCCCGAGACCTAGGAAGTCCTAGCACAAAGTCCATGGAAATGTCAATCCAAGGGGCATCAGGGACGGGTAAAGGTGTGTAAAGGCCATGTGGTTGGGACTTGGATTTGGCTTGTTTACAAGTGATGCAACTACCACACAACCTCTCGACGTCTGCTCGCATGTGGGGCCAATAGAAATGTTCCTTAAGAGTCTCAAGGGTTTTGAACACTCCGAAATGACCCATTAAACCTCCCCCATGGGCTTCTCTAGTCAATGCTTCTCGTAGGGATGATTGGGGAACGCACAATTTTTGTTCTTTGAAAAGATAACCCTCATGTATGTAAAATTTCCCAAATGGTGCTCCTTTACATGCCTCGAAAATGGTGCCAAAGTCATTGTCATTGGGGGTACAAGTCCTTAAGTGATTCGAATCCTAAGAAGCGTGAAGATAATGTAGTCACTAACGTGTATCTCCTAGAGAGGGCATCGGCAACTATATTATCTTTTCCTTGTTTGTACTTAATCACGTAAGGAAATTGTTCTATGAACTCTACCCATTTGGCATGTCTTTTGTTCAACTTTCCCTGCCCGTTAAGATACTTAAGGCTTTCGTGGTCAGTGTGGATCACAAACTCTTTAGGTTGAAGATAGTGTTGCCAAGTTTGTAGGGATCTCACAAGGGCATAAAGTTCCTTATCATAGGTAGAGTAATTCAATGCTGCTCCTTTCAACTTTTCACTAAAGTAGGCTATGGGTTTCTTACTTTGGGTCAAAACTGCGCCTATACCCACTCCACTTGCATCACACTCGATCTCAAAGGTTTCGTCAAAATTTGGTAGTCTAAGTATGGGTGCAGTGGTCAGCCTACGCTTGAGTTCATCAAATGCCTGTTGTTGTGGCTCTTCCCACCTAAAAGGCACATCTTTTTTTACAATTTCGTTTAGGAGTGCAGCTATGGAAGAAAAATCTTTGACAAAGCGTCTATAAAAGCTTGCTAGTCCATGAAAACTGCGAACTTCCCCTACATTCTTAGGTATAGGCCACTCCACAATTGACCTAACTTTTCCTCATCCATCTCTACTCCCTCAGCCAAAATAACAAAGCATAGAAAAACTACGCGTTCTAAACAAAAGGAGCACTTCTTAAAGTTGGCGTAAAGTTGTTCTTGCTTAAGCTTTTCAAAAACGGCTCGAATATGGTCAAGATGATCTTCTATGGTTTGGGAATAGATTAGGATATCATCGAAATAAACAACAACAAATCGGCCTATGAACGCTCGTAAGACTTCATTCATTAGCCTCATAAAGGTGCTAGGGGCGTTGGTGAGCCCGAAGGGCATCACTAACCACTCATAGAGCCCAAACTTGGTTTTGAATGCAGTCTTCCATTCGTCCCCTTCTCTAATGCGTACCTGGAAGTACCCTTGCTTAAGGTCGATTTTGGTGAAGAATTTGGATCCGTGCAACATGTCTAACATATCGTCTAGCCTAGGTATGGGGTACCTATACTTGACGGTAATCTTGTTTATGGCTCGGCAATCGGTACACATTCTCCATGTTCCATCCTTTTTGGGTACTAAAATGACTGGGACGGCAGATGGGCTTAGACTCTCTTGAACTTGTCCACTAGCTAGGAGCTCCTCTACTTGCCTTTGGATTTCTTTGGTTTCTTCGGGGTTTCCTCGATAGGCTGGGCGATTGGGTAACACGGCTCCTGGGACAAAGTCGATTTGGTGTTCTATTCCTCTAATTGGTGGTAATCCAGATGGTGGTTCGGAGGGAAATAGAACTTCATATTCTTGGATAAGGGACGCAACTGAGGTAGGTAAGTTTGGTGGGAGTTCTTCAAGGGCAAGTTGACACAACTTTGGGATGATGATGAGGACAGTTTGGTTGTTATAAAGTGCACGTGTAACCTCTCTTTTCTTTGCGAAATACCCACACTTCTTTTTGGACTCGTTGACACTTAGGGGCACTACCTCTTTTCCCTTGCTCTCATGTTTTTTGTTCTCACTTTTCATACACTCCACGAATTTTCTCTCGGCTTCTTTTTCCTTAGGTTCGGCTCTAGACTTGGACATGCGTTGGTGATCCTCGTGGACTTTGTGTGGTGGAAGTGCATGCAATTTATACAATTTGCCATTCAATTTGAAAGAATAACGATTCAAATAACCATCATATGTCACATGTCGATCAAAATGCCATGGCCTACCAAGTAAGATATGACTAGCATGCATTAGTGCGACATCACATAAAACATCATCTTTTTTTTTGTATGGAATGCAAGACGTGCAGAGTGAAGAGTAGAAGAACGACTCAACTGAAATTGAAATGACTAGACTCAAACGAAAAGGATATGATAGATGGTGGAATAGAGTAACCTGGGCTCTGATACTAATTTGATGCGTGCGACTCGTGGGCTCCAACGATTCCACCTTCCAAACGTCCTTCACAAAGGGGTAGGCACAAGGAAGAAGACTTCCCCTTGCTTCCTTAGTGATTAAAAGCGCGTGGATTAAATGAATGAGCAAGACCAACACTTCAAGATGGTCGTTGATCAGGCAAACCAAAACGGCCCTCCTGGACGGCACCTTTAAGCAATGGCAACACCTTCAATATGCTCAACTTTGAAGGATCTTAACCTAGGTTTTTAATGCAAAACCAAGAAAACAAAGCATCACACAAAGTGAATGAAATATCAAGAATTGTTATTCATCAAAAGGTGTGTTTACAATCAGCCAAAGGGGTCTATTTATAGGCCTAAAAAACGTCTCCCTTCAGCTTGAAATGGCTATAAATAATTCAAATAAAGCTATCTAACAAATGTTTAAATTTGAACTTTGCTTGAAAATTAAAACTAAGATAATTCTAGCTAAAACTTGAAATGCTTGCAAGATGTTATCTCCACTATGTCCAGCCGTTTTTGAGGAGCCAATGGTGCCTTGGAGAAGCTGATTTGATGAGTGGGATGAGGCCTGAAATTGATTTCAAAAGTTATTTGAATTTGAATTCAAGTTGAGTTTGATTTTGAGCTTGCTTTGAACTTGTCTCTTGGATATTTTTTCCACCTTTTCTAGCCATGTTCCTTGAGTAAATGAGGTGTAGAAAACCTGATTTGATGATGATAAGATGGCTGGAATTGAATTCAAATGATGGTTGAAGTTTGAATTCAAATTGAGTTTGAATTTGATTTCAAACTTGGATTCAACTTTTGCATTGTGATCTTATCTTCCTTATTCTTCAAAAATGGCGTGTAGGACCTTGAGATGATACTGAATCCTTTTTGAAATGTAAGCCTCAAATTGGTTGAAACTTGAATTCAAATTATGGTTGAATTTGAATTCAAGTTTATCTTCAAGTTCAAATTCAAGTAAGATGTCATCCTCCAATTTAAAGTGGCCGGCCCCCCTTTTGTGATCCTTGGAGGTGTTTTTGATTTTAATTTGGACAATGAAATCCTTCTAGGACACATTTGAATTTGTCTTAGTGTAGACAAACATTCTCTTAAAACATTCTCTTCAGACATTCTCTTCAAACATTCTTTTCAAACATTCTCTTCAAACATTCTCTTCAAACATTTCATGTACCTAATTTACCTACAAAGAAAAGACATAAAACAAAGATCACCAGACATAAGATAAAATTCAAAGACAAAGGATGTAGACGTGCATGCTGATACACGTTCAAGTTGAAGGTTCAATGAAATGAACCCAAGGACCAAGACACCATTGGCTCCTCAAAAACGGCTGGACATAGTGGAGATAACATCTTGCAAGCATTTCAAGTTTTAGCTAGAATTATCTTAGTTTTAATTTTCAAGCAAAGTTCAAATTTAAACATTTGTTAGATAGCTTTATTTGAATTATTTATAGCCATTTCAACCTGAAGGGAGACGTTTTTTAGGCCTATAAATAGACCCCTTTGGCTGATTGTAAACACACCTTTTGATGAATAACAATTCTTGATATTTCATTCACTTTGTGTGATGCTTTGTTTTCTTGGTTTTGCATTAAAAACCTAGGTTAAGATCCTTCAAAGTTGAGCATATTGAAGGTGTTGCCATTGCTTAAAGGTGCCGTCCAGGAGGGCCGTTTTGGTTTTCCTGATCAACGACAATCTTGAAGTGTTGGTCTTGCTCATTCGTTTAATCCACACGCGTTTAACCACTAATGAAGCAAGGGGAAGTCTTCTTCCTTGTGCCTACCCCTTTGTGAAGGACGTTTGGAAGGTGGAATCGTTGGAGCCCACGAGTCGCACGCATCAAATTGGTATCAGAGCCCAGGTTACTCTATTCCACCGTCTATCATTTCCTTTTCGTTTGAGTCTAGTCATTTCAATTTCAGTTGAGTCCTTCTTCTACTCCTCCCTCTACACGCCATTTGTCTTACATTTCATTCCAAAAAAAAAGAAAACAAAAAAACGTCCACATTAGCTTTGAGTCCTTGCACGTTGCTGCATTTTGCTTTTCATCATTCAAGTGTCATTTCCTTTATTTCCTTTCGCATCACAATCTGATTTTGAGTCGTTCAAACTTGAACAAATTAGGGTTCGTTGCATTTTAGGGTACATTCAGCCTTCTTTTAAATATTCCAACCATCAGCCTAAAAAGCTATCTTGGTTTCAAATCATCTTGTTGCTACCGAAGCTTTTAGTTGGTGATGATTGTATGCATCTTATGATTCGCATTGTGATTGATTTCATGCTATAAATCTGGTAGTCCTACGTGTGCTTGTCTTCACAACCTACTTACAACACCAACCAACCCCTAAAAACAGCCCCACACCCCACGGCCAACCAACTCCACCTCCCAACCCAACCCTAAAACTCACCAACCTGATACCAAATAACCCTATTTACACCCCACACAAAAAGCTCCAAACCAATTTTACCAAATACAATCAGATTCTAAAGATCCCAATTCATTCAAATAAACCCTAACCCTAGAATTTGAATTTTGTTCAAATTCTGTCCTAAACCAGCCAATACCCAAATTGACCACACCAATCATCAATTACCAACCCAAATAGTCCATCTACAACGCCCATTCCGTTCCTATAACCCCATTCTGCAAATTCCCAAAACGTTCAAAAAAAACCTAAATCAAAAAAAACCCTAACCCTAACCACCATTCGGCCATACCCCAAATTCCTTCACTTTCCAAGGTTATTTTTGTTTCAAACTTGGATTCAACTTTGCATTGTGATCTTATCTTCCTTATTCTTCAAAAATGGCATGTAGGACCTTGAGATGATAGCTGAATCCTTTTTGAAATGTAAGCCTCAAATTGGTTGAAACTTGAATTCAAATTATGGTTGAATTTGAATTCAAGTTTATCTTCAAGTTCAAATTCAAGTAAGATGTCATCCTCCAATTTAAAGTGGCCGACCCCCCTTTTGTGATCCTTGGAGGTGTTTTTGATTTTAATTTGGACAATGAAATCCTTCTAGGACACATTTGAATTTGTCTTAGTGTAGACAAACATTCTCTTAAAACATTCTCTTCAGACATTCTCTTCAAACATTCTCTTCAAACATTCTCTTCAAACATTTCATGTACCTAATTTACCTACAAAGAAAAGACATAAAACAAAGATCACAAGACACAAGATAAAATTCAAAGACAAAGGATGTAGACGTGCATGCTGATACACGTTCAAGTTGAAGGTTCAATGAAATGAACCCAAGGACCAAGACACAAGATAAAATTCAAAGACAAAGGATGTAGACGTGCATGCTGATACACGTTCAAGTTGAAGGTTCAATGAAATGAACCCAAGGAGTCTTAGGGTCATCTTGAACATGCTTGTACAAGAAAGTGGCAACTTGATGACAAAGTTCCCTTGCCCTCCTTCTTGTTATAGGACCCTTAACCTCTTGATGGGGCCCTTGATCCTCATCGGACCCTTGATCCCCATCAACTCCATACTTCTGTAACGTTCGTTGGCCTCGGCCATTCTGTGATTGCTTCGATCTTTTTGGGATCTACAGATATTCCATCTTCAGATATGACATGTCCCAGAAATGCTACGTTGTGCAGCCAAAATTTGCATTTACTGAATTTGGCATACAATTGTTTCCTCCGTAAGATGTCAAGGACGACCATTAAATGGGTTGCATGGGACTCTTCATCCTGTGAGTAGATCAAGATATCGTCGATGAAAAATACAACTTGTCCAGTTGCTCTTGAAATACTCGATTCATAAGATCCATGAATGCCTCGTGGGTGTTGGTCAATCCGAATGGCATCACAAGAAATTCATAATGTCCATAACGTGTCCTGAATGCGATTTTCGAAATATCCTAGGCTTTGATCTTCAATTGGAAGTATTTAGAATGAAGATCAATCTTACTGAAAATTCGTGCTCCCGGTATCAAGATATCCTTAGGCAGTGTTCAAAATAGAATTATCATTGAAATAAAAAATTTTAATTGCTTACCCGAAGCTGATCGAATAGATCGTCGATCCTAGGCAATGGGTACTTGTTCTTTATTGTGATCTTGTTGAGTTCTCGATAGTCGATACACAGACGCATACTTCCATCCCTTTTCTTTACAAATAGTACAGGAGCACCCTAAGGCGAGACACTTGGGCAGATGAGTTTCTTCTCCAACAGCTTACGCAACTGCTCCTTCAGTTCTTTCAACTCAGCAGGCGCCATTTGATAAGGAGCCTTTGATATTGGCTCACCTCCCAGAATTAGATTGATTTCAAATGAGATTTTTCGATCTGGGGGAAGACCTGTTAATTCCTCTGGAAAGACATCAGGATACTCTTGAACTACCAGAACTTGAGATAGGTCAGAAGGCGCTTGATCGACACTTAGCGCATAAACTAGAAATCCTTCGTGTCCTTTCCTCAACGCCTTACTGGCACGGATCGCATTCACATAGATGTTCTTGTGAAATTTCCTTAATTTCGAACCTCTATGAAAAGTTACTTCCTTACGTGTTGGGTCCTTAATAGTAACCCGCCTTTCACTGCAATCAATGTGTGCGTAATTCTTGGAGAGCCAATCCATTCCAAGAATTATGTCGAAGTCGCTTATGTTTATTGGGATCAAATCTGCTATAAATCGTTGTTCGTCGAATTCAATTTCACAACCGTGGTATAATTGATGGGAAACAAGCACCTGGTCACCAGCTGCTTGAACTCTATATGGTGTCTCAAGATGGACTGGGTTATGGCCAATATTCTTTGTGAATTTCCTCAAGATAAATGAGTGGCTAGCGCCACTATCAAACAATACATTTGCAGGCATAGAACATACTAAGATAGCTCGTGAATTATGCAAGATGACTAAGCAACAACAAAGCAACAATATCTTGCAAAAATTTAGACATTGCATAAATTTTAAAACATACCAGTCACAACGTCATTAGCCTCCTCAACAGCGGCGTCAGTCATAACATGAACTCTTGCGTTTGTGCGCTGACGCTGGTTACTTGGTTGTTGCTGCTGCTGGGTCCCTTTCTCCGGGCAGTCTTTAATAATGCGACCCACTTTCCCACATCCGAAGCAAGTGGTCCCCTTATCCGGACAATCCTTGAGTATGTAGCCTACCTTGCCACATCCAAAACACTTACCTACCTGAGTAAAGCACTCTCCCACGTGACGCTTCTGACAGTGAGGACAAGCAAGAATAGCTGGCTGCTGCTGACCCTGATTCCTCGTCTGATTCTTTTGCTGTGAATGGCGCTGGAAACAGATCTTTCCTTGTCGTCCGGACCCTTTGAAATTCTGTTTAGCTGCCTTGCGAGATCCTCCAATTCCAGACACTTCCCTTCCTCTCTTTAGTCCTATCTCATCTCGACGAATGATGTCTCTCTCGATTCTGTAACAAGCATCAAGCAGTGCTCCAAAGTTTGCTGGATTTGCATTAACCAACCAGGTTTTGATCCTTGGATTCAATCCTCTCTCAAACTTCAACATCTTGGTCTCCTCGTCATTCATAGTAGATGGATGAAACCTTCCCAAAGCTATAAACTTGTTGGCATAATCTGCAACTGTCATTCACTGCTCTTGTCTCAACAACTCGAACTCATTTCACTTTTGTAACTTTACAAAAGGTGGTATGTAAAACTTGTTAAACTCCTACAGAAATCTCTCCCACGGTATCGGTCTGAGTAAGGATTGCAAATTGGCCTTTCACCACTGGTTTGCTTCCCCAACTAAGAATGGTCTAACAGCCTGAGTTTTCATCTCTTCAGGTGCACGAATTAATTCAAAACATTTTCTACTTCATCCAACCATTTCTCAGCAGCATCTGGGTCTGATTTTCCTTCAAAGGGCGGGACATTAGCTCTTTTCAGTTTCTCGAAATAATACTGAGCATCCCTGACAGGCTCATGAGGCTGGGGAGGGGCATTCTACTGCAACATCACTTGACCGATCTTGATGAGGCTGAGGAGCAGCTCCCTAATGATGAGCTTGCACAAGCTGTCCTTAACCATAAGGGGCCTTTGACAAGGAGCCAAACCAAGAGGACTAATTGTCTTCACCTTGGTTTCCAACTTGGTTTTGATGTTGGCTCCTTCCTAACCAAACATGTGCAAGATGAACCAATGGATGTTCCTCCTAAATGGGTGCTCATTGTTGAGCTTAAGAACTGATTATCCAATGATAGTCAGTCCGCTTGTTGGTGCCGTTTCTGTGGCTTTTAGTTGTCTTTTCGTTTGCTTCTTTTAAAGTTTGTTTAGAATACTTATGTTTGGTGTATGAGTGTGTTTTGTAGGTGTTACAAGTCTTGGATCAAACGTCTTGAGCTTTGGAAAGGAGGGCTTCTCAGATTTGGACCAAGCTTGTCCATACAAGGCTGTTTTGTGATTTTGGGCTTTCAAACGAGATTGGGAGTGCATGGAACCAGCTGGACCTTGAAGTAGACTTAATTCGGAGCATCTTTCATGTTTTGGGTTTTGTCAAAATCAGTCCACAAAAATAGATACAAGAGCTGCAAGAAAGAAGTCCAAAACAAGCCCAATTGTGCAAATTAGGGTTTCGGTGTTCTTGAAGAGAGGGGCAGCCGCCTACCATCACCAAATGCAATTAAGAGACCTTCTAGAATGTCATAAATCAGATTGGTATGATTGGAATGAATTATGGAGTCATAATTGAAGATTTGGAGCAATTAAGGAGATAACTCAAGAAAGAGGAAGTTACCAAAATTAGCTCATGTGGCAAAAGGAAGGCTGAATGGCGTTTTTAATGAAGGCAATGGAGGCATAAGGCAAGTCTAGAAGGATGGTTAATAATGCAATAATAGGTGATTGAGACAATCAATGTGGATTTGCCAAGAGAGGGGAACTTACCAAAAATAACAAAATTCAGATTTGTGCACATCAAGGGAAAGTGGCGCCAACATGGTATTTCCAAGAAACCCTAGCCGTTTTTGAGAGTGGCCAACAAGGCTTGTAATCAAATATATTGATCACTTAGCATTTCTTTTGGGAGTTAGACTATTTTCATCTTTGAACTACAAACCCTACGGTTTTATGTTATCTTTTGTTCTTGAGTTTCTTGAATAAAAGTTTGTGTTTTTCCTTTGGTTTACACATATCTAAATCAAGGCTAGACCCAATTAAGGATTGTGTGTTCCTTGTTGGTGATCCACAATCCAAGGATTAGGAGTGACTGGTTGGATTGGGAGGATTGGAACACACATAACCAAACGAATTTGGAGGCTTGAAGGAAGGTGGTTGCTTGGCACCATTGTCCATCACATTCAAGGCTTGAAGGACGTTTGGAGAGTGAAGAAAGATCGGGACAACATTAACATACGAACCATATTCGTATCAAGTGGTATCAGAGCTCTCGTTTATCTTCATCTCAAATATCTTTTCTTGTGTCGTTTTGTGTCATTCTTGTTATTCTCAAACATCCAAAAAAAAAAAAAAAATTGGATCTTTTGCTTCTTTTCATCAAAAACAAAAACAAAGATTGTTCTTTTCTTCAGTCCAACGAAAACCCCAAAAAAAAGGTTTCACCTTTTGCATCAATATTGATCACCTATCATTAAAGATCTCATCTTTAACACACTTAATCATAGGATTATTGTTGTTTGCATTGAATAGGATTTAACTCCACCTAAAATCAGTCCAAGGCCTAAAAGAAGCTACCTTTGAGTCAAATACCTTGTTGTTATCGAAGCTTTTAATTAAATTTGCTTGTGTGATATTGAATACAAGTTGTTTGTTTTGGTTGTATTGGTATCCAAGGAAAATCTGTTTCTCTACTACACATCCATACAAACACAAAAAGGATCATCTTTCAAGCATATACCACTGATTCTCGCAAAAACAAACAAAGGTTGCATCAAGGCTGCTTTGAACGCCAAAGAAAAAAAGGAAAAGAAAGGAAAAGAAACGTGCACAAACCAACAAAAAGAAGTGCACAAAGAAAGGAAGAGAAAAGAAGTTCCTTTTGTACAAAAGTTCCACCTTTTTGCATCTACCATCCAAGTTCACAAACGCAAAACAAAAAGCCGTGTGTTTGCCCCAAAACAACACACATAAAACCTTCAATTCTCCACCTTGGATACACATTCCTACTATCAATCAAAGAACTTGCATTTGATATTGCATAAGTTGGTTTAATTAAAGATTGCCCAGGACAACCCCTAGCAATTCTTTGGTTCAGCCAACTACATCACTTTTGGTTTCTTGTTTCTTTGAATCATAGTTATTAAGTGTGTTTAAAAATTGTGCTCTAAATTTCTTGACGCTGTTTTACCACTTGTTGACCAATTGGTGTTTTTGAAGGCAAAAGAAGCTTACAAGGACAGAAAACGAAACAGATTGTGGTTAGCCAATTTGGGACTTGCCTTAAGAGGTTCTAGCTCACGATTGGCCAAGGAAAAACACTTGAACAATTGAGAGAAAACAAGGGAGGACAAAAAAAAAAGGGGCCAAACAGATTTTCGTTTTCCTTTTTGTTTTCACTAACAACTCACTTTTGTTTCTTGTGTTAGTTTTCTTCTTTTCTTGTTTGTAAAAGCGTTTCAGGTTGCCATGGAGGGGTCGAACAGTACCCAAGGAGGAGGAGACAAAGTGGAATTTTCCATGGAGAAGATGGCACAAATGCTTAGTACCATGCAATCTAGGTTGGATGAGTGGGAAGCAAGGATGACATCCAACACACCCCCTACCCAAGAACAGCCCCCACATCAAAACCAAGGCCAAACATCCCGTGGAACTGAACCTAAGGGATCCACAAGCATGGGAGGTAGAGGAGGAGCAAGGGGTAGAGGAGATAGGAGACACGGAGTGAGACCACAACCTGTTAGGGAGGAATGGAATGACTACTATGAAGAGGAAGAGGTTGAGGAGGTATACCCGAGACCTCAAGGCCGAATACAACCTAGGAGGTATGTACCCCAAGAGGATGATTATTTGAAAACCAAAATAAACATTCCACCCTTTTATGGTAAAAGTGACCCTGAAGCTTACATTGAGTGGGAGAGAAAAGTTGACATGATCTTTTCCTATACCAACTATACCGAGTTGCAAAAAGTGAGATATGCAAGTATAGAGTTCTTGGAATATGCCTTGATTTGGTGGGACCAAACTCAAAGTATAAGAAGAAGGACTAGACAACCCACAATTGGAACTTGGGATGAGATGAAATATGAGATGAGAAAGAAATTCATTCCAGAATCTTACGAGAGATCCATGTTCCAAAAGTTGCAATGCCTAACTCAAGGAAATAAAAGTGTGGATGAATACTTTAAGGAGTTAGAAAGTTTGTTGATAAAAACCGATACTGAAGAATCTGAGGAGGCAACCATGGCTCGGTTTTTGGGAGGTCTTAACAAGGAGATTGGGTTTCAACTTGAACTCACTACCTATGTTGATCTAAATTCCATGGTTCACAAAGCTGAGAAAATTGAGCGGCAATTAAAGGTACGTTCTTCTACTAGTGGATTTGGTTTTAGAACTAATGCTTCTTCTTTTTCTAAAGTGCAGCCTAGGTCTAATGGCAATGGAGGAGCACGGCCAAGTTCAAACACCCTCGGCCAAAACAGCCAGCACACTCCGAATAAACCACACTTCACTCAAAGGACCAATGGTGCAAATCTAGGTCAAAATGACAAAGGCAAAGGCAAGGCAACCGCAAACCCTCCAAGGACAAGGGAGATTGAGTGTTTTAAATGTAGAGGGAGAGGGCATTATGCAAGGGACTGCCCTAATGCCAAGAAAGTATTGTACCTTGAGGAAACAAATGAATTCTATTCAGAAGAGGAGGAAGAAGAAGCCACAAAGGAAGAATACCAAGAGGACTCAGCTGAGGAGATAAAGAGTGATGAAGAGGGTGCATATAAGGACTTTCTTGTGGTAAGAAAAGCCTTAAGTGCACACATGAAGGAGGAAGAAGAAAACTTGCAAAGGGAGAACATTTTCCACATCCATTGTTTGGTAAAAGGCAAAACTTGCACTTTAATTATTGATAGTGGTTCTTGTGCTAATGTTGCAAGTATTGAACTTGTTAGAAAGCTAGATTTACCTATGATTGATCATTCCCATCCCTATAGGTTATCTTGGCTAAATGATTGTGGTGAGATTCATGTGTCTAAACAAGTTCTGATTTCTTTATCTATTGGCGGTTACAAAGATGAAATTTTGTGTGATGTAGCTCCTATGCATGCTAGTCATATTTTGTTGGGTAGACCTTGGCAGTTTGACAAGCATGTTATTTATGATGGTAGATTGAACATGTATGCTTTTACTTTTAATGGCAAAAAGTTTAAGTTGCATGCATTGTCTCCACATAAAGTTTATGAGGATGCTAAGAGGATGAAAAAGAACCATTCAGATCCTAAGGAAAAGGAGGCTGAAAAAAGGTTCTTAGAGGTTCTTAAAAAGGAGAGAAGAAGCCTTTTGGAGGCCACAAACTCCTTGGCCAAGGGTACACAACCCACGGCCCAAATCAGTCCACCCTCACCCACGCTTCAAACACTTTCACAAGCATCCACCCCACAAATTTCACGTCCACCTAAGAAGCATGCTTTCTTTGCAAAATCTCGTGAAGTTACACATGCATTGTATGATAATAAAACTGTTTTGGTGATGCTTTACAAAGATAGTGTTGCATGCTTGTTTTCTAAGAATGACTTACCATCTACCTTGCCTAGTGGTGTTGTTTCTTTGCTGGAAGAATTTGCAGATTTGTTTCCCGAGGAGGAACCACATGGGTTGCCACCTTTAAGAGGGATTGAGCACCACATTGACTTTATTCCAGGGGCTGTCCTACCTAATAGGCCAGCTTATAGAGCCAATCCGGAGGAAACAAAGGAGATACAAAGGCAAGTGGAGGATCTCTTGGCCAAAGAGAAGGTAAGGGAAAGTATGAGCCCAAGTGCAGTGCCAGTCATACTTGTTCCAAAAAAAGATGGCACTTGGAGGATGTGTACAGATTGTAGGGCCATCAACAAAATCACTGTAAAGTATAGGTACCCCATTCCTAGACTTGATGATATGCTTGATATGTTGCATGGTTCACAATGGTATACGAAAATTGATTTGAAAAGTGGTTATTTTCAAGTGAGAATAAGAGAGGGTGATGAATGGAAAACAGCTTTTAAAACTAAATTTGGATTGTATGAATGGTTAGTTATGCCTTTTGGGTTAACTAATGCACCTAGTACATTCATGAGGCTTATGAATGAAGTTTTGAGAGCTTTTATTGGGAAGTTTGTTGTGGTTTATTTTGATGACATCTTGATCTATTCTAAGACCTTAGAAGAGCATTTAGATCACATAAGGGCTGTTTTTGAAAGGCTAAGAAAGAAAAACTTTATGCTAACTTTAAGAAATGTTCTTTTTGTTTGGACAAAGTTGTTTTTCTTGGTTTTGTAATCAGTTCTGCAGGGATTGAAATGGATCAAGACAAGGTGAGATCCATCCTTGAATGGCCTACACCAAAGAGTGTGGGAGAAGTGAGGAGCTTTCATGGTTTGGCAGGTTTTTATAGGCGGTTTGTCAAGGACTTTTCAACCGTAGCCGCACCATTGAATGAGATAGTCAAGAAGGAGGTTGGATTCCATTGGGGGGAAGCCCAACAAAGGGCGTTTGATGAGCTTAAAAGACGTCTCACTACAGCACCTATCTTGAAGTTGCCAAACTTTGATGATACATTTGAGATAGAGTGTGATGCAAGTGGCGTGGGAATTGGAGCTGTTCTAACCCAAGGTAAGCATCCTATTGCCTATTTTAGTGAAAAGTTGAAAGGTGCTGCATTGAACTATCCTACTTATGATAAGGAGTTGTATGCTTTAGTAAAGTCCTTACAAACTTGGCAACACTACTTGCAACCCAAAGAGTTTGTCATTCATACTGATCATGAAAGTTTGAAGTACCTTAAGAGTCAAGGAAAACTGAATAAGAGGCATGCAAAGTGGGTTGAGTTTATTGAGCAATTTCCTTATGTCATTAAGTATAAGCAAGGAAAAGATAACATAGTTGCTGATGCTTTGTCTAGAAGATATACTTTGATTACTAAGTTGTCTTCACACTTGCTTGGCTTTGAATTTGTTAAGGAATTGTATAAGGATGATTCTGATTTTGCTTCCATTTATGATGCATGTGTTGATTCTCCTTTTGGTAAATTTTATTTGCATGATGGCTATTTGTTTAAGGAGAAACGATTATGCATTCCTAAGGGATCAATGCGTGAATTGTTGGTTAAGGAAGCACATGGGGGCGGGTTAATGGGACACTTTGGAGTTTTTAAAACTTTAGAAACTTTAAAGGAACATTTCTTTTGGCCTCACATGAAATCAGATGTTGCAAAGGCTTGTAGTAGTTGCATCACTTGTAGGCAAGCTAAGTCCAAAACACAACCTCATGGTTTGTACACACCCTTGGACGTACCTAGTGCACCTTGGGAGGACATTTCTATGGACTTTGTTCTTGGCTTACCTAGATCAAAAGGTGGTAGAGATAGTGTCTTTGTTGTGGTAGACAGATTCTCTAAGATGGCACACTTTATTGCTTGTCACAAAGTAGATGATGCTTCTTACATTGCAAATCTATTCTTTAAAGAAGTTGTTCGGTTGCATGGCATGCCTAAAACAATTGTTAGTGATAGGGACAGTAAATTCTTGAGTCATTTTTGGCGTGTGCTTTGGAGCAAGTTGGGAACTAAGCTTTTGTTTTCTACTACTGCACATCCACAAACAGATGGCCAAACTGAAGTGGTAAATCGGACCTTGTCACAAATGTTGCGTGCTTTAATTCAAAGCAATCTGAAAAATTGGGAAGAATGTTTACCACATATTGAGTTTGCTTACAATAGGGCTGTTCATAGTGGGTCTTTGTATTCCCCTTTTGAAGTTGTCTATGGTTTTCTACCCCACTCCCCACTTGACTTGTTGCCTATTCCAATTGATGAGCGTACTAGCATGGATGGTAAACAACGAGCTGAAATGATCAAAAAGTTGCATGAAAAAGTTAAACTTCAACTTGAACGAAAGAATAGACAGTATGCCAAACACGCTAATAAGCATAGAAAAGATGTTGTGTTTTATCCTGGACATCTTGTTTGGTTGCATTTAAGGAAGGAACGATTCCCTAAGGAGAGGAAGTCCAAGCTTATGCCTAGAGGAGATGGACCTTTTAAGGTCATTCAAAAGGTTGGTCCAAATGCTTACGTGCTTGATCTTCCTCCAGACAGGTATGGTTCAGTTTCCAACACCTTCAATGTAAGTGATCTTTCCCCTTTTGAGCATTTTTATCTTGATGATTCGAGGGCGAATCCTTTTGAGGAGGGGGGGATTGATGAGGCTGAGGAGCAGCCCCCTAATGAGGAGCTTGCACAAGGTGCCCTTAACCATAAGGGACCTTTGACAAGGAGCCAAACCAAGAGGATTAATGGTTTTCAACTTGGTTTTGATGTTGGCTCTTTTCTAACCAAACATGTGCAAGATGAACCAATGGATGTTCCTCCTAAATGGGTGCTCATTGTTGAGCTTAAGAACTGATTATCCAATGATAGTCAGTCCGCTTGTTGGTGCCGTTTCTGTGGCTTTTAGTTGTCTTTTCGTTTGCTTCTTTTAAAGTTTGTTTAGAATACTTATGTTTGGTGTATGAGTGTGTTTTGTAGGTGTTACAAGTCTTGGATCAAACGTTTTGAGCTTTGGAAAGGAGGGCTTCTCAGATTTGGACCAAGCTTGTCCATACAAGGCTGTTTTGTGATTTTGGGCTTTCAAACGAGATTGGGAGTGCATGGAACCAGCTGGACCTTGAAGTAGACTTAATTTGGAGCAACTTTCATGTTTTGGGTTTTGTCAAAATCAGTCCACAAAAATAGATACAAGAGCTGCAAGAAAGAAGTCCAAAACAAGCCCAAGTGTGCAACTTAGGGTTTTCGGTTTGCTTTGTTGTGATATATCATGTTTGAATGATTGCAAAATGCATATGTGAGCATGTAGATTGTTGTGATATATTGCAAAATGCATATGTGAGCATGTAGATTGTTGTGATATATTGCAAAATGCATATGTGAGCATGTATGTATAACGTTTAAAGTATATGTGTGCATGAGATTGAATTTATGAGCTAAATGTGAAATTGATTGAATGAATCAAGATTGAACAAGTTTGATTAAGATCATGAGATTGAACTTGGCCAATTCAATCACATGTCTAAATCAAGATATGTTCAAACTGATCTTAGATGATATATATGCCAATACATGTTAATTATATGATCTAACCAAGCCTTGAAGTCACATGACTTACAATATAAGGCAAATTGCTCGGTTTAGTATCCTATTGCAGGTTTTGGTTCATATCTTGGGCAAATGAACTCCAAATTGAGTGATTCAAAAGCCCACATGATCCTTATTCAATTTAGAATCTAATTGGCTGAGGAGAAGCATGCTTGACACGGATAAAAACTGAGTTGACACGGTGGTGAAGCTTATTGACCTATATAAGGGCTATCTTGGTAATTTCACCATTTGGACTTCTCATTCTTATTTGGTCTTCTTCCAACGGATTTATATGATCATATGACACATTTATAAGTCATGTCACATCATGGCAAAAATGAATCTGGAGCAGCACCATGTCTAGGTTCATCCTAGGACAAAATTCCTATTTTTGTGCTAAGGGGTATTCTGGTCTCTTCACTTGCCAATGGATCTTCTAACGTGTTATATATTGTTTATATGATGTTTATATGTGTTTATGTCACATATAGTACATGTCCTATATTTATGGAAACGGGCAGCATGGTATATCATTTGGGATTCTTATATTATGGTTATCACATATATGGTTTTCTTGGAATTCTTGGCATTCTTCATATGGTATTCTATGCTACATGTTGAAGACATAAATGGCTATATATTATATGTGTGCAAACGGATATTGGCACACAAATCATGTTCAAATTTTCAGATTTTGAACAAGTCAAGGCAAGTTGAAATAAATCCTATTTTGGTGCTGATTTCAAATGACTATTCTTGTATATTTTGGAGCTGGTTACAAACGGCTATTTTGGTTCAAATTTGGAGCAAAAATCTCTCAACCAAGAAAGCTATGCAACGGCTATGTGTTCAAAAGTTGAAGACTAATTCAAACTCAAAAGCTTGGCTGATTTCTATCTATCTTTGAACTACTCTCCAATGCCTATCTTCTAGGCCATTCCAACGTTCATTTAGTGTTCAAAATGAGGAGATAAAATTGTGTAAAATACACGCCAATTCAGCTGCATACATGGCAAGTTATTCACACATGGACATTGCTGATTGGAGCTGCCTTTTAAACGTTCAAATGAAGCTGTTTTTCCACCTCATTTCAACGGCTATAATGGATAAGATGAAGGGTAAAAGTTCAGATTGGAAGACCATTTCAAAGCATCAAAAGATCAACTTTATTTTGAAAGTCAAATGCTGAATTTGGATAGCTAGAAAAGTGCTGAATTTTCTCCATTTATCAACCATTCCAACGTCTACATTAAGGAGCCTTTAGGCTGTCCTCTTGGCTATAAATAGCTCCAAAGGTGAAGAGTAAAAGTATACCAACGAAAAACAAAAGAAAAGCAAGCAAGACATTCAGCTCTTTGTCTCCATTCTTCTCTTCTATTCTTCTATATTGAAGAACACATTTGCAGCAAGCTTTATGATTGTATAGTTCTTCATTTCTTGTCATTTCAACACCTTTAAACGACATATATTGTAAGGGAGAAGCTGGTGTATAAAGCTAACTCCTTAGAGGTGAGCAAAAGGTGCAAAGGTGCAAAGGTGAAACAAACTAGTTGCTGTTTGTTTTGGTGAAGTCTCTTGAAGAAGTTGGTGAAAAGCTTCTTCCTTTGGCTTTGTAAGGTGACATTGGTGTTTGGTGTTTAGTGAAATCCAAGAGAAGGTGTCTCTTGGGACTGGAGTAGGTCACATTGACCGAACCAGGATAATTCCTTGTGTTCTTTACTTATTTCCTGCACTTACTGTTTTCTGCCTGAGAATTACACTAACTTGGCACGCATAATTGAACAGGCAAACAGTCTTAGAATTGCATGAATTTTGGATATATTATACTTCAATGTGTTAGCTTTCATTAGCCGCAAGAATCACTAAATTCTAAGGAGTTTAGCATATTCAAATCGTCTTCACAAAATTGTTGCTACATTCTGTGAACAATTCTGACCAGTGTGCAAAACTTGTTCAATTTGAATAGGTTATCCTGCGAATCTTGAAGTGAGCCTTATATCAAATTAAACTAGACATCATAAGGTTTAATTTGACATAAGATTCATCAAAATAGCACGGGTAGATTTTGAGATATCATCGTTTGAAGTTAAGCTAACATTCTGTCTGAAACTGCCAGAATTGCACACTTTACTTATCTTGCTTATTTGAACGTGCAAACTTGCTTGGAATTGACTGAAATTTTTATGACATACTATAAACAGTCTAAACTTGATCTCTGCCAAGTTTGAGAGCTTGCACAGGTGTATAAGTGGTTCAACCAAAGCGCTGAAAACAGTGAACTGTTTCTGGAAATTCCAGAATCTGAGGCTAAAGAGGCAAAGGGGTCTTCAAACAAGTTTTTGAAGGTAATTGTAGTGTAATTTCCGCTAACCCACTATTCACCCCCCCCCTCTAGTGGTGCTATACAGGTCCAACAAGTGGTATCAGAGCAAGGTTGAGCACCATATTCTTATTTGAGCTGAAAACAGTTTACACTCCAAGTTGCAAAGTTGCTGGAAATTTTCTGGTTTTCTTATATTCTTCATATTTGGTATCTACAACAAGGTGACACTTTCTTTCCTTCTTATAAGTGTTTTAAACGTTTTCTCACACACTAAGAAGCATGTCTAAGTCACACATGAAAATAGAATTAGAAGGCATGTCCACACAAAGACCACCTCTTTTTGATGGAGAAAACTTTAGTCATTGGAAACTTAGGATGAAATTGTTCTTAATGGCTATTGATATAGACTTGTGGTCTATCATTGAAGATGGACCTTATGTGCCTACTAAGCATGTTATAATTGATGGCTTATCACAAGAAGTTGAGAAATATAGAAAAGATTGGAGTGATGAAGATAAAAAGAAAATGAGTCTTAATGCTAAAGCAATGCAATTATTGTTGAATGGTTTAAGTAGGAGTGAATCTGCCTATGTCTCTTCATGTTTAAGTGCAAAGGATATGTGGAAATGTCTTGAAATGAAGCATGAAGGAACTAATCAAGTAAAGGAATCAAAGATTAACATGTTAATGACTACACTTGAATCATTCCATTTACTGCCTAATGAATCAATTGTTGATATGGATTTAAGGCTTACAAACTTATACAACTCACTTGAATCCCTTGGTAAAACGTTTTTGATGAAAGAAAAAGTGCAAAAAGTTTTGAGAAGTTTGCCAATTGAATGGGATGCCAAAGTTAGTGCCATTGAAGAAAGCAAAGATCTTTCTCAAATAAAACTTGATGAATTGATAGGCTCTTTAAAAGTTTATGAAAACAAGTTGAATATAAGAAAGGCTGAAACTAGTAACAAGTCTAAATCACTTGCATTTGTAACAAATGAACCCGAATCATCTAATCAAGCCGAGTATGAAAGTGATGATGAAAGTGATGAAGAAGACATAATGTTGTTAGCTAGGCGTTTAAGGAAGTTTTTCAAGAAAAGACCAACTAAAAGACAAGCAAAATCAGCTGCCCCTATCAATGTGAAATCTAACCAACAAGATGGTAAATGGTATGATAAAGAACTTAAGTGTTATGAATGTGGCAAACAAGGACACATCTCATATGATTGTCCAAACAAGAACAAAAACCGTGACATGGATGAAAAGACAAGGACAAAAACTAGAGTAGAACCTAAGCAAAGGAGGAAGAAAGCTCTCAAGGCAAGTTCAAGCACTTGGGATGACACATCTTCATCCGAATCCGAGGAGGAACCTGAAGTTGCACAAACATGTTTGGCTTCAAAGTCTACAAATGAGGTAACATTCGATTCTGACTCCGAATGTGATTTTACTCAAGATGAATTGTTGGATGAATTAGAAAAGTTGCATGATAGATATAAGAAGCTATCCAAGGAGAAGAAAAGAATAGTTGAGGAGAAGAACAAGTTGGAGACGTCTAACTTGAATCTAACTTCTCAACTAGAAGTTCTTCAACTTGAATCATCTAACACTATTAGTTCAATGCAAAATCAGATTAAGGAACTTAAGAACAAACATGAAAATGTGCAATGCGTGCAATGTGTTGATTTCAACGTTTTAAAGTCTAAATTACATGAAATACAAACTGAATTTGAATCATTAAAAGCATGCAACCTAGACTTGAACAAATCTTTAGAACAATTTAAGAATGCTTCCAACATGTTAGACACTCTTATTGCATCTCAAAAGCATGGAAATGACAAACAAGGTCTTGGATATGTTAAAGAAGCTGAATACACACCTAAGGAAACAACATTTGTATCATCTTCAACCAACATGAAATATAGGCCAAATGCATTTAGAAATGAACCTATTCTGCCCACACCACCTTCATCACAAAGATTGCAAAATGCATCAACATATAGGAAGGCAAATACACCTAGAAACCATGCTTACATGTATACAAGAATGCCTAAACAAAGTAGTATGAAGTCTGCTCAAGTTATGCCTTATATGCAACAACATGCTTATGTGAAGAACATGACATACTCTCGGCCTAAATCAGTTTACAACACACGCCCTAGACACACACAACATCTTGCGTATACACGGCCTAAATTCAATGCTTATACACGGCCAAGATATAACTCATATACATGGCAACATTCAAATGCATATAGAACTTACAATGCTTATTCAACTAGACATAAATGTGCAGCCCCTTTTCCATCATATTCTATGTATCAAAATCCACTATTTGTTCATTATATGCAACATGATTTTAACATTTCAAAACCAAGAAAGGTTGTTCAAGTTTGGGTACCTAAAGGTACACTAACATGAACTTAACTTGTCTAACCTTGAAAGGACCCAAAATCAAAGGGTACCTAAGTTGTTATTTACATTTCTAGGTACATAACATCAAAGAAAGACAAGTTGCTGGTTATAACAACAAAGAAGATGAAAAGAACAAAACCAATTGGATAGTTGATAGTGGTTGCTCAAGACATATGACGGGCAACAAAAATTTGTTTAGCACACTTAAAAACGTTGCAAAAGGTGGCAAAGTTACTTTGGGAGACAACAACCAAGGCCAAATAATTGGCAAAGGCAAGGTTGGTGATCCAAACAAGTTTGAGATCAAAAACGTCCTACTTGTAAGTAACTTAACCTTTGAGCTTTTAAGTGTTTCTCAACTATGTGACAACAACTTGAATGTTCTCTTCTCCTCCACTTCTTGTAAGATAATGGATAAAAACAATCAAGTTGTGTTAAAAGGAAAACGTGAAGGAAACATATATGTGCTTAACATGGATGATATGCTAAGTAGTAACACAAAATGTCTTGTTTCACATGAATCTGATCCTAATCTTTGGCATAGACGTTTAGGACACATAGGTATATCAACCTTAGAAAAACTACACGCTAAAAGTCTTGTTAAAGGATTGCCTAAACTTAACTTGAATGATTTTCAACTATGTGAATCTTGTATCAAAGGCAAACATGTTAGAGAATCCCTTAAGCCTAAAACCGAGGTCACAACATCAAGAATACTAGAACTCTTGCATATAGACTTATTTGGTCCATGTAGAACAAGAAGCTTAGGTGGAAGTTATTATGTATGTGTAATAGTTGATGATTTCTCAAGATATACTTGGACATTGTTTCTTGCTTCAAAAGATGAAAGTGCATCATCTATAGCTAATCTAATTAGACAACTTGAAAATGAACATGAATCACATGTTATTAAGATAAGGAGTGATAGAGGTGGTGAGTTTAAAAATAGTGAATTAATCAAATTCTGTAATGAAAAGGGTATAAAACATGAATTCTCCCCACCAAGAACTCCTCAACTTAATGGTGTAGTTGAAAGAAAGAATAGGACTATTCAAGAAGTAGCAAGAACAATGATGGTAGAAAACAAAGTACCTAAATTCTTATGGGCTGAAGCAGTAAACACTTCAAGTTATATGATCAACAGACTATCAATAAGAAAGAAATTGAACAAAACACCATATGAAATCTTAAATGGACGACTCCCAAAAGTAAACTATCTAAAAGTCTTTGGTTGTAAATGCTTTGTATTGAACACAAAAGATAACTTAGATAAGTTTGATCCTAAGTCTGATGAACATATATTTGTGGGATATTCAATGAAATCTAAAGCATATAGATGTTATAATGCACAAACAAGAAAGATAGTTGAATCTATACATGTGAAGTTCAATGAAAATGCATATCTCCAAACAAGTAATCAACATGAAATCTATGTACCAAATGATCAAATACTTCATGATGAAGATGAACTTATCCTACCACCTACAAATGAACAAATTGAAACACCAAATCAAACTCTTGAAATGCATGAAGTTCAAACTCCCCCTACACAAGAACATAATGAAGAAAATGTGCCTAACCAACCTATTGAACATCATGAACCTATTGAAGATGCACAACCAAGTAATTGGTGGCAAATAAGAGATAAACAAAAGCATCCTCAAGAACTTATCATAGGAGATGTAAATCAAGGGGTTAGAACACGTAGGCAAATAGATCCTAATGAATATGATCAATGGCATGCACTTATATCCCAAATTGAACCTAAGAATGTGAATGATGCCTTAAACGATGCATATTGGATAGATGCAATGCATGAAGAGTTAAACCAATTTGAAAGAAACAATGTGTGGGATTTAGTACCTAAACCCGAGGATAAATCAATCATTGGAACTAAATGGGTGTTTAGGAACAAAATGAATGAACAAGGGGTTGTAGTAAGAAATAAAGCAAGACTTGTAGCTCAAGGATATAATCAAGAAGAGGGTATTGATTACGATGAAACATTTGCCCCCGTAGCAAGATTAGAATCCATACGCCTCTTATTAGCTTTTGCATGTTATAATAACATCAAATTATTCCAAATGGATGTTAAGAGTGCATTCTTAAATGGCTATATCCAAGAAGAAGTTTTTGTTAAACAACCACCAGGCTTTGAAGATCCAAAGAACCCTAATCATGTATATAAACTTAAGAAAGCCTTATATGGTTTGAAACAAGCCCCCCGTGCATGGTATGAAAGATTTGCCAACTTTTTACTAAGTAACAACTTTCAAAGAGGAACCATAGATAGTACCTTATTCTTGAAAAAGAAAGACAAAGATTTGTTTGTAATACAAATATATGTAGATGACATAATCTTTGGTTCAACTAATCCTAACTTAGTAAAAGACTTTGAAGATTGTATGAAGTCTGAGTTTGAAATGTCTATGGTTGGTGAATTAAACTATTTCTTAGGCTTGCAAATAAAACAAACATCAAGTGGTATACATATCAATCAAGCCAAATACATAAGAGATATGATAAAGAAATTCAACTTTGAAAACTTGAAACCATCTCCAACACCAATGTGTACTTCAACAAAATTAGACAAAGATGAAAATGGTGTTGCATTTGATGAAAAACTATATAGGTCTATGATTGGTTCATTGCTATATCTAACTGCTAGTAGACCTGATATTATGTGTGCAGTATGTATGTGTGCAAGATTTCAAAGTATGCCTAAGTTGTCACACTTTAAAGCTGTAAAAAGAATATTTAGATATCTTCAACATACACCAACATTAGGCTTATGGTATGATAGACAATCTAGTCTAAGTCTACATGCATATTCAGATGCAGATTATGGTGGATGTAGAGTAGATAGAAAGAGCACTAGTGGAACATGTCAATTCCTAGGAAACTCACTAATATCTTGGTTTTCAAAGAAACAATCTAGTGTTGCACTTTCTACTACTGAAGCAGAATATATGGCTTTAAGTCTATGTTGTACTCAACTATTATGGATTAAACAACAACTTTCAGACTTTGAAATACAAGTAAATAATATCCCCATCTATTGTGATAGTACAAGTGCTATAAATTTGTCTAAAAACCCTGTACTACACTCTAAGGCAAAGCATATAGAAGTACGTTATCATTTTCTTCGTGATCATGTTAATCTTGGACATATACACATTGAACATGTTAGAACTGATCAACAAGTAGCTGACATATTCACTAAACCCCTTAATCAAGCTATCTTTGAGAATTTACGTGCAAGACTTGGCTTAATTGCTTACAATTGACAATACTGTCTAGATCATTCTGGGTATTGCTAACTCGGTTCAGTCTTTTGCATAATTTACAAAATTAAGGGGGAGAGAGAAAAAAACATATATGTATATCATATGTATATCATGTTAAGGGGGAGATAACACATTAAGGGGGAGATTAGGGCACGTTATGAGCTTACAAAACGTTATAATGCATGACTTAAAGAAAGAAATAGTTAAACTTGTCACACACTTGATTTAGATGCTTAATATACACATATGTGGGGTAATTTTGCAAATCATCAAAAGGGGGAAACATATATGTATATCATATGTATATCATGTTAAGGGGGAGATAACACATTAAGGGGGAGATTAGGGCACGTTATGAGCTTACAAAACGTTATAATGCATGACTTAAAGAAAGAAATAGTTAAACTTGTCACACACTTGATTTAGATGCTTAATATACACATATGTGGGGTAATTTTGCAAATCATCAAAAGGGGGAGATTGTTGTGATATATCATGTTTGAATGATTGCAAAATGCATATGTGAGCATGTAGATTGTTGTGATATATTGCAAAATGCATATGTGAGCATGTAGATTGTTGTGATATATTGCAAAATGCATATGTGAGCATGTATGTATAACGTTTAAAGTATATGTGTGCATGAGATTGAATTTATGAGCTAAATGTGAAATTGATTGAATGAATCAAGATTGAACAAGTTTGATTAAGATCATGAGATTGAACTTGGCCAATTCAATCACATGTCTAAATCAAGATATGTTCAAACTGATCTTAGATGATATATATGCCAATACATGTTAATTATATGATCTAACCAAGCCTTGAAGTCACATGACTTACAATATAAGGCAAATTGCTCGGTTTAGTATCCTATTGCAGGTTTTGGTTCATATCTTGGGCAAATGAACTCCAAATTGAGTGATTCAAAAGCCCACATGATCCTTATTCAATTTAGAATCTAATTGGCTGAGGAGAAGCATGCTTGACACGGATTAAAACTGAGTTGACACGGTGGTGAAGCTTATTGACCTATATAAGGGCTATCTTGGTAATTTCACCATTTGGACTTCTCATTCTTATTTGGTCTTCTTCCAACGGATTTATATGATCATATGACACATTTATAAGTCATGTCACATCATGGCAAAAATGAATCTGGAGCAGCACCATGTCTAGGTTCATCCTAGGACAAAATTCCTATTTTTGTGCTAAGGGGTATTCTGGTCTCTTCACTTGCCAATGGATCTTCTAACGTGTTATATATTGTTTATATGATGTTTATATGTGTTTATGTCACATATAGTACATGTCCTATATTTATGGAAACGGGCAGCATGGTATATCATTTGGGATTCTTATATTATGGTTATCACATATATGGTTTTCTTGGAATTCTTGGCATTCTTCATATGGTATTCTATGCTACATGTTGAAGACATAAATGGCTATATATTATATGTGTGCAAACGGATATTGGCACACAAATCATGTTCAAATTTTCAGATTTTGAACAAGTCAAGGCAAGTTGAAATAAATCCTATTTTGGTGCTGATTTCAAATGACTATTCTTGTATATTTTGGAGCTGGTTACAAACGGCTATTTTGGTTCAAATTTGGAGCAAAAATCTCTCAACCAAGAAAGCTATGCAACGGCTATGTGTTCAAAAGTTGAAGACTAATTCAAACTCAAAAGCTTGGCTGATTTCTATCTATCTTTGAACTACTCTCCAATGCCTATCTTCTAGGCCATTCCAACGTTCATTTAGTGTTCAAAATGAGGAGATAAAATTGTGTAAAATACACGCCAATTCAGCTGCATACATGGCAAGTTATTCACACATGGACATTGCTGATTGGAGCTGCCTTTTAAACGTTCAAATGAAGCTGTTTTTCCACCTCATTTCAACGGCTATAATGGATAAGATGAAGGGTAAAAGTTCAGATTGGAAGACCATTTCAAAGCATCAAAAGATCAACTTTATTTTGAAAGTCAAATGCTGAATTTGGATAGCTAGAAAAGTGCTGAATTTTCTCCATTTATCAACCATTCCAACGTCTACATTAAGGAGCCTTTAGGCTGTCCTCTTGGCTATAAATAGCTCCAAAGGTGAAGAGTAAAAGTATACCAACGAAAAACAAAAGAAAAGCAAGCAAGACATTCAGCTCTTTGTCTCCATTCTTCTCTTCTATTCTTCTATATTGAAGAACACATTTGCAGCAAGCTTTATGATTGTATAGTTCTTCATTTCTTGTCATTTCAACACCTTTAAACGACATATATTGTAAGGGAGAAGCTGGTGTATAAAGCTAACTCCTTAGAGGTGAGCAAAAGGTGCAAAGGTGCAAAGGTGAAACAAACTAGTTGCTGTTTGTTTTGGTGAAGTCTCTTGAAGAAGTTGGTGAAAAGCTTCTTCCTTTGGCTTTGTAAGGTGACATTGGTGTTTGGTGTTTAGTGAAATCCAAGAGAAGGTGTCTCTTGGGACTGGAGTAGGTCACATTGACCGAACCAGGATAATTCCTTGTGTTCTTTACTTATTTCCTGCACTTACTGTTTTCTGCCTGAGAATTACACTAACTTGGCACGCATAATTGAACAGGCAAACAGTCTTAGAATTGCATGAATTTTGGATATATTATACTTCAATGTGTTAGCTTTCATTAGCCGCAAGAATCACTAAATTCTAAGGAGTTTAGCATATTCAAATCGTCTTCACAAAATTGTTGCTACATTCTGTGAACAATTCTGACCAGTGTGCAAAACTTGTTCAATTTGAATAGGTTATCCTGCGAATCTTGAAGTGAGCCTTATATCAAATTAAACTAGACATCATAAGGTTTAATTTGACATAAGATTCATCAAAATAGCACGGGTAGATTTTGAGATATCATCGTTTGAAGTTAAGCTAACATTCTGTCTGAAACTGCCAGAATTGCACACTTTACTTATCTTGCTTATTTGAACGTGCAAACTTGCTTGGAATTGACTGAAATTTTTATGACATACTATAAACAGTCTAAACTTGATCTCTGCCAAGTTTGAGAGCTTGCACAGGTGTATAAGTGGTTCAACCAAAGCGCTCAAAACAGTGAACTGTTTCTGGAAATTCCAGAATCTGAGGCTAAAGAGGCAAAGGGGTCTTCAAACAAGTTTTTGAAGGTAATTGTAGTGTAATTTCCGCTAACCCACTATTCACCCCCCCCTCTAGTGGTGCTATACAGGTCCAACATGCTTGTGGGGAGTGCAGCCGCCTAGCATCATCAAGAGCAATTAAGAGACCTTCTAGAATGTCATAAATCAGATTGGAATGATTGGAATGAATCATGGAGTCATAATTGAAGATTTGGGAGCAAATAAGGAGATAACTCAAGAAAAAGGAAGTTACCAAAATTAGATCTTGTGTCACAAGGAAAGGGGTGAGTGGCGTTTTTAAGGAAGACCAAGGAGGCACAAGGCAAGTCTAGAAGGATGGTAATAATGCAATAATTGATGATTGAGACAATAATTGTGGATTTGCCAAGAGAAGGGAACTTTCCCAAAATAACAAAATTCAGATTTTTGCACATCAAAGGAAGGAGGCGCCAACATGGGAGATTCCAAGAAGCCCTAGCCGTTTTTGTGGAGATGGCTTACAAGACTTGTAATCATATATATAGATCACTTAGCATTTCTTTGAGGAGTTAGACTATTTTTCATCATTGAACTAAAAACCCTAGTGTTTTATGTTATCTTTTGTTCTTGAGTTTTCTTGAATAAAAGTTTGTGTTTTTCCTTTGGTTTACACATATCTAAATCAAGGCTAGACCCAATTAAGGATTGTGTGTTCCTTGTTGGTGATCCACAATCCAAGGATTAGGAGTGACTGGTTGGATTGAGCGGATTGAAACACACATAACCAAACGAATTTGGAGGCTTGAAGGAAGGTGGTTGCTTGGCACCATTGTCCATCACATTCAAGGCTTGAAGGACGTTTGGAGAGTGAAGAAAGATCGGGACAACATTAACATACGAACCATATTCGTATCACTCTAGGAGGAAAAATAAGAGGGTGAGTGACAAAGTCACCAGCAAGTATACCATAAACAATCATGAATTAAATAGAAATTATACACAAGAACCGAACCCCCAAAAAGTTTTGATTCACAACATACCTGACTTTCAATCCATCACCCGTAAGAAACTAAGATCATAACTTATGAGACAAGAAATCACATTAAGATCACAACTTAGGAGATATTAAATCATAGCATCATAGCCTAAGTGATAGTGCATCAATCATTTGACTAGCCATGAAATGCAGCATGTATGAGTATGCTCATGTGATGCATCATGATAAAAGATGAGGATAAGTTCTTTCATTCTTGCTTTCAAAAACATCATCGTCAATAAAACGAGAGAAGTGAGTATTCAGATCTATTATATCTGGATCTAAGGCGGTCATACCATTCCCTTCAGATCTATTATGTTTGGATCTGAAAACGGTCATACAATCAATCATCGTCATCAAATCTACTCAAAATCATCATTATCAGGTCTAGAAATCTAGGCATGAGCAGTCATAATCATCATAATCAATTCTATTCTCTCCGGGCATGTACGGTCATAATCATCATCAGATCAATTAATCCCGGATCTGGAGCGGGTTATGCTGGCCAGAAATCAATGGTACCAATAGGAGTCGTTATTTTCAAAACTGAAATCTTTTCTTTAAAAGAGAGTTCCAGAATTTCTTTGACACAAAATCCGTTTCATGACTCATGTAAATGAGGATGATGCAATGCATGACGTGCAATATGCAATTCATGACTAAATGCATCACATAATCCACGTACGACCTTGTTCTTTCGACTGGAAATTTTTTCCAGAATTTACGTTCTGTTCATGCGGCCTCAAACATAACAAATCAGGGCTATTTTCATAATCTCATGCCATACATATGCACAATGGAGTCTTATCTACATGCCATAAAAATTTCGTAACGTTTCGAGATAGACAAAACCCTCAACTCATTAAGTTACTAAACAGAGTACTGCTGAATCCAGCAGCACAGTACCCATCTTTACCTTACTTTCAAGCCCATAAAATCCTATTTAATTTGGGCCAACACCTGGAAAACATAGTAAACATACCAAGAAATAATATTCATATGCCCAACAGCACATACAAGTCTAAATCTGCAAAAATAAGGTCTCCTAACTCTTGCCATAATTTTGTCCTGTTTTCCAGTTTTGTAACACAAATTCAATTCGGTTGGTAGCCCTCAAAACAATGGTTCCAAGATGATTTATTTACATAGACATGTTCATCTATGTCTTAAGTTAATTATTTTCTCAAAACTGGGTACATGCAGAATCTGGAATGACTAGTTGTCACTAAAAATTTTATTGCGGATAAACCACAAGTCCTTTTACCAAAATTCTAACTCCCAGATTTAATAAACATACAAGGCTAGTATCCTGCCAAAAATCAACTCATTTGGACGTTTCTAAGGCCCATTTTCAGGTCACAAAATACGCCACTTAAAACTGTCCAGCTTTAGTAGTTTTTCCTTTTTGCCACTTTTCTTGTCAAGTATTTCCCAACTAAACTTATTCCTCTAAAATGACTTACTAGCCACTAAATACACCTTTAACATAAAAATTCCAGGTTCCATAACATTCATTAAGCTACATATGAACCATCCTAAAAACAGTTTCAAACTTACACATAACACACATCATTCTTGCACATTTTGCATTTAAAATAGTCTACCTTTGGCATAACTAATTCATGTATCACATAATCTCCATAGACAGCCCGTTTCTTACACATGGAAGAACTCATATTTTGTTTTAAAGTGAGCACAATACACCATGTAGTAAATCATTCAAACATACAACTTTTATACGTCTTTGGCCTCACAAGATATGTTCTTCACAAGAATCAATGTTCATTCCTACTACTCCCTTCTAGCCGTCCCCTTCCATGGTGAGAAAGATGAATCTTACCATGTTTAGCTTAGACATGCAACACATTCATATTTAATGTAGGCAAAGAACTCATCTTTGGAAGAAATTCACACATGCAAGTCACTTTCCTTAAGGAATAACTAAGTTCTCACGCTTTAAACTTAGTGTCTTCAACTAAGATTCATATCCTAAAAATGGCTAGTCATTCAAGCATACACTTCACAAATAAGTCAAGATTATCTAGAGTATACTTGCCTCTTTAAGCTAGAAACTTTCCTTTAGCTTGAACCTTGGATGAAATGGTTTGAAGTTTTCCTCCACTACTCCATATAGCATACAGTTTTGAGGGAGAAAAAGGAAGGACATTAGCTATGCATTTAAATGAAGAATAGAGCTAGATTGAAGCTAGGTTAGGTTACCAAATGAGACTTGAATGGAGTTTGAAATGGATTCAAACCAGCAAGAAGTTAGCACCACTTAGGAAGTTAGAGAATCTCCACCTAGTGACCATGGAGTGTCACGGGTTTAGCAAGGAGAAAAGGGTGTTAATGTGAGCTTCATCATTTGAAATATGGAATTCATTTAGGATGTTTAGCATGCAACTTACCTAGATTAATCTTGAAGCTTGAAGATGGAGATGATCTTGAGTCCCCTAGCCGTGGGAGTTGAGGAGGATGGAGAGATTGTCTTAATTATTTGCTTGGGCAACTTTTGAGAATATTGAAGGTTGGAGATAGATGAGAGGCTTCTAATTAATAAAAAGAAGACTCCATGGTAGAAAAAAGAGGGGAGGCCGGGGCATGGGTAGAAAGAGAGGAGACAAGGGATGCATGAAAAGTAGATAGCATCTTGGGTCTTGCATTTACCCACCTTTTGGTTCCCTGTGCTTGCATTTCTTTCTTATTTTATCGTAAGCTAAATAAATATTTAGAAATGTTAGAAATTAGCGAGGGTTCTAGAAACCCTTCATGCTGGCCGAAATTTCTTGGAGGGTTGGGGAGGGTATTTTGTTATTTCGCACATCTCATAACACATGCTTATATAATTATACCCTTACTTATAATATTTAATTTGTTGTTTAGGCTTTTAGGCTGCTTTTAAGAAGACCATTAAGGCTAGTCTTCTCATAAAAGGAAGAATATTCTAAAGTCATTTAAGGGCCTTGTGGCCGAAATTCTTAAGCGTTGTGATGAGCCCACGATGGGGTCAACGCAACATATTTTCATGTATCATTTATTGTCACATGTTAGTTCTGTAAGACATGGCATATCACTGTTAACTCCGCACACACTAGTGCTACTTCTTATGTCTTATAGTCTTAACTAACCCTTAGGACATGTCATATATGTTGTGTATCTTGTGTTTGTTGCTTGGTGTCTTTGAAGATAGGTCAAAGAGAGCTTTACATTGAAAATGATGAGCTACAGCCTAACCTTGTGGATACAAACACTGACGATGACACCTCAATGCCCCACACAGGTCCCATAACAAGGAGTATGGCTAAGAAGTTGTTACATTGTGTTGAATCATTTCTTTATAGGCATGAAGAGGATGAACCAAGCAAAGATGATGTTCATTGGGTTTCCATGATACAAGCTTTGATCTAGTTGTATCAAAAACGTGTTGTACATGTCTTTAGTTGTTCTTTTTAATATTGTTGGTTGGTTAACCTTGTTTTAGGATAGTTTGTGTTGTATTATTGCCTTGTCTTTCAGGAACACGTACATAGCTTGGAAATGCAATTAGAATCTGAATTTTTGTCCAAGCAAAGAGGTGTTATGCAAGTAGCTTACAAGCAAGGTGGTGACAAGCACTCATGTCAAATTCAAGAATTGTTCTTCACGTTAAATGGGTGTACAAGATGCTCACATCATGAACCAATTAGAAGAAGTCTTGCAAGTCTTCAAACCAATCAAAAACAAGCAAGAAACAAGCAAGCAAGCTGCACAAAGTTTGATCCAATCAAAATCCTTTGAAGAATTCGGCTGGTTCATGGCTAATTCCTTTGAATATTCAACACCAAACTTGCAACCAATCAAATGCAATCCAAAGCAAGCTGCTCAATGTATTGTCCAATCAAAATGGCTGAAATCAAGCAAGGAATACACGGCAAAGCAACCAGAATCTTGGAACCAAAGTTATCAAAAGCAAGCATGTTATTTTAGACTTGTAACCTTGTACTCTTGTAATTTTTGTTTTGTATAAATAGCATAGGAATCAGATTGTAAAAACAACACAATTCATATATACATTTCAATCAAAACTTCCTTTAAGGAAATCTCAACTTTCTAGTTGAAGTTCAAGACCACTTAACGGTTTGCTTCCAAGTTCATAGCCTAGAACTTGTTAGTATTCACTTCATTTTTGGTTTACAGCATCTTAGGGTCTCAATGAGGTTTTAGATGTGTTGGAATACCAAAGAGGAAGAGCTGTTGGTATAAATTGAGCCAAGAACAAACGGTTACAGTTCAAGGGGTGTCATTGGGATGTTCTTTGCTATAGCTGAGGTTCAAATCAATTTGGAGTAGAAGACAAAGTCCTTGGAACGTTTTTCTAGACTTTATTTGGCTCATCAATTGGTATCAGAGCCAGGTTAGTCTTTTATTCATGTTTACATTGTTTAAACTAGCATATGAATGTTGCTGCCCAAATCGTGTATTAAACTGATTTTATGTGCGTTTAGATTCTGTTTATTTAGATAGATAGTGTTGGACCTGTATAGCACCACTAGAGGGGGGGGTGAATAGTGGGTTAGCGGAAATTACACTACAATTACCTTCAAAAACTTGTTTGAAGACCCCTTTGCCTCTTTAGCCTCAGATTCTGAAAATTCCAGAACCAGTTCACTACTTTGAACGTTTTGGTTGAACCACTTATACACCTGTGCAAGCTCTCAAACTTGGCAGAGATCAAGTTTAGAATGTTTATAGTATGTCATAAAAAATTCAGTCAATTCCAAGCAAGTTAGCACGTTCAAATAAGCAAGAGAAGTAAAGTGTGCAATTCTGGCAGTTTCAGGCAGAATGTTAGCTTAACTTCAAACGATGATATCTCAAAATCTACCCGTGCTATTTTGATGAATCTTATGTCAAATTAAACCTCAAGATGTCTAGTTTAATTTGATATAAGGCTCACTCCAAGATTCGAAGGATAGCCTATTCAAATTGCACAAGATTGCACACTGGTCAGAATTGTTCACAGAATGTAGCAACAATTTTGTGAAGATGATTTGAATATGCTAAACACCTTAGAATTTAGTGATTCTTGCGGCTAATGAAAGCTAACACATTGAAGTATAATATATCCAAAATTCATGCAATTCTAAGACTGTTTGCTCGTTCAATTATGCATGTCAAGTTAGTGTAATTCTCAGGCAGAAAACAGTAAGTGCAGGAAATAAGTAAAGAACACAAGGAATTATCCTGGTTCGGTCAATGTGACCTACTCCAGTCCCAAGAGACACCTTCTCTTGGATTTCACTAAACACCAAACACCAAAGTCACCTTACAAAGCCAAAGGAAGAAGCTTTTCACCAACTTCTTCAAGAGACTTCACCAAAGCACCTAGTTTGTTTCACCTTTGCACCTTTGCACCTTTTGCTCACCTCTAAGGAGTAAGCTTTATACACCAGCTTCTCCCTTACAACATGTAGTTTGAAAGGTGTTGAAATGACAAGAAATGAAGAACTATACAATCATAAAACTTGCTACAAATGTGTTCTTCAATAGAGAAGAGAAGAAGAGAAGAATGGAGACAAAGAGCTAATTGTCTTGCTTGCTTTCTTTGTTGCTTTCGTTGGTATGCTTTTCCTCTTCATCTTTGGTGCTATTTATAGCCAAGAGGACAGCCTAAAGGCTCCTCAAAGTAGCCGTTTGGAATGGATGAGAATGGAGAAATTTCAGCACCTTTTTAGCTACCAAAATTCAGCATTTGACTTTCAAGATAAATCTGATTTTTTAAATGCTTTGACATGGTCTTCCATCTGAATTTTTATCCCATTATAGCCGTTGGAATGAGATAGACAATGGCTCCATTTGAACGTTTAAAAAGCAGCTCCAATCAACAATTTCCATGTGTAAATAACTTGCCATGTGTGCAGCTGAATTGGCATGTGTTTTGAACAACTTTATCTCCTCATTTTGAACACTAAATGGCCGTTGGAATGAGGTGAAAGATAGAGAGAAATCAGCTAGCCTTTGAGTTTGAATTTGTCTCCAATATAGCCGTTTGAATGTAGCTAAAAGATAGAGAGAATTCAGCTTGACTTGGTCTTCAATATAGCCGTTTGCATATAGCTTTGGTTAAGAGACTTTTGCTTCAAATTTGCTACATTGTAGGACTTGTTTTTGTCACACAATATAATCTGAACCTTGACCATATATCACACGAAATTTTGCTCCAATTTTGAGCCAACATAGCCGTTGAAAGAGGCTCACAATATATTCAAGAATAGTCATTTGAAATCAGCACCAAAATAGGATGTAATTCAACTTGCCTTGACTTGTTCAAAAGCTGAAAGTTTGAACATGATATATGCGCCAACATCCGTGTGTAAACATATAATATATAGTCATTTATGTCTTCAACATGTAGCATAGAAAACCATATGAAGAATACCAAGAATTCCAAGAAAACCATAGATGTGATAACCATGATATAAGAATTTCCAATTGATAGACCATGCTGCCCGTTTCCATAAAAATAGGGCACGTACCATATGTGACATAAACACATATAAACATCATATAAGCAATATATAACATGTTGGAAGATCCATTGGCAAGTGAAAAGACCAGAATACCCCTCAGCACAAAAATAGGAATTTTGTCCTAGGATGAACCTAGACATGGTGCTGCTCCAGATTCATTTTTGCCATGATGTGACATGACTTATAAATGTGTCATATGATCATATAAATCCGTTGGAAGAAGACCAAATAAGAATGAGAAGTCCAAATGGTGAAATTACCAAAATAGCCCTTATATAGGTCAATAAGCTTCCCACCGGGTCAATTCAGTTTTAACCCGTGCCAAGCATGCCTTTCCTCAGCCAATTAGATTCTAAATTGAATAAGGATCATGTGGGCTTTTGAATGACTCAATTTGGAGTTCATTTGCCCAAGATATGAACCAAAACCTGCAATAGGATACTAAACCGAACAATTTGCCTTATATTGTAAGTCATGTGACTTCAAGGCTTGGTTAGATCATATTATCAACATGTATTGGCATATATATCTTCTAAGATCAGTTTGAACAACATGTATTGGCATATATAATCTAAGATCAGTTTGAACATGTCTTGATTAAGATATGTGATTGAATTGGCCAAGTTCAATCTCATGATCTTAATCAAAACTTGTTCAATCTTGATTCATTCAAGCAATTTCACATTTAGCTCATAAGTTCATAAGTTCATGCCTTGCCAAAACAATTTCACATTTAAACGTTACACATACATGCTCACATATGCATCTTCCAATCATTCAAACATGATATATCTATTTGCAATCATCATAACAATTACACATATGCACACATATACATTTTGCACAACAATTACACATATGCACACACATACATTTTGCAATCACTCAAACATAATATATCACAACAATCTCCCCCTTTTGATGATTTGCAAAATTACCCCACATATGTGTATATTAAGCATTTAAATCAAGTGTGCATCAAGTGTTATAATCTGTGTAATCAAGTAAGCATCTAAATCAAGTATAAGCTGCTCCCCCTTAATGTGTTATCTCCCCCTTAACATGATATCTATCTTCCCCTTAACATGATATATATACACATTTATTTCTCCCCCTTAATTTTGTAAATTATGCAAAAGACTGAATGGTGTAGTAGTCAGTTGTAAGCAATTAATCCAAGTCTTGCACGTAAAGTCTCAAAGATAGCTTGATTAAGGGGTTTAGTGAATATGTCAGCTACTTGTTGATCAGTTCTAACATGTTCAATGTGTATATGTCCAAGATTAACATGATCACGGAGAAAATGATAACGTACTTCTATATGCTTTGCCTTAGAGTGTAGTACAGGGTTTTTAGACAAATTTATAGCACTTGTACTATCACAATAGATGGGGATATTATTTACTTGTATTTCAAAGTCTGAAAGTTGTTGTTTAATCCACAATAGTTGAGTACAACATAGACTTAAAGCCATATATTCTGCTTCAGTAGTAGAAAGTGCAACACTAGATTGTTTCTTTGAAAACCAAGATATTAGTGAGTTTCCTAGGAATTGACATGTTCCACTAGTGCTCTTTCTATCTACTCTACATCCACCATAATCTGCATCTGAATATGCATGTAGACTTAGACTAGATTGTCTATCATACCATAAGCCTAATGTTGGTGTATGTTGAAGATATCTAAATATTCTTTTTACAGCTTTAAAGTGTGACAACTTAGGCATACTTTGAAATCTTGCACACATACATACTGCAAACATAATATCAGGTCTACTAGCAGTTAGATATAGCAATGAACCAATCATAGACCTATATAGTTTTTCATCAAATGCAACACCATTTTCATCTTTGTCTAATTTTGTTGAAGTACACATTGGTGTTGGAGATGGTTTCAAGTTTTCAAAGTTGAATTTCTTTATCATATCTCTTATGTATTTGGCTTGATTGATATGTATACCACTTGATGTTTGTTTTATTTGCAAGCCTAAGAAATAGTTTAATTCACCAACCATAGACATTTCAAACTCAGACTTCATACAGTCTTCAAAGTCTTTTACTAAGTTAGGATTAGTTGAACCAAAGATTATGTCATCTACATATATTTGTATTACAAGCAAATCTTTGTCTTTCTTTTTCAAGAATAAGGTACTATCTATGGTTCCTCTTTGAAAGTTGTTACTTAGTAAAAAGTTGGCAAATCTTTCATACCATGCACGGGGGGCTTGTTTCAAACCATATAAGGCTTTCTTAAGTTTATATACATGATCAGGGTTCTTTGGATCTTCAAAGCCTGGTGGTTGTTTAACAAAAACTTCTTCTTGGATATAGCCATTTAAGAATGCACTCTTAACATCCATTTGGAATAATTTGATGTTATTATAACATGCAAAAGCTAATAAGAGGCGTATGGATTCTAATCTTGCTACGGGGGCAAATGTTTCATCGTAATCAATACCCTCTTCTTGATTATATCCTTGAGCTACAAGTCTTGCCTTATTTCTTACTACAACCCCTTGTTCATTCATTTTGTTCCTAAACACCCATTTAGTTCCAATGATTGATTTATCCTCGGGTTTAGGTACTAGATCCCACACATTGTTTCTTTCAAATTGGTTTAACTCTTCATGCATTGCATCTATCCAATATGCATCGTTTAAGGCATCATTCACATTCTTGGGTTCAAATTGGGATATAAGTGCATGCCATTGATCATATTCATTAGGATCTATTTGCCTACGTGTTCTAACCCCTTGATTTACATCTCCTATGATAAGTTCTTGAGGATGCTTTTGTTTATCTCTTATTTGCCACCAATTACTTGGTTGTGCATCTTCAATAGGTTCATGATGTTCAATAGGTTGGTTAGGCACATTTTCTTCATCACGTTCTTGTGTAGGGGGAGTTTGAACTTCATGCATTTCAAGAGTTTGATTTGGTGTTTCAATTTGATCATTTGTAGGTGGTAGGATAAGTTCATCTTCATCATGAAGTATTTGATCATTTGGTACATAGATTTCATGATGATTACTTGTTTGGAGATATGCATTTTCATTGAACTTCACATGTATAGATTCAACTATCTTTCTTGTTTGTGCATTATAACATCTATATGCTTTAGAGTTCATTGAATATCCCACAAATATATGTTCATCAGACTTAGGATCAAACTTATCTAAGTTATCTTTTGTGTTCAATACAAAGCATTGACAACCAAAGACTTTTAGATAGTTTACTTTTGGGAGTCGTCCATTTAAGATTTCAAATGGTGTTTTGTTCAATTTCTTTCTTATTGATAGTCTGTTGATCATATAACTTGAAGTGTTTACTGCTTCAGCCCATAAGAATTTAGGTACTTTGTTTTCTACCATCATTGTTCTTGCTACTTCTTGAATAGTCCTATTCTTTCTTTCAACTACACCATTAAGTTGAGGAGTTCTTGGTGGGGAGAATTCATGTTTTATACCCTTTTCATTACAGAATTTGATTAATTCACTATTTTTAAACTCACCACCTCTATCACTCCTTATCTTAATAACATGTGATTCATGTTCATTTTCAAGTTGTCTAATTAGATTAGCTATAGATGATGCACTTTCATCTTTTGAAGCAAGAAACAATGTCCAAGTATATCTTGAGAAATCATCAACTATTACACATACATAATAACTTCCACCTAAGCTTCTTGTCTTACATGGACCAAATAAGTCTATATGCAAGAGTTCTAGTATTCTTGATGTTGTGACCTCGGTTTTAGGCTTAAGGGATTCTCTAACATGTTTGCCTTTGATACAAGATTCACATAGTTGAAAATCATTCAAGTTAAGTTTAGGCAATCCTTTAACAAGACTTTTAGCGTGTAGTTTTTCTAAGGTTGATATACCAATATGTCCTAAACGTCTATGCCAAAGATTGGGATCAGATTCATGTGAAACAAGACATTTTATGTTACTACTTAGCATATCATCCATGTTAAGCACATATATGTTTCCTTCACGTTTTCCTTTTAACACAACTTGATTGTTTTTATCCATTATCTTACAAGAGGTGGAGGAGAAGAGAACATTCAAGTTGTTGTCACATAGTTGAGAAACACTTAAAAGCTCAAAGGTTAAGTTACTTACAAGTAGGACATTTTTGATCTCAAACTTGTTTGGATCACCAACCTTGCCTTTGCCAATTATTTGGCCTTGGTTGTTGTCTCCAAAGGTAACTTTGCCACCTTTTGCAACGTCTTTAAGTGTGCTAAACAAATTTTTGTTGCCCGTCATATGTCTTGAACAACCACTATCAACTATCCAATTGGCTTTGTTCTTTTCATCTTCTTTGTTGTTATAACCAGCAACTTGTCTTTCTTTGATGTTATGTACCTACAAATGTAAATAACAACTTAGGTACCCTTTGATTTTGGGTCCTTTCAAGGTTAGACAAGTTAAGTTCATGTTAGTGTACCTTTAGGTACCCAAACTTGAACAACCTTTCTTGGTTTTGAAATGTTAAAATCATGTTGCATATAATGATCAAATAGTGGATTTTGATACATAGAATATGATGGAAAAGGGGCTGCACATTTATGTCTAGTTGGATAAGCATTGTAAGTTCTATATGCATTTGAATGTTGCCATGTATATGAGTTATATCTTGGCCGTGTGTTATCATAGTTTCTAGGCCGTGTATATGCAAGATGTTGTGTGTGTCTAGGCCGTGTGTTGTAAACTGATTTAGGCCTAGAGTATGTCATGTTCTTCACATAAGCATGTTGTTGCATATAAGGCATAACTTGAGCAGATTTCATACTACTATGTTTAGGCATTCTTGTATACATGTAAGCATGGTTTCTAGGTGTATTTGCCTTCCTATATGTTGATGCATTTTGCAATCTTTGTGATGAAGGTGGTGTGGGCAGAATAGGTTCATTTCTAAATGCATTTGGCCTATATTTCATGTTGGTTGAAGATGATACAAATGTTGTTTCCTTAGGTGTGTATTCAGCTTCTTTAACATATCCAAGACCTTGTTTGTCATTTCCATGCTTTTGAGATGCAATAAGAGTGTCTAACATGTTGGAACCATTCTTAAATTGTTCTAAAGATTTGTTCAAGTCTAGGTTGCATGCTTTTAATGATTCAAATTCAGTTTGTATTTCATGTAATTTAGACTTTAAAACGTTGTAATCAACACATTGCACACATTGCACATTTTCATGTTTGTTCTTAAGTTCCTTAATCTGATTTTGCATTGAACTAATAGTGTTAGATGATTCAAGTTGAAGAACTTCTAGTTGAGAAGTTAGATTCAAGTTAGACGTCTCCAACTTGTTCTTCTCCTCAACTATTCTTTTCTTCTCCTTGGATAGCTTCTTATATCTATCATGCAACTTTTCTAATTCATCCAACAATTCATCTTGAGTAAAATCACATTCAGAGTCAGAATCAAATGTTACCTCATTTGTAGACTTTGAAGCCAAACATGTTTGTGCAACTTCAGGTTCTTCCTCGGATTCGGATGAAGATGTGTCATCCCAAGTGCTTGAACTTGCCTTGAGAGCTTTCTTCCTCCTTTGCATAGGTTCTACTCTAGTTTTTGTCCTTGTCTTTTCATCCATGTCACGGTTTTTGTTCTTGTTTGGACAATCATATGATATGTGTCCTTTTTTGCCACATTTATAACACTTAAGTTCTTTATCATACCATTTACCATCTTGTTTGTTAGATTTCACATTGATAGGGGCAGCTGATTTTGCTTGTCTTTTAGTTGGTCTTTTCTTGAAAAACTTCCTTAAACGCCTAGCTAACAACATTATGTCTTCTTCATCACTTTCATCATCACTTTCATACTCGGCTTGATTAGATGATTCGGGTTCATTTGTTACAAATGCAAGTGATTTAGACTTGTTACTAGTTTCAGCCTTTCTTATATTCAACTTGTTTTCATAAACTTTTAAAGAGCCTATCAATTCATCAAGTTTTATTTGAGAAAGATCTTTGCTTTCTTCAATGGCACTAACTTTGGCATCCCATTCAATTGGCAAACTTCTCAAAACTTTTTGCACTTTTTCTTTCATCAAAAACGTTTTACCAAGGGATTCAAGTGAGTTGTATAAGTTTGTAAGCCTTAAATCCATATCAACAATTGATTCATTAGGCAGTAAATGAAATGTTTCAAGTGTAGTCATTAACATGTTAATCTTTGATTCCTTTACTTGATTAGTTCCTTCATGCTTCATTTCAAGACATTTCCACATATCCTTTGCACTTAAACATGAAGAGACATAGGCAGATTCACTCCTACTTAAACCATTCAACAATAATTGCATTGCTTTAGCATTAAGACACATTTTCTTTTTATCTTCATCACTCCAATCTTTTCTATATTTCTCAACTTCTTGTGATAAGCCATCAATTATAACATGCTTAGTAGGCACATAAGGTCCATCTTCAATGATAGACCACAAGTCTATATCAATAGCCATTAAGAACAATTTCATCCTAAGTTTCCAATGACTAAAGTTTTCTCCATCAAAAAGAGGTGGTCTTTGTGTGGACATGCCTTCTAATTCTATTTTCATGTGTGACTTAGACATGCTTCTTAGTGTGTGAGAAAACGTTTAAAACACTTATAAGAAGGAAAGAAAGTGTCACCTTGTTGTAGATACCAAATATGAAGAATATAAGACAACCAGAAAATTTCCAGCAACTTTGCAACTTGGAGTGTAAACTGTTTTCAGCTCAAATAAGAATATGGTGCTCAACCTTGCTCTGATACCAATTGTTGGACCTGTATAGCACCACTAGAGGGGGGGGGTGAATAGTGGGTTAGCGGAAATTACACTACAATTACCTTCAAAAACTTGTTTGAAGACCCCTTTGCCTCTTTAGCCTCAGATTCTGAAAATTCCAGAACCAGTTCACTACTTTGAACGTTTTGGTTGAACCACTTATACACCTGTGCAAGCTCTCAAACTTGGCAGAGATCAAGTTTAGAATGTTTATAGTATGTCATAAAAAATTCAGTCAATTCCAAGCAAGTTAGCACGTTCAAATAAGCAAGAGAAGTAAAGTGTGCAATTCTGGCAGTTTCAGGCAGAATGTTAGCTTAACTTCAAACGATGATATCTCAAAATCTACCCGTGCTATTTTGATGAATCTTATGTCAAATTAAACCTCAAGATGTCTAGTTTAATTTGATATAAGGCTCACTCCAAGATTCGAAGGATAGCCTATTCAAATTGCACAAGTTTGCACACTGGTCAGAATTGTTCACAGAATGTAGCAACAATTTTGTGAAGATGATTTGAATATGCTAAACACCTTAGAATTTAGTGATTCTTGCGGCTAATGAAAGCTAACACATTGAAGTATAATATATCCAAAATTCATGCAATTCTAAGACTGTTTGCTCGTTCAATTATGCATGTCAAGTTAGTGTAATTCTCAGGCAGAAAACAGTAAGTGCAGGAAATAAGTAAAGAACACAAGGAATTATCCTGGTTCGGTCAATGTGACCTACTCCAGTCCCAAGAGACACCTTCTCTTGGATTTCACTAAACACCAAACACCAAAGTCACCTTACAAAGCCAAAGGAAGAAGCTTTTCACCAACTTCTTCAAGAGACTTCACCAAAGCACCTAGTTTGTTTCACCTTTGCACCTTTGCACCTTTTGCTCACCTCTAAGGAGTAAGCTTTATACACCAGCTTCTCCCTTACAACATGTAGTTTGAAAGGTGTTGAAATGACAAGAAATGAAGAACTATACAATCATAAAACTTGCTACAAATGTGTTCTTCAATAGAGAAGAGAAGAAGAGAAGAATGGAGACAAAGAGCTAATTGTCTTGCTTGCTTTCTTTGTTGCTTTCGTTGGTATGCTTTTCCTCTTCATCTTTGGTGCTATTTATAGCCAAGAGGACAGCCTAAAGGCTCCTCAAAGTAGCCGTTTGGAATGGATGAGAATGGAGAAATTTCAGCACCTTTTTAGCTACCAAAATTCAGCATTTGACTTTCAAGATAAATCTGATTTTTTAAATGCTTTGACATGGTCTTCCATCTGAATTTTTATCCCATTATAGCCGTTGGAATGAGATAGACAATGGCTCCATTTGAACGTTTAAAAAGCAGCTCCAATCAACAATTTCCATGTGTAAATAACTTGCCATGTGTGCAGCTGAATTGGCATGTGTTTTGAACAACTTTATCTCCTCATTTTGAACACTAAATGGCCGTTGGAATGAGGTGAAAGATAGAGAGAAATCAGCTAGCCTTTGAGTTTGAATTTGTCTCCAATATAGCCGTTTGAATGTAGCTAAAAGATAGAGAGAATTCAGCTTGACTTGGTCTTCAATATAGCCGTTTGCATATAGCTTTGGTTAAGAGACTTTTGCTTCAAATTTGCTACATTGTAGGACTTGTTTTTGTCACACAATATAATCTGAACCTTGACCATATATCACACGAAATTTTGCTCCAATTTTGAGCCAACATAGCCGTTGAAAGAGGCTCACAATATATTCAAGAATAGTCATTTGAAATCAGCACCAAAATAGGATGTAATTCAACTTGCCTTGACTTGTTCAAAAGCTGAAAGTTTGAACATGATATATGCGCCAACATCCGTGTGTAAACATATAATATATAGTCATTTATGTCTTCAACATGTAGCATAGAAAACCATATGAAGAATACCAAGAATTCCAAGAAAACCATAGATGTGATAACCATGATATAAGAATTTCCAATTGATAGACCATGCTGCCCGTTTCCATAAAAATAGGGCACGTACCATATGTGACATAAACACATATAAACATCATATAAGCAATATATAACATGTTGGAAGATCCATTGGCAAGTGAAAAGACCAGAATACCCCTCAGCACAAAAATAGGAATTTTGTCCTAGGATGAACCTAGACATGGTGCTGCTCCAGATTCATTTTTGCCATGATGTGACATGTCTTATAAATGTGTCATATGATCATATAAATCCGTTGGAAGAAGACCAAATAAGAATGAGAAGTCCAAATGGTGAAATTACCAAAATAGCCCTTATATAGGTCAATAAGCTTCCCACCGGGTCAATTCAGTTTTAACCCGTGCCAAGCATGCCTTTCCTCAGCCAATTAGATTCTAAATTGAATAAGGATCATGTGGGCTTTTGAATGACTCAATTTGGAGTTCATTTGCCCAAGATATGAACCAAAACCTGCAATAGGATACTAAACCGAACAATTTGCCTTATATTGTAAGTCATGTGACTTCAAGGCTTGGTTAGATCATATTATCAACATGTATTGGCATATATATCTTCTAAGATCAGTTTGAACAACATGTATTGGCATATATAATCTAAGATCAGTTTGAACATGTCTTGATTAAGATATGTGATTGAATTGGCCAAGTTCAATCTCATGATCTTAATCAAAACTTGTTCAATCTTGATTCATTCAAGCAATTTCACATTTAGCTCATAAGTTCATAAGTTCATGCCTTGCCAAAACAATTTCACATTTAAACGTTACACATACATGCTCACATATGCATCTTCCAATCATTCAAACATGATATATCTATTTGCAATCATCATAACAATTACACATATGCACACATATACATTTTGCACAACAATTACACATATGCACACACATACATTTTGCAATCACTCAAACATAATATATCACAACAGATAGTTCATGTTTTAAAGTGTTTATTAGTTGGTTTACAATAGTTTGGTAACTTAGTCTTAAGTAGCAAAACTGAAAACCCCCACAAAAAAAAGAACTTAGACTAGACTTAAGTGTGTTAGAATCTGATTATGTAGCTTAAGTTAAGAACCGTGTGTAACCTGCTTGTACTTGTTCAATCTAGCTTAGATAATGTTCATTAGATCCTAATCTAGAAGTTTAAATGGTAGTTTAGTGATTCCTTAAAACAGAAAAATTGAACACAAAAATAGATTAGTTGATAGTTTTGTTTGTAATCAAGTTGTTAAAATTCTGTTTTAGTAGTTGTGTGCAATCTGTTTTAGACGTTTTATTTGATGCCTTATTTAGCTTAGTTAGAGTAGTTTACAGCATAGTTAAAAGGTTTAGTTGGTTGTTTAGTTTAGCACAAGCAAATCCGAAAACTAAGAACAAAAAAGGGCAGTTTTAGTCAGCTATGTATGCTGCCTAGTCTCTAGTTGATACACGTTTGTTGTGTTGAATACATAAACACTTGCATCTAGTATCATCTAACTTAGAAACTGATTGCATCATACAAACGAAAACCAAAAACAAAGGCAAGTAGAATAGAAAAAAACAAAAAAAATAAAATAAAACAAATGCAAAATCAGTTCATGTTGCTGTAGTTGTGCGTGTTTGATTAAAATGTGTTTAAGTGTGATATGTTAGTATTTAAGTTGTAAGTGTTTCGTTTAAAAAAAAACCGAAACAATTTAGTTTAAACTTGATTAAATCTTTGAATGCTATTTGTTTAAACTTGTTGAATTTGATTTCACCACCCCCGTTACACCTTAAGTCATTGTTTGGTACAAACTTAATTGAATCTTTTAATTGAAACATTATTGACTTGAGATTTGTTAAAAGTGAAGTAAATTTGTAAGAAACAAGATTTGATTTCAAATTTTAACGTTGGCTTTACGTTTATCTTTACTTAGGATTGATTCAATTGTTTAAAGACTTTATTGGACTTAAGTTCTGACTTAGGATCACTTTGTCTATATTTATCCCTACACTGTTAAATTGCCGACCCTGTTAAAGTGCAGTAGACTCGCAAAACAGACAAAGCCAATCCAAAGGAAAATAATTAGGCTTGTTTATGAAAGAAACTGAGAGAAAAGTCATTGTTAACGTCAAAAAGCAAGAGATAAGACGTATGAGTGATTTGCACAAGAAGTGAGATCTAGCCATCCAAAGTTCACAAAAGGTGAATTGTGCAAAACCAAAAGCAAATACCTACACCAAAAGTGTTGACTGTTGTAAAAGGTTCCTCGAACAAACCCTTGTTGAACACTTGTGTGTATGTACTGTCTTTCACTTTATTTACAATTGAATGAGCATTAAAGTTTAAAGTAAGTGAAGGGATTGTTCTTAGAAATTTACATTTTGTTAAAGTTATAGTTTGATCTTACTTGCTTGTATTCTGACTTATTTATCTCATTGTTTTACCATCTTGGTTGATTGTTTTGATTAAAAATGATTCTAAAAACCATTTGGGGAGTTGAATGCCATAGGAGAGACTATGATGAACTGGAAAAACGTATGAACTCCTTTGGTCGTACGAATGGTTTATGGGTTGGATATTCGGAATGTAAAACTCCTAGATATCAAACTCTTTTTCAGTGCAATAAAGACGTTAGTGCATATTACAATGAAATGCTTGATGATTTGTACTATGCTTATGTTGAAGAACATAAGGAATTAAGCATGATTAGGTTCTTTGCTGGATTAGATAAAGAGATCGCTGATTGCATGTTGTCTAAAAAATTCTCATCACTTTATGACATGTAAAAAAAGCAAAGATTGTTCAATCAAACCTAATCACATGGCAAGTTAATCAAACCTATGGGTATGAACTGAACTCTTGTGATTCTGAAAATGACAAACCAAATCCAGTTAAGTTAAGCGATTTGAGTCAGCCTATGGATAATATTGAAAATGCATTGCTTCAACTTAGAGACATGGTGCAAGTAATGATAGAATCTGAAAAGAACAAAGACTTGCAATCTGACATTTCTGTGAATGATGGTTTGTATGAAATTAGCCCCAACATGCTTGAAACTGAAACTTCTTTATCTGAATTGCATGTTCAACCTTGTGTACTGTCTGAAGAAGACCCTTCACTTGAATCTGTTGGTGATTTCCAAAGTGTTAGTCGTTTGCTTATAGATGATGTTAATTGTGATAACACTTTGTCTGAAAATGATTTACATTGGGACATGCATATAAATGAAATCCCTGTGCATGATCTGCATTCTGCTGAGATGCTTGTTTCTGGGTTACAATCTGAATTACATCCTGTACATTTCATTCATGACATTGATGTAAGTAATTCTGTTGAGAATGACATTGATAAACTAGATTCTTATGATTTGATGTTAGCTGAACTACATTGTCTACTTGATGTAGAGCTTGATCATGATGTCATTATTGAAATAGATTCAGCTACAAATGAACATAAATCCTTGGATGAACTAGTTAATGAATTGAATGACATATTTAGTATAGATGAAGATTCTATTTCTGAAATATCTATTTCATCTCATCTTGTTGAATGTCTGCCTGTTGTCATCTCAATTGATACATCTTGTCTAAATATTGCACATGTCTGTAAGATTTGTACATTTAGTGTTAACATGTTGCAATATGCTTTTTGGATGTTGTTTTATCTGTTAGGGTGTATGTGTTCTAAAATTTTTGTTATCTTATTGTTAATACATCCTAAACATTTTAGAAAGCGTGTACACACCTTATTCTTTCTTCAAAGATAAGGATGCACCCATGTATTTCACCTTCACCATTTGTATTATCATGTTCCTATTTGGTTATGGTGTAGTTGAGGATACGTGTACATCCTAAACCCCTATCCCTTATTCTATCCATGTTGAGATTCGAGGACGAATCATTTTCAAGAGGGAGGGAATGATGAGCCCACGATGGGGTCAACGCAACATATTTTCATGTATCATTTATTGTCACATGTTAGTTCTGTAAGACATGGCATATCACTGTTAACTCCGCACACACTAGTGCTACTTCTTATGTCTTATAGTCTTAACTAACCCTTAGGACATGTCATATATGTTGTGTATCTTGTGTTTGTTGCTTGGTGTCTTTGAAGATAGGTCAAAGAGAGCTTTACATTGAAAATGATGAGCTACAGCCTAACCTTGTGGATACAAAGACTGACGATGACACCTCAATGCCCCACACAGGTCCCAAAACAAGGAGTATGGCTAAGAAGTTGTTACATTGTGTTGAATCATTTCTTTATAGGCATGATGAACCAAGCAAAGATGATGTCCATTGGGTTTCCATGATACAAGCTTTGATCTACTTGTATCAAAAACGTGTTGTACATGTCTTTAGTTGTTCTTTTTAATATTGTTGGTTGGTTAACCTTGTTTTAGGATAGTTTGTGATGTATTATTGCCTTGTCTTTCAGGAACACGTACATATCTTGGAAATGCAATTAGAATCTGAATTTTTGTCCAAGCAAAGAGGTGTTATGCAAGTAGATTACAAGCAAGGTGGTGACAAGTACTCATGTCAAATTCAAGAATTGTTCTTCACGTTAAATGGGTGTACAAGCTGCTCACATCATGAACCAATTAGAAGAAGTCTTGCAAGTCTTCAAACCAATCAAAAACAAGCAAGAAACAAGCAAGCAAGCTGCACAAAGTTTGATCCAATCAAAATCCTTTGAAGAATTCGGCTGGTTCATGGCTAATTCCTTTGAATATTCAACACCAAACTTGCAACCAATCAAATGCAATCCAAAGCAAGCTGCTCAATGTATTGTCCAATCAAAATGGCTGAAATCAAGCAAGGAATACACGGCAAAGCAACCAGAATCTTGGAACCAAAGTTATCAAAAGCAAGCATGTTATTTTAGACTTGTAACCTTGTACTCTTGTAATTTTCGTTTTGTATAAATAGCATAGGAATCAGATTGTAAAAACAACACAATTCATATATACATTTCAATCAAAACTTCCTTTAAGGAAATCTCAACTTTCTAGTTGAAGTTCAAGACCACTTAACGGTTTGCTTCCAAGTTCATAGCCTAGAACTTTTTAATATTCACTTCATTTTTGGTTTACAGCATCTTAGGGTCTCAATGAGGTTTTAGATGTGTTGGAATACCAAAGAGGAAGAGGTGTTGGTATAAATTGAGCCAAGAACAAACGGTTACAGTTCAAGGGGTGTCATTGGGATGTTCTTTGCCATAGCTGAGGTTCAAATCAATTTGGAGTAGAAGACAAAGTCCTTGGAACGTTTTTCTAGACTTTATTTGGCTCATCAATTGGTATCAGAGCCAGGTTAGTCTTTTATTCATGTTTACATTGTTTAAACTAGCATATGAATGTTGCTGCCCAAATCGTGTATTAAACTGATTTTATGTGCGTTTAGATTCTGTTTATTTAGATAGATAGTTCATGTTTTAAAGTGTTTATTAGTTGGTTTACAATAGTTTGGTAACTTAGTCTTAAGTAGAAAAACTGAAAACCCCAACAAAAAAAAGAACTTAGACTAGACTTAAGTGTGTTAGAATCTGATTATGTAGCTTAAGTTAAGAACCGTGTGTAACTTGCTTGTACTTGTTCAATCTAGCTTAGATAATGTTCATTAGATCCTAATCTAGAAGTTTAAATGGTAGTTTAGTGATTCCTTAAAACAGAAAACTTGAACACAAAAATAGATTAGTTGATAGTTTAGTTTGTAATCAAGTTGTTAAAATTCTGTTTTAGTAGTTGTGTGCAATCTGTTTTAGACGTTTTATTTGATGCCTTATTTAGCTTAGTTAGAGTAGTTTACAGCATAGTTAAAAGGTTTAGTTGGTTGTTTAGTTTAGCACAAGCAAATCCGAAAACTAAGAACAAAAAAGGGCAGTTTTAGTTAGCTATGTATGCTGCCTAGTCTCTAGTTGATACACGTTTGTTGTGTTGAATACATAAACACTTGCATCTAGTATCATCTAACTTAGAAACTGATTGCATCATACAAACGAAAACCAAAAACAAAGGCAAGTAGAATAGATAAAAAAACAAAAAAAATAAAATAAAACAAATGCAAAATCAGTTCATGTTGCTGTAGTTGTGCGTGTTTGATTAAAATGTGTTTAAGTGTGATATGTTAGTATTTAAGTTGTAAGTGGTTCGTTTAAAAAAAAACCGAAACAATTTAGTTTGAACTTGATCAAATCTTTGAATGCTATTTGTTTAAACTTGTTGAATTTGATTTCACCACCCCCGTTACACCTTAAGTCATTGTTTGGTACAAACTTGATTGAATCTTTTAATTGAAACATTATTGACTTGAGATTTGTTAAAAGTGAAGTAAATTTGTAAGAAACAAGATTTGATTTCAAATTTTAACGTTGGCTTTACGTTTATCTTTACTTGGGATTGATTCAATTGTTTAAAGACTTTATTGGACTTAAGTTCTTACTTAGGATCACTTTGTCTATATTTATCCCTACACTGTTAAATTGCCGACCCTGTTATCATCTTGTTGTCTTTACATTTCTTCAACTTGCATTGAACTTTCGTCTATATTTGGTTGTTAAATTTGTGAAACAGTTTTCATATTTTTAGTGTTCTTCCGTGTTGTTCAAAGAACGTTTCACAAAAGCCACACCAAAACTTGTGCAAGTAAAACCAAAGAAAAAGAAGCCGTGAGCAATGTCTCATAAAGGCAAGTGAGCAGTAGACTCGCAAAACATACAAAGCCAATCCAAAGGAAAATAATTAGGCTTGTTTGTGAAAGAAACTGAGAGAAAAGTCATTTTTAACGTCAAAAAGCAAGAGACAAGACGTATGAGTGATTTGCACAAGAAGTGAGATCTAGCCATCCAAAGTTCACAAAAGGTGAATTGTGCAAAACCAAAAGCAAATACCTACACCAAAAGTGTTGACTGTTGTAAAAGGTTCCTCGAACAAACCCTTGTTGAACACTTGTGTGTATGTACTGTCTTTCACTTTATTTACAATTGAATGAGCATTAAAGTTTAAAGTAAGTTAAAGGATTGTTCTGTACAAACCCTTAGCTTTCTTTGATTCAGCCAAAAACATCACTTGACTTCGATTTTTCTTTGAATCTTAGATAGTCCAAGATTGTTGTTTATTCAATTGTCAATTTGAAGTAGAAATTTAGTTTTGTTAAAGTTATAGTTTGATCTTACTTGCTTGTATTCTGACTTATTTATCTCATTGTTTTACCATCTTGGTTGATTGTTTTGATTAAAAATGATTCTAAAAACCATTTGGGGAGTTGAATGCCATAGGAGAGACTATGATGAACTGGAAAAACGTATGAACTCCTTTGGTCGTACGAATGGTTTATGGGTTGGATATTGGGAATGTAAAACTCCTAGATATCAAACTCTTTCTCAGTGCAATATAGACGTTAGTGCATATTACAATGAAATGCTTGATGATTTGTACTATGCTTATGTTGAAGAACATGAGGAATTAAGCATGATTAGGTTCTTTGCTGGATTAGATAAAGAGATCGCTGATTGCATGTTGTCTAAAAATTCTCATCACTTTATGACATGTATAAAAAGGCAAAGATTGTTCAATCAAACCTAATCCCATGGCAAGTTAATCAAAACTATGGGTATGAACTGAACTCTTGTGATTCTGAAAATGACAAACCAAATCCAGTTAAGTTAAGCAATTTGAGTCAGCCTATGGATAATATTGAAAATGCATTGCTTCAACTTAGAGACATGGTGCAAGTAATGATAGAATCTGAAAAGAACAAAGACATGCAATCTGACATTTCTGTGAATGATGGTTTGTATGAAATTAGCCCCAACATGCTTGAAACTGAAACTTCTTTATCTGAATTGCATGTTCAACCTTGTGTACTGTCTGAAGAAGACCCTTCACTTGAATCTGTTGGTGATTTCCAAAGTGTTAGTCGTTTGCTTATAGATGATGTTAATTGTGATAACACTTTGTCTGAAAATGATTTACATTGGGACATGCATATAAATGAAATCCCTGTGCATGATCTGCATTCTGCTGAGATGCTTGTTTCTGGGTTACAATCTGAATTACATCCTGTACATTTCATTCATGACATTGATGTAAGTAATTCTGTTGAGAATGACATTGATAAACTAGATTCTTATGATTTGATGTTAGCTGAACTACATTGTCTACTTGATGTAGAGCTTGATCATGATGTCATTATTGAAATAGATTCAGCTACAAATGAACATAAATCCTTGGATGAACTAGTTAATGAATTGAATGACATATTTAGTATAGATGAAGATTCTATTTCTGAAATATCTATTTCATCTCATCTTGTTGAATGTCTGCCTGTTGTCATCTCAATTGATACATCTTGTCTAAATATTGCACATGTCTGTAAGATTTGTACATTTAGTGTTAACATGTTGCAATATGCTTTTTGGATGTTGTTTTATCTGTTAGGGTGTATGTGTTCTAAAATTTTTGTTATCTTATTGTTAATACATCCTAAACATTTTAGAAAGCGTGTACACACCTTATTCTTTCTTCAAAGATAAGGATGCACCCATGTATTTCACCTTCACCATTTGTATTATCATGTTCCTATTTGGTTATGGTGTAGTTGAGGATACGTGTACATCCTAAACCCCTATCCCTTATTCTATCCATGTTGAGATTCGAGAACGAATCATTTTCAAGAGGGAGGGAATGATGAGCCCACGATGGGGTCAACGCAATATATTTTCATGTATCATTTATTTTCACATGTTAGTTCTGTAAGACATGGCATATCACTGTTAACTCCGCACACACTAGTGCTACTTCTTATGTCTTATAGTCTTAACTAACCCTTAGGACATGTCATATATGTTGTGTATCTTGTGTTTGTTGCTTGGTGTCTTTGAAGATAGGTCAAAGAGAGCTTTACATTGAAAATGATGAGCTACAGCCTAACCTTGTGGATACAAACACTGACGATGACACCTCAATGCCCCACACAGGTCCCATAACAAGGAGTATGGCTAAGAAGTTGTTACATTGTGTTGAATCATTTCTTTATAGGCATGAAGAGGATGAACCAAGCAAAGATGATGTCCATTGGATTTCCATGATACAAGCTTTGATCTACTTGTATCAAAAACGTGTTGTACATGTCTTTAGTTGTTCTTTTTAATATTGTTGGTTGGTTAACCTTGTTTTAGGATAGTTTGTGATGTATTATTGCCATGTCTTTCAGGAACACGTACATAGCTTGGAAATGCAATTAGAATCTGAATTTTTGTCCAAGCAAAGAGGTGTTATGCAAATAGATTACAAGCAAGGTGGTGACAAGCACTGATGAGCTACAGCCTAACCTTGTAGATGCAAACACTGACGATGACACCTCATTGCCCCACAATTGATGAGGCTGAGGAGCAGCCCCCTAATGAGGAGCTTGCACAAGGTGCCCTTAACCATAAGGGACCTTTGACAAGGAGCCAAACCAAGAGGATTAATGGTTTTCAACTTGGTTTTGATGTTGGCTCTTTTCTAACCAAACATGTGCAAGATGAACCAATGGATGTTCCTCCTAAATGGGTGCTCATTGTTGAGCTTAAGAACTGATTATCCAATGATAGTCAGTCCGCTTGTTGGTGCCGTTTCTGTGGCTTTTAGTTGTCTTTTCGTTTGCTTCTTTTAAAGTTTGTTAGAATACTTATGTTTGGTGTATGAGTGTGTTTTGTAGGTGTTACAAGTCTTGGATCAAACGTTTTGAGCTTTGGAAAGGATGGCTTCTCAGATTTGGACCAAGCTTGTCCATACAAGGCTGTTTTGTGATTTTGGGCTTTCAAACGACATTTTGAGTGCATGGAACCAGCTGGACCTTGAAGAAGACTTAATTTAGAGCATCTTTCATGTTTTGGGTTTTGTCAAAATCAGTCCACAAAAATAGTTACAAGAGTTGCAAGGAAGAAGTCCAAAACAAGCCAATTGTGCAAATTAGGGTTTCCGTCTTCTTGAGAGGGTGGCAGCCGCCTAGGCATCTTCAAGTGCAATTAAGAGAGCTTCTAGAATGTCATAAATCAGATTGGAATGATTGGAATGAATTATGGAGCCATAATTGAAGATTTGGAAGCAAATAAGGAGATAATTCAAGTGAGGGAAACTTACCAAAATTAAGAAATCTGATTTGGTATCTCAAGGGGGCTGAATGGCGTTTTAATGGAGGCAATGGATGCACAAGGCAAGTTCTAGAATGATGGTTAATAATGCAATAATTGGTGATTGAGACAATAATTGAGGATTTGCCAAGAGAAGGGACTTACCTAAATTAACAAAATTCAGCTTCTTGCATAACAAAGGAAGGAGGCGCCAACATGGGGTCTTCCCAAGAAACCCTAGCCGTTTTTGTGAGAGTGTTTTACAAGACTTGTAATCATATAAATAGATCACTTAGCATTTCTTTGAGTAGTTAGACTATTTTTCATCATTGAACTAAAAACCCTAGTGTTTTATGTTATCTTTTGTTCTTGAGTTTTCTTGAATAAAAGTTTGTGTTTTTCCTTTGGTTTACACATATCTAAATCAAGGCTAGACCCAATTAAGGATTGTGTGTTCCTTGTTGGTGATCCACAATCCAAGGATTAGGAGTGACTGGTTGGATTGAGCGGATTGAAACACACATAACCAAACGAATTTGGAGGCTTGAAGGAAGGTGGTTGCTTGGCACCATTGTCCCTCACATTCAAGGCTTGAAGGACGTTTGGAGAGTGAAGAAAGATCGGGACAACATTAACATACGAACCATATTCGTATCAAGTGGTATCAGAGCTCTCGTTTATCTTCATCTCAAATATCTTTTCTTGTGTCGTTTTGTGTTATTCTTAGTATACTCAATCATTCAAAAAAAAAACGTCTCTAGTCAAAAAAAAAAATTTGATCTTTTACTTCATTTCATCAAAAACAAAAACAAAGATTGTTCTTTTCTTTAGTCCAACGAAAACCCCAAAAAAAAAAAGGTTTCACCTTTGCATCAATATTGATCACCTATCATTAAAGATCTCATCTTTAACACACTTAATCATAGGATCATTGTTGTTTGCATTGAATAGGATTTAACTCCACCTAAAATCAGTCCAAGGCCTAAAAGAAGCTACCTTTGAGTCAAATACCTTGTTGTTATCGAAGCTTTTGATTAAATTTGCTTGTGTGATATTGAATACAAGTTGTTTGTTTTGGTTGTATTGGTATCCAAGGAAAATCTGTTTCTTTACTACACATCCATACAAACACAAAAAGGATCTTTCAAGCATATACCACTGATTCTCGCAAAAACAAACAAAGGTTGCATCAAGGCTGCTTTGAACGTCAAAAAAAAAAAGGAAAAGAAAGGAAAAGCAACGTGCACAAACCAACAAAAAGAAGTGCACAAAGAAAGGAAGAGAAAAGAAGTTCCTTTTGTACAAAAGTTCTGTTGGACCTGTATAGCACCACTAGAGGGGGGGGTGAATAGTGGGTTAGCGGAAATTACACTACAATTACCTTCAAAAAGTTGTTTGAAGACCCCTTTGCCTCTTTAGCCTCAGATTCTGGAATTTCCAGAAACAGTTCAATGTTTTGAGTGCTTTGGTTGAACCACTTATACACCTGTGCAAGCTCTCAAACTTGGCAGAGATCAAGTTTAGGATGTTTATAGTATGTCATAAAAAATTCAATCAATTCCAAGCAAGTTAGCACGTTCAAATAAGCAAGAAAAGTAAAGTGTGCAATTCTGGCAGTTTCAGGCAGAATGTTAGCTTAACTTCAAACGATGATATCTCAAAATCTACCCGTGCTATTTTGATGAATCTTATGTCAAATTAAACCTTATGATGTCTAGTTTAATTTGATATAAGGCTCACTTCAAGATTCGCAGGATAACCTATTCAAATTGAACAAGTTTTGCACACTGGTCAGAATTGTTCACAGAATGTAGCAACAATTTTGTGAAGACGATTTGAATATGCTAAACTCCTTAGAATTTAGTGATTCTTGCGGCTAATGAAAGCTAACACATTGAAGTATAATATATCCAAAATTCATGCAATTCTAAGATTGTTTGCTTGTTCAATTATGCGTGCCAAGTTAGTGTAATTCTCAGGCAGAAAACAGTAAGTGCAGGAAATAAGTAAAGAACACAAGGAATTATCCTGGTTCGGTCAATGTGACCTACTCCAGTCCCAAGAGACACCTTCTCTTGGATTTCACTAAACACCAAACACCAAAGTCACCTTACAAAGCCAAAGGAAGAAGCTTTTCACCAACTTCTTCAAGAGACTTCACCAAAACAAACAGCAACTAGTTTGTTTCACCTTTGCACCTTTGCACCTTTTGCTCACCTCTAAGGAGTAAGCTTTATACACCAGCTTCTCCCTTACAATATGTCGTTTAAAAGGTGTTGAAATGACAAGAAATGAAGAACTATACAATCATAAAGCTTGCTGCAAATGTGTTCTTCAATATAGAAGAATAGAAGAGAAGAATGGAGACAAAGAGCTGAATGTCTTGCTTGCTTTTCTTTTGTTTTCGTTGGTGCACTTTTACTCTTCATCTTTGGAGCTATTTATAGCCAAGAGGACAGCCTAAAGGCTCCTCAAAGTAGACGTTGGAATGGTTGAGAAGATGGAGAAATTTCAGCACTTTTCTAGCTTTCAAAATTCAGCATTTGACTTTCAAGATAAAGTTGATCTTTTGATGCTTTGAAATGGTCTTCCAATCTGAACTTTTACCCTTCATCTTATCCATTATAGACGTTGGAGCTGAGGTGGAAAATGACTTCATTTGAACGTTTAAAAGGCAGCTCCAATCAGCAATGTCCATGTGTGAATAACTTGCCATGTATGCAGCTGAATTGGCATGTGTTTTGAACAATTTTATCTCCTCATTTTGAACACAAATAAACGTTGGAATGCCTAGAATCAAGGCATTGGAGAATAGTTCAAAGATAGATAGAAATCAGCCAAGCCTTTGAGTTTGAATTGGTCTCCAATATAGCCGTTGCATCTTTCTTGGTTGAGAGATTTTTGCTTCAACTTTGCTACATTGTAGGACTTGCTTTTTTGTCACTCATCATAATCTGAATTTTGACCATATAGCATACGAAATGTTGCTCCATTTTTGAGCCAAAATAGCCATTGTAAACAGCTCCAAAATATACAAGAATAATCATTTGAAATCAGCACCAAAATAGGATTTGGTTCAACTTGCCTTGACTTGTTCAAAATCTGAAAATTTGAACATGATTTGCACCAATATCCGTGTGCACACATATAATATATAGTCATTTATGTCTTCAACATGTAGCATAGAATACCATATGAAGAATGCCAAGAATTCCAAGAAAACCATAGATGTGATAACCATAAGAATTCCATTTGAGATACCATGCTGCCCATTTCCATAAATATAGGGCACGTACCATATGTGACATAAACACATATAAACATCATATAAACAATATATAACACGTTAGAAGATCCATTGGCAAGTGAAGAGACCAGAATACCCCTTAGCACAAAAATAGGAATTTTGTCCTAGGATGAACCTAGACATGGTGCTGCTCCAGATTCATTTTTGCCATGATGTGACATGACTTATAAATGTGTCATATGATCATATAAATCCGTTGGAAGAAGACCAAATAAGAATAAGAAGTCCAAATGGTGAAATTACCAAGATAGCCCTTATATAGGTCAATAAGCTTCACCACTGTGTCAAGTCAGTTTTTATCCGTGTCAAGCATGCTTTTCCTCAGCCAATTAGATTCTAAATTGAATAAGGATCATGTGGGCTTTTGAATCACTCAATTTGGAGTTCATTTGCCCAAGATATGAACCAAAACCTGCAATAGGATACTAAACCGAGCAATTTGCCTTATATTGTAAGTCATGTGACTTCAAGGCTTGGTTAGATCATATAATTAACATGTATTGGCATATATATCATCTAAGATCAGTTTGAACATGTCTTGATTTAGACATGTGATTGAATTGGCCAAGTTCAATCTCATGATCTTAATCAAACTTGTTCAATCTTGATTCATTCAATCAATTTCACATTTAGCTCATAAATTCAATCTCATGCACACATATACTTTAAACGTTATACACACATACATGCTCACATATGCATTTTGCAATATATCACAACAATCTACATGCTCACATATGCATTTTGCAATCATTCAAACATGATATATCACAACAATCTACATGCTCACATATGCATTTTGCAATCATTCAAACATGATATATCACAACAATCTCCCCCTTTTGATGATTTGCAAAATTACCCCACATATGTGTATATTAAGCATCTAAATCAAGTATAAGCTTCTCTTTAAATCAAGTTAAGCTGCTCCCCCTTAATGTGTTATCTCCCCCTTAACATGATATACATATATCTCTCCCTTTTAATGTGTTATCTCCCCCTTAACATGATATACATATATCTCTCCCCCTTAATTTTGTAAATTATGCAAAAGACTGAACTATGTGCACGGTGTAGTAGTCAGGTGTGAGCAATTAATCCAAGTCTTGCACGTAAATGCTCAAAGATAGCTTGATTAAGGGGTTTAGTGAATATGTCAGCTACTTGTTGATCAGTTCTAACATGTTCAATGTGTATATGTCCAAGATTAACATGATCACGGAGAAAATGATAACGGACTTCTATATGCTTTGCCTTAGAGTGTAGTACAGGGTTTTTAGACAAATTTATAGCACTTGTACTATCACAATAGATGGGGATATTATTTACTTGTATTTCAAAGTCTGAAAGTTGTTGTTTAATCCATAATAGTTGAGTACAACATAGACTTAAAGCCATATATTCTGCTTCAGTAGTAGAAAGTGCAACACTAGATTGTTTCTTTGAAAACCAAGATATTAGTGAGTTTCCTAGGAATTGACATGTTCCACTAGTGCTCTTTCTATCTACTCTACATCCACCATAATCTGCATCTGAATATGCATGTAGACTTAGACTAGATTGTCTATCATACCATAAGCCTAATGTTGGTGTATGTTGAAGATATCTAAATATTCTTTTTACAGCTTTAAAGTGTGACAACTTAGGCATACTTTGAAATCTTGCACACATACATAATATCAGGTCTACTAGCAGTTAGATATAGCAATGAACCAATCATAGACCTATATAGTTTTTCATCAAATGCAACACCATTTTCATCTTTGTCTAATTTTGTTGAAGTACACATTGGTGTTGGAGATGGTTTCAAGTTTTCAAAGTTGAATTTCTTTATCATATCTCTTATGTATTTGGCTTGATTGATATGTATCCCACTTGATGTTTGTTTTATTTGCAAGCCTAAGAAATAGTTTAATTCACCAACCATAGACATTTCAAACTCAGACTTCATACAATCTTCAAAGTCTTTTACTAAGTTAGGATTAGTTGAACCAAAGATTATGTCATCTACATATATTTGTATTACAAGCAAATCTTTGTCTTTCTTTTTCAAGAATAAGGTACTATCTATGGTTCCTCTTTGAAAGTTGTTACTTAGTAAAAAGTTGGCAAATCTTTCATACCATGCACGGGGGGCTTGTTTCAAACCATATAAGGCTTTCTTAAGTTTATATACATGATTAGGGTTCTTTGGATCTTCAAAGCCTGGTGGTTGTTTAACAAAAACTTCTTCTTGGATATAGCCATTTAAGAATGCACTCTTAACATCCATTTGGAATAATTTGATGTTATTATAACATGCAAAAGCTAATAAGAGGCGTATGGATTCTAATCTTGCTACGGGGGCAAAAGTTTCATCGTAATCAATACCCTCTTCTTGATTATATCCTTGAGCTACAAGTCTTGCTTTATTTCTTACTACAACCCCTTGTTCATTCATTTTGTTCCTAAACACCCATTTAGTTCCAATGATTGATTTATCCTCGGGTTTAGGTACTAAATCCCACACATTGTTTCTTTCAAATTGGTTTAACTCTTCATGCATTGCATCTATCCAATATGCATCGTTTAAGGCATCATTCACATTCTTAGGTTCAATTTGGGATATAAGTGCATGCCATTGATCATATTCATTAGGATCTATTTGCCTACGTGTTCTAACCCCTTGATTTACATCTCCTATGATAAGTTCTTGAGGATGCTTTTGTTTATCTCTTATTTGCCACCAATTACTTGGTTGTGCATCTTCAATAGGTTCATGATGTTCAATAGGTTGGTTAGGCACATTTTCTTCATTATGTTCTTGTGTAGGGGGAGTTTGAACTTCATGCATTTCAAGAGTTTCAATTTGTTCATTTGTAGGTGGTAGGATAAGTTCATCTTCATCATGAAGTATTTGATCATTTGGTACATAGATTTCATGTTGATTACTTGTTTGGAGATATGCATTTTCATTGAACTTCACATGTATAGATTCAACTATCTTTCTTGTTTGTGCATTATAACATATATATGCTTTAGAGTTCATTGAATATCCCACAAATATATGTTCATCAGACTTAGGATCAAACTTATCTAAGTTATCTTTTGTGTTCAATACAAAGCATTTACAACCAAAGACTTTTAAATAGTTTACTTTTGGGAGTCGTCCATTTAAGATTTCAAATGGTGTTTTGTTCAATTTCTTTCTTATTGATAGTCTGTTGATCATATAACTTGAAGTATTTACTGCTTCAGCCTATAAGAATTTAGGTACTTTGTTTTCTACCATCATTGTTCTTGCTACTTCTTGAATAGTCCTATTCTTTCTTTCAACTACACCATTAAGTTGAGGAGTTTTTGGTGGGGAGAATTCATGTTTTATACCCTTTTCATTACAGAATTTGATTAATTCACTATTTTTAAACTCACCACCTCTATCACTCCTTATCTTAATAACATGTGATTCATGTTCATTTTCAAGTTGTCTAATTAGATTAGTTATAGATGATGCACTTTCATCTTTTGAAGCAAGAAACAATGTCCAAGTATATCTTGAGAAATCATCAACTATTACACATACATAATAACTTCCACCTAAGCTTCTTGTTCTACATGGAAAGTCTATATGCAAGAGTTCTAGTATTCTTGATGTTGTGACCTCGGTTTTAGGCTTAAGGGATTCTCTAACATGTTTACCTTTGATACAAGATTCACATAGTTGAAAATCATTCAAGTTAAGTTTAGGCAATCCTTTAACAAGACTTTTAGCGTGTAGTTTTTCTAAGGTTGAATACCAATGTGTCCTAAACGTCTATGCCAAAGATTGGGATCAGATTCATGTGAAACAAGACATTTTGTGTTACTACTTAGCATATCATCCATGTTAAGCACATATATGTTTCCTTCACGTTTTCCTTTTAACACAACTTGATTGTCTTTATCCATTATCTTACAAGAGGTGGAGGAGAAGAGAACATTCAAGTTGTTGTCACATAGTTGAGAAACACTTAAAAGCTCAAAGGTTAAGTTACTTACAAGTAGGACGTTTTTGATCTCAAACTTGTTTGGATCACCAACCTTGCCTTTGCCAATTATTTGGCCTTGGTTGTTGTCTCCAAAGGTAACTTTGCCACCTTTTGCAACGTTTTTAAGTGTGCTAAACAAATTTTTGTTGCCCGTCATATGTCTTGAGCAACCACTATCAACTATCCAATTGGTTTTGTTCTTTTCATCTTCTTTGTTGTTATAACCAGCAACTTGTCTTTCTTTGATGTTATGTACCTCATTTGTAGACTTTGAAGCCAAACATGTTTGTGCAACTTCAGGTTCTTCCTCGGATTCGGATGAAGATGTGTCATCCCAAGTGCTTGAACTTGCCTTGAGAGCTTTCTTCCTCCTTTGCATAGGTTCTACTCTAGTTTTTGTCCTTGTCTTTTCATCCATGTCACGGTTTTTGTTCTTGTTTGGACAATCATATGATATGTGTCCTTGTTTGCCACATTCATAACACTTAAGTTCTTTATCATACCATTTACCATCTTGTTTGTTAGATTTCACATTGATAGGGGCAGCTGATTTTGCTTGTCTTTTAGTTGGTCTTTTCTTGAAAAACTTCCTTAAACGCCTAGCTAACAACATTATGTCTTCTTCATCACTTTCATCATCACTTTCATACTCGGCTTGATTAGATGATTCGGGTTCATTTGTTACAAATGCAAGTGATTTAGACTTGTTACTAGTTTCAGCCTTTCTTATATTCAACTTGTTTTCATAAACTTTTAAAGAGCCTATCAATTCATCAAGTTTTATTTGAGAAAGATCTTTGCTTTCTTCAATGGCACTAACTTTGGCATCCCATTCAATTGGCAAACTTCTCAAAACTTTTTGCACTTTTTCTTTCATCAAAAACGTTTTACCAAGGGATTCAAGTGAGTTGTATAAGTTTGTAAGCCTTAAATCCATATCAACAATTGATTCATTAGGCAGTAAATGAAATGTTTCAAGTGTAGTCATTAACATGTTAATCTTTGATTCCTTTACTTGATTAGTTCCTTCATGCTTCATTTCAAGACATTTCCACATATCCTTTGCACTTAAACATGAAGAGACATAGGCAGATTCACTCCTACTTAAACCATTCAACAATAATTGCATTGCTTTAGCATTAAGACTCATTTTCTTTTTATCTTCATCACTCCAATCTTTTCTATATTTCTCAACTTCTTGTGATAAGCCATCAATTATAACATGCTTAGTAGGCACATAAGGTCCATCTTCAATGATAGACCACAAGTCTATATCAATAGCCATTAAGAACAATTTCATCCTAAGTTTCCAATGACTAAAGTTTTCTCCATCAAAAAGAGGTGGTCTTTGTGTGGACATGCCTTCTAATTCTATTTTCATGTGTGACTTAGACATGCTTCTTAGTGTGTGAGAAAACGTTTAAAACACTTATAAGAAGGAAAGAAAGTGTCACCTTGTTGTAGATACCAAATATGAAGAATATAAGACAACCAGAAAATTTCCAGCAACTTTGCAACTTGGAGTGTAAACTGTTTTCAGCTCAAATAAGAATATGGTGCTCAACCTTGCTCTGATACCAATTGTTGGACCTGTATAGCACCACTAGAGGGGGGGTGAATAGTGGGTTAGCGGAAATTACACTACAATTACCTTCAAAAAGTTGTTTGAAGACCCCTTTGCCTCTTTAGCCTCAGATTCTGGAATTTCCAGAAACAGTTCAATGTTTTGAGTGCTTTGGTTGAACCACTTATACACCTGTGCAAGCTCTCAAACTTGGCAGAGATCAAGTTTAGGATGTTTATAGTATGTCATAAAAAATTCAATCAATTCCAAGCAAGTTAGCACGTTCAAATAAGCAAGAAAAGTAAAGTGTGCAATTCTGGCAGTTTCAGGCAGAATGTTAGCTTAACTTCAAACGATGATATCTCAAAATCTACCCGTGCTATTTTGATGAATCTTATGTCAAATTAAACCTTATGATGTCTAGTTTAATTTGATATAAGGCTCACTTCAAGATTCGCAGGATAACCTATTCAAATTGAACAAGTTTTGCACACTGGTCAGAATTGTTCACAGAATGTAGCAACAATTTTGTGAAGACGATTTGAATATGCTAAACTCCTTAGAATTTAGTGATTCTTGCGGCTAATGAAAGCTAACACATTGAAGTATAATATATCCAAAATTCATGCAATTCTAAGATTGTTTGCTTGTTCAATTATGCGTGCCAAGTTAGTGTAATTCTCAGGCAGAAAACAGTAAGTGCAGGAAATAAGTAAAGAACACAAGGAATTATCCTGGTTCGGTCAATGTGACCTACTCCAGTCCCAAGAGACACCTTCTCTTGGATTTCACTAAACACCAAACACCAAAGTCACCTTACAAAGCCAAAGGAAGAAGCTTTTCACCAACTTCTTCAAGAGACTTCACCAAAACAAACAGCAACTAGTTTGTTTCACCTTTGCACCTTTGCACCTTTTGCTCACCTCTAAGGAGTAAGCTTTATACACCAGCTTCTCCCTTACAATATGTCGTTTAAAAGGTGTTGAAATGACAAGAAATGAAGAACTATACAATCATAAAGCTTGCTGCAAATGTGTTCTTCAATATAGAAGAATAGAAGAGAAGAATGGAGACAAAGAGCTGAATGTCTTGCTTGCTTTTCTTTTGTTTTCGTTGGTGCACTTTTACTCTTCATCTTTGGAGCTATTTATAGCCAAGAGGACAGCCTAAAGGCTCCTCAAAGTAGACGTTGGAATGGTTGAGAAGATGGAGAAATTTCAGCACTTTTCTAGCTTTCAAAATTCAGCATTTGTCTTTCAAGATAAAGTTGATCTTTTGATGCTTTGAAATGGTCTTCCAATCTGAACTTTTACCCTTCATCTTATCCATTATAGACGTTGGAGCTGAGGTGGAAAATGACTTCATTTGAACGTTTAAAAGGCAGCTCCAATCAGCAATGTCCATGTGTGAATAACTTGCCATGTATGCAGCTGAATTGGCATGTGTTTTGAACAATTTTATCTCCTCATTTTGAACACAAATAAACGTTGGAATGCCTAGAATCAAGGCATTGGAGAATAGTTCAAAGATAGATAGAAATCAGCCAAGCCTTTGAGTTTGAATTGGTCTCCAATATAGCCGTTGCATCTTTCTTGGTTGAGAGATTTTTGCTTCAACTTTGCTACATTGTAGGACTTGCTTTTTTGTCACTCATCATAATCTGAATTTTGACCATATAGCATACGAAATGTTGCTCCATTTTTGAGCCAAAATAGCCATTGTAAACAGCTCCAAAATATACAAGAATAATCATTTGAAATCAGCACCAAAATAGGATTTGGTTCAACTTGCCTTGACTTGTTCAAAATCTGAAAATTTGAACATGATTTGCGCCAATATCCGTGTGCACACATATAATATATAGTCATTTATGTCTTCAACATGTAGCATAGAATACCATATGAAGAATGCCAAGAATTCCAAGAAAACCATAGATGTGATAACCATAAGAATTCCATTTGAGATACCATGCTGCCCATTTCCATAAATATAGGGCACGTACCATATGTGACATAAACACATATAAACATCATATAAACAATATATAACACGTTAGAAGATCCATTGGCAAGTGAAGAGACCAGAATACCCCTTAGCACAAAAATAGGAATTTTGTCCTAGGATGAACCTAGACATGGTGCTGCTCCAGATTCATTTTTGCCATGATGTGACATGACTTATAAATGTGTCATATGATCATATAAATCCGTTGGAAGAAGACCAAATAAGAATAAGAAGTCCAAATGGTGAAATTACCAAGATAGCCCTTATATAGGTCAATAAGCTTCACCACCGTGTCAAGTCAGTTTTTATCCGTGTCAAGCATGCTTTTCCTCAGCCAATTAGATTCTAAATTGAATAAGGATCATGTGGGCTTTTGAATCACTCAATTTGGAGTTCATTTGCCCAAGATATGAACCAAAACCTGCAATAGGATACTAAACCGAGCAATTTGCCTTATATTGTAAGTCATGTGACTTCAAGGCTTGGTTAGATCATATAATTAACATGTATTGGCATATATCATCTAAGATCAGTTTGAACATGTCTTGATTTAGACATGTGATTGAATTGGCCAAGTTCAATCTCATGATCTTAATCAAACTTGTTCAATCTTGATTCATTCAATCAATTTCACATTTAGCTCATAAATTCAATCTCATGCACACATATACTTTAAACGTTATACACACATACATGCTCACATATGCATTTTGCAATATATCACAACAATCTACATGCTCACATATGCATTTTGCAATCATTCAAACATGATATATCACAACAATCTACATGCTCACATATGCATTTTGCAATCATTCAAACATGATATATCACAACAAGTTCCACCTTTTTACATCTACCATCCAAGTTCACAAACGCAAAACCAAAAAGCCGTGTGTTTGCCCCAAAACAACACACATAAAACCTTCAATTCTCCACCTTGGATACACATTCATACTATCAATCAAAGAACTTGCATTTGATATTGCATAATTTGATTTAATTAAAGATTGCCCAGGACAACCCCTAGCAATTCTTTGGTTCAGCCAACTACATCACTGTTGGTTTCTTGTTTCTTTGAATCATAGTTATTAAGTGTGTTTAAAAATTGTGCTCTAAATTTCTTGATGCTGTTTTACCACTTGTTGACCAATTGGTGTTTTTGAAGGCAAAAGAAGCTTACAAGGACAGAAAACGAAACAGATTGTGGTTAGCCAATTTGGGACTTGCCTTAAGAGGTTCTAGCTCACGATTGGCCAAGGAAAAACACTTGAACAATTGAGAGAAAACAAGGGAGGACAAAAAGACCAAACAGATTTTCGTTTTCCTTTTTGTTTTCACTAACAACTCACCTTTGTTTCTTGTGTTAGTTTTCTTCTTTTCTTGTTTGTGAAAGCGTTTCAGGTTGCCATGGAGGGGTCAAACAGTACCCAAGGAGGAGGAGACAAAGTGGAATTTTCAATGGAAAAGATGGCACAAATGCTTAGTACCATGCAATCTAGGTTGGATGAGTGGGAAGCAAGGATGACATCCAACACACCCCCTACCCAAGAACAGCCCCCACATCAAAACCAAGGCCAAACATCCCGTGGAACGGAACCTAAGGGATCCACAAGCATGGGAGGTAGAGGAGGAGCGAGGGGTAGAGGAGATAGGAGACACGGAGTGAGACCACAACCTGTTAGGGAGGAATGGAATGATTACTATGAAGAGGAAGAGGTTGAGGAGGTATACCCGAGACCTCAAGGCCGAATACAACCTAGGAGGTATGTGCCTCAAGAGGATGATTATTTGAAAACCAAAATAAACATTCCACCTTTTTATGGTAAAAGTGACCCTGAAGCTTACATTGAGTGGGAGAGAAAAGTTGACATGATCTTTTCCTATACCAACTATACCGAGTTGCAAAAAGTGAGATATGCAAGTATAGAGTTCTTGGAATATGCCTTGATTTGGTGGGACCAAACTCAAAGTATAAGAAGAAGGACTAGACAGCCCACAATTGGAACTTGGGATGAGATGAAATATGAGATGAGAAAGAAATTCATTCCAGAATCTTACGAGAGATCCATGTTCCAAAAGTTGCAATGCCTAACTCAAGGAAATAAAAGTGTGGATGAATACTTTAAGGAGTTAGAAAGTTTGTTGATAAAAACCGATACTGAAGAATCTGAGGAGGCAACCATGGCTCGGTTTTTGGGAGGTCTTAATAAAGAGATTGGGTTTCAACTTGAACTCACTACCTATGTTGATCTAAATTCCATGGTTCACAAAGCTGAGAAAATTGAGCGGCAATTAAAGGTACGTTCTTCTACTAGTGGATTTGGTTTTAGAACTAATGCTTCTTCTTTTTCTAAAGTGCAGCCTAGGTCTAATGGCAATGGAGGGGCACGGCCAGGTTCAAACACCCTCGGCCAAAACAGCCAGAACACCCCAAATAAACCACACTTCACTCAACGGACCAATGGTGCAAATCTAGGTCAAAATGACAAAGGCAAAGGCAAGACAACCGCAAACCCTCCACGGACAAGGGAGATTGAATGTTTTAAATGTAGAGGGAGAGGGCATTATGCAAGGGACTGCCCTAATGCCAAGAAAGTGTTGTACCTTGAGGAAACAAATGAATTCTATTCAGAAGAGGAGGAAGAAGAAGCCACAAAGGAAGAATACCAAGAGGACTCAGCTGAAGAGATAAAGAGTGATGAAGAGGGTGCTTATAAGGACTTTCTTGTGGTAAGGAAAGCCTTAAGTGCACACATGAAGGAGGAAGAAGAAAACTTGCAAAGGGAGAACATTTTCCACATCCATTGTTTGGTAAAAGGCAAAACTTGCACTTTAATTATTGATAGTGGTTCTTGTGCTAATGTTGCAAGTATTGAACTTGTTAGAAAGCTAGATTTACCTATGATTGATCATTCCCATCCCTATAGGTTATCCTGGCTAAATGATTGTGGTGAGATTCATGTGTCTAAACAAGTTCTGATTTCTTTATCTATTGGCGGCTACAAAGATGAAATTTTGTGTGATGTAGCTCCTATGCATGCTAGTCATATTTTGTTAGGTAGACCTTGGCAATTTGACAAGCATGTTATTTATGATGGTAGATTGAACATGTATGCTTTTACTTTTAATGGCAAAAAGTTTAAGTTGCATGCATTGTCTCCACATAAAGTTTATGAGGATGCTAAGAGGATGAAGAAGAACCATTCAGATCCTAAGGAAAAGGAGGCTGAAAAAAGGTTCTTAGAGGTTCTTAAAAAGGAGAGAAGAAGCCTTTTGGAGGCTACAAACTCCTCGGCCAAGGGTACACAACCCACGGCCCAAACCAGTCCACCCTCACCCACGGTTCAAACACTTTCACAAGCATCCACACCACAAATTTCACATCCACCTAAGAAGCATGCTTTCTTTGCAAAATCTCGTGAAGTTACACATGCATTGTATGATAATAAAACTGTTTTGGTGATGCTTTACAAAGATAGTGTTGAATGCTTGTTTTCTAAGAATGACTTACCATCTACCTTGCCTAGTGGGGTTGTTTCTTTGTTGGAAGAATTTGCAGATTTGTTTCCCGAGGAGGAACCACATGGGTTGCCACCTTTAAGAGGGATTGAGCACCACATTGACTTTATTCCAGGGGCTGTCCTACCTAATAGGCCAGCTTATAGAGCCAATCCGGAGGAAACAAAGGAGATACAAAGGCAAGTGGAGGATCTCTTGGCCAAAGAGAAGGTAAGGGAAAGTATGAGCCCAAGTGCAGTGCCAGTCATACTTGTTCCAAAAAAAGATGGCACTTGGAGGATGTGTACAGATTGTAGGGCCATCAACAAAATCACTGTAAAGTATAGGTACCCCATCCCTAGACTTGATGATATGCTTGATATGTTGCATGGTTCACAATGGTATACGAAAATTGATTTGAAAAGTGGTTATTTTCAAGTGAGAATAAGAGAGGGTGATGAATGGAAAACAGCTTTTAAAACTAAATTTGGATTGTATGAATGGTTAGTTATGCCTTTTGGGTTAACTAATGCACCTAGTACATTCATGAGGCTAATGAATGAAGTTTTGAGAGCTTTTATCGGGAAGTTTGTTGTGGTTTATTTTGATGACATCTTGATCTATTCTAAGACCTTAGAAGAGCATTTAGATCACATAAGGGCTGTTTTTGAAAAGCTAAGAAAAGAAAAACTTTATGCTAACTTTAAGAAATGTTCTTTTTGTTTGGACAAAGTTGTTTTTCTTGGTTTTGTAATCAGTTCTGCAGGGATTGAAATGGATCAAGACAAGGTGAAATCCATCCTTGAATGGCCTACACCAAAGAGTGTGGGAGAAGTGAGGAGCTTTCATGGTTTGGCAGGTTTTTATAGGCGGTTTGTCAATGACTTTTCAACCGTAGCCGCACCATTGAATGAGATAGTCAAGAAGGAGGTTGGATTCCATTGGGGGGAAGCCCAACAAAGGGCGTTTGATGAGCTTAAAAGACGTCTCACTACAGCACCTATCTTGAAGTTGCCAAACTTTGATGATACATTTGAGATGGAGTGTGATGCAAGTGGCGTAGGAATTGGAGCTGTTCTAACCCAAGGTAAGCATCCTATTGCTTATTTTAGTGAAAAGTTGAAAGGTGCGGCATTGAACTATCCTACTTATGATAAGGAGTTGTATGCTTTGGTAAGGTCCTTACAAACTTGGCAACACTACTTGCAACCCAAAGAGTTTGTCATTCATACTGATCATGAAAGTTTGAAGTACCTTAAGAGTCAAGGAAAATTGAATAAGAGGCATGCAAAGTGGGTTGAGTTTCTTGAGCAATTTCCTTATGTCATTAAGTATAAGCAAGGAAAAGATAACATAGTTGCTGATGCTTTGTCTAGAAGGTATACTTTGATTACTAAGTTGTCTTCACACTTGCTTGGCTTTGAATTTGTTAAGGAATTGTATAAGGATGATTCTGATTTTGCTTCCATTTATGATGCATGTGTTGATTCTCCTTTTGGTAAATTTTATTTGCATGATGGCTATTTGTTTAAGGAGAAACGATTATGCATTCTTAAGGGATCAATGCGTGAATTGCTGGTTAAGGAAGCACATGGGGGCGGGTTAATGAGACACTTTGGAGTTTTTAAAACATTAGAAACTTTAAAGGAACATTTCTTTTGGCCTCACATGAAATCAGATGTTGCAAAGGTTTGTAGTAGTTGCATCACTTGTAGGCAGGCTAAGTCCAAAACACAACCTCATGGTTTGTACACACCCTTGGACGTACCTAGCGCACCTTGGGAGGACATTTCTATGGATTTTGTTCTTGGCTTACCTAGATCAAAAGGTGGTAGAGATAGTGTCTTTGTTGTGGTAGACAGATTCTCTAAGATGGCACACTTTATTGCTTGTCACAAAGTAGATGATGCGTCTTACATTGCAAATCTGTTCTTTAAAGAAGTTGTTCGATTGCATGGCATGCCTAAAACAATTGTTAGTGATAGGGACAGTAAATTCTTGAGTCATTTTTGGCGTGTACTTTGGAGCAAGTTGGGAACTAAGCTTTTGTTTTCTACTACTGCACATCCACAAACAGATGGCCAAACTGAAGTGGTAAATCGGACCTTATCACAAATGTTGCGTGCCTTAATCCAAAGCAATCTGAAAAATTGGGAAGAATGTTTACCACATATTGAGTTTGCTTACAATAGGGCTGTTCATAGTGGGTCTTTGTATTCCCCTTTTGAAGTTGTCTATGGTTTTCTACCCCACTCCCCACTTGATTTGTTGCCTATTCCAATTGATGAGCGTACTAGCATGGATGGTAAACAACGAGCTGAAATGATCAAAAAGTTGCATGAAAAAGTTAAACTTCAACTTGAACGAAAGAATAGACAGTATGCCAAACAAGCTAACAAGCATAGAAAAGATGTTGTGTTTTATCCTGGAGATCTTGTTTGGTTGCACTTAAGGAAGGAACGATTTCCTAAGGAGAGGAAGTCCAAGCTTATGCCTCGAGGAGATGGACCTTTTAAGGTCATTCAAAAGGTTGGTCCAAATGCTTACGTGCTTGATCTTCCTCCAGACAGGTATGGTTCAGTTTCTAACACCTTCAATGTAAGTGATCTTTCCCCTTTTGAGCATTTTTATCTTGATGATTCGAGGGCGAATCCTTTTGAGGAGGGGGGGATTGATGAGGCTGAGGAGCAGCCCCCTAATGAGGAGCTTGCACAAGGTGCCCTTAACCATAAGGGACCTTTGACAAGGAGCCAAACCAAGAGGATTAATGGTTTTCAACTTGGTTTTGATGTTGGCTCTTTTCTAACCAAACATGTGCAAGATGAACCAATGGATGTTCCTCCTAAATGGGTGCTCATTGTTGAGCTTAAGAACTGATTATCCAATGATAGTCAGTCCGCTTGTTGGTGCCGTTTCTGTGGCTTTTAGTTGTCTTTTCGTTTGCTTCTTTTAAAGTTTGTTAGAATACTTATGTTTGGTGTATGAGTGTGTTTTGTAGGTGTTACAAGTCTTGGATCAAACGTTTTGAGCTTTGGAAAGGAGGGCTTCTCAGATTTGGACCAAGCTTGTCCATACAAGGCTGTTTTGTGATTTTGGGCTTTCAAACGACATTTTGAGTGCATGGAACCAGCTGGACCTTGAAGAAGACTTAATTTAGAGCATCTTTCATGTTTTGGGTTTTGTCAAAATCAGTCCACAAAAATAGTTACAAGAGTTGCAAGGAAGAAGTCCAAAACAAGCCAATTGTGCAAATTAGGGTTTCCGTCTTCTTGAGAGGGTGGCAGCCGCCTAGGCATCTTCAAGTGCAATTAAGAGAGCTTCTAGAATGTCATAAATCAGATTGGAATGATTGGAATGAATTATGGAGCCATAATTGAAGATTTGGAAGCAAATAAGGAGATAATTCAAGTGAGGGAAACTTACCAAAATTAAGAAATCTGATTTGGTATCTCAAGGGGGCTGAATGGCGTTTTAATGGAGGCAATGGATGCACAAGGCAAGTTCTAGAATGATGGTTCATAATGCAATAATTGGTGATTGAGACAATAATTGAGGATTTGCCAAGAGAAGGGACTTACCTAAATTAACAAAATTCAGCTTCTTGCATAACAAAGGAAGGAGGCGCCAACATGGGGTCTTCCCAAGAAACCCTAGCCGTTTTTGTGAGAGTGTTTTACAAGACTTGTAATCATATAAATAGATCACTTAGCATTTCTTTGAGTAGTTAGACTATTTTTCATCATTGAACTAAAAACCCTAGTGTTTTATGTTATCTTTTGTTCTTGAGTTTTCTTGAATAAAAGTTTGTGTTTTTCCTTTGGTTTACACATATCTAAATCAAGGCTAGACCCAATTAAAGATTGTGTGTTCCTTGTTGGTGATCCACAATCCAAGGATTAGGAGTGACTGGTTGGATTGAGCGGATTGAAACACACATAACCAAACGAATTTGGAGGCTTGAAGGAAGGTGGTTGCTTGGCACCATTGTCCCTCACATTCAAGGCTTGAAGGACGTTTGGAGAGTGAAGAAAGATCGGGACAACATTAACATACGAACCATATTCGTATCAACAATGGTCCCATAACAAGGAGTATGGCTAAGAGATTGTTACATTGTGTTGAATCATTCCTTTACAGGCATGAAGAAGATGAGCCAAGCAAAGATGACATCCATTGGGTTTATATGATACAAGCTATGATCTAGTTGTATCAAATGCATGTTGTACATATCTTTATATGTTCTTTTTAATATTGTTAGTTTGTTAACTTTGTTTTAGGATAGTTTGTGTTGTATTCTTGCCTTATCTTTCAGGTACAACGTTTCTAGCTTGAAGATGCAAATCAAACCTGAATTTTTGTCCAAACAAAGAGGTGAAATGCAAGGAGCTTACAAGCAAGGTGGTGACAAGCACTCATGTCAATTTCAAGCAATGTTCTTCACGTTAAAAGGGTGTACAAGCTGCTCACATCTTGAACCAATTAGAAGGACTCTTGCAAACCATCAAACCAATCACAAACAAGTTGAAGTCAAGAATACAAGCTGCACAACAACTTCTCCAATCAGATTCCTTGAAGAAAAACGTTGGTTAAGCCTATATGTTTTGAAAATTCAAAGATCAACTATGCACCCAATCAAAAGGAGAATTCAACCAAGCTGCTCACTACAACATCCAATCAGAATTCTTGGCTGAATTCAAGCAAGGAGAGAAACGTTTTCTAAGGGAATTTTGGTTTGAAAATTCAACACCAAAGTAAGAACCAATCAAGAACAAGTTCTAGCCAAGCTGCACACTCCCTTAACCAATCAAAACCTAGGCTGAATCTTGCAAAGAGGAGAACGTATGTTGAGCCAAAATTCTTTGAAAAAATCAAAGCTACAAGTTGCAACCAATCAAAGGCATTCCTCAAGGAAGCTGCTCCATCTTTTATCCAATCAAAATAATCAAGAAAAGGAGGCTGGAAATAGAGAAGAATACACGGCAAGCAACCAGCAATCTTGGAGCAAAAGTTGTTCAAAGCAAGCATGTCATTTTAGTGTAGTACTTTGTACATTAAAACTTGTACTTCTTAGCATTTTCGTTTTGTATAAGTGGAGTTAGAATCAGATTGTAAACAACTCAACAATTCAAAACCATTATCAATACATTTCAATCAAAATTCCTTCAAGGAGTTCACAACTAAATCTTAGTTGAAGTTTGAAACCACTAAACGGTTTTCTTGCAAGTTCCAGCCTAGAACTTGTTTGTATTTGCTTCATCATTTGGTTTACAGCATCTTAGGGTCTCATTGAGGTTTTAGATGTGTTGGAGTGCCAAAGAGGAAGAGGTGTTGGCATAGATTGAGCCAAGAACAATGGTTAAAGATCAAAGGGTGTCTTTGAGGTGTTCTTTGACATAGCTTGTGTTCAAATCAGTTTGGAGTAGGAGACAAAGTCCTTGGAAACGTTTTCTAGCCTTCGTTTGGCTCATCAATTGGTATCAGAGCATTGGTTAGTCTTCTATTCATGTTTACATTGCTTAAATTTGCAAATGAAGTTGCTGCCCAAACCGTTTGTGTACTGATTTTCATTCCGTTTTGAATCTGTTTGTTTAGGTAGTTAGTTTATGTCTTGAAGTACTTGTTAGCTAGTATACTATAGTTTGGTAACTTAATTAAGTAGGCAAAACGAAAACACCCCACAAAAACAACTTAGACTAGCCTTAAGTGTGTTAGGAGTTGATTGTGTAGCTTGAGACAAAAACCGTGTGTGACCAGTTTGTAATTGTTCAATCTAGCTTAGATATTGTTCATTAGGTCCTAATCTAGGAGTTTAAATAGTAGTTTAGATAAGTCCCTTAAATCAGAAAACTTTGAACACAAAAATAGACTAGTTGATAGATTATCAAATTGTGGTAGTTGAAATTCTGTTTTTAGTTCATGTGTGCAAACTGTTTTTGAACGTTTTTATAATGCCATATTTATCTTAGTTGATCTTCATTAGACCTTAATCTAGTAGTTCAAGTGTTATTTTAGTTAAGTCCTCAAAACAGCAAGCTTGAACACACAATAGATTAGTTGGTAGTCAACTTGTAATCAAATAGCTAAAATTCTGTTTTTAGTAGCTTTTGTCCAAACTGTCCAAAACGTTTTTAGTGCTGCCTTATATAGGTTAGTTAGACTAGTTTACATCATAGTTTAAGTGTTTTAGTTGGTTGATTAGTTTAGCATTAGAAAACCAAAAGCAAAGATCAAAACAAGTAGTTTAGCTAAATAGAGTGTGCTGCCTAGTCTCACTAGCTCATGTACGTTTGTTAGATAAAACACAAGGAGCTGCATCTAGTATCATTTAGTTTAGAATCTGATTGCATCCTACAAACAAAAACCAAACAAAAACAAGTAGGTTAGATCACTTGAAAACAAAACAAAACAAGATAGCATACTTAGCATCAAAACTGAATTTCCATTAGTTGTTAGTAACCAGCCTTTGTAAACTTCATTTAGATACAACCAACTTGCATTTATCCATATTAGAATTAGTTAGATCACTTGCATCAAAAACAGAAAATAGAAGAAAGAACAAACTGCCCAAAAAACCGTGTGGATCAAAACAACCTTTAAAGCTCATTTGAAATCTTGCTATATGCTAATAGCTTTATCTTTTTGTTGATTTCAATTGTTTCAAACAACTTGTTAGACTTAGATATATTCTGAAATTTAGGAATTGTTTAAAGCCCCACATTGTTAAAGAGCTATCCAATTGTTGTTTTAGATCAATTTCTAAACTTACATTGCACTATATACAATTTGATCTTGTTGTGATTGTGAATTGAATTCCCACTACATAGTGTTTAGCCGTGTTGTGTACGAGGAACTTTCAAATTCCAAATGCAACAAACCTTGTGCAATTAAAGGCCGTGGGCAATGTCTCATGTAGGCCGTGAGCAGTAGTCTCACAACAATCAAGCAAAACCATCCAAAGAAAGAAAATTAAGCTTGATTGAGAAATACGTGAGAGAAAAGCCAAAAATTGTCAACAAGTAAGAGGCAAGACAAGAGAGAATTGCACAAGAAAGCCAAGTGAGAAAAGAGCCCAAAGATAAACGTTTCATAAAAGGAAAATCCCGTGCAAAGCTCAAAAGAAAGAAAGCGCCCAAACCAAACCCCAAAGTGTTGTAGTTTTGAAATATTGAAAGTTTCTAAGGCAAACCCTTGCTAGCACTTTGTTTGTGTGTCTTTACTTTCACTTTACTACAATTGATAATTGCATATGCTGTAAAGTAAATTGAGGGATTGTCTTAAAACAACCCCGTAGATTTCTTTCAGCCCGAACAACAATTTGACTTCTGTGATTTACTTAAATCTTTAGGAGAAATAGTCCAAGTTGCTGTTTTGAACAATTGTCAACATAAAGTAGAGTATTTGCATCTTGTCAATATTTTAATTGGCTTTGAGATTGTTTTCTGAATCATGGGTCCCCAACAGAAAGATAATGCATCATCCCCGTCCCCATCTACTCCTGTCCCATCCCCAGTCCCTGTTACCCTAGAGAATATACAACAAACACTCACTTTCCTTGTTAATCAATTTGGTTTAATGAGAAGTGACATAGAGGATAACAAACAAAGGATAAGCAAAGTAGAAAACCCTACCTCAGATCAAAAGGAACCTAGTATACCTTTTCAAGAAGGCACCTCTTATGGTAATGAGTCTCATGTTGAACGTAGAAAAGTCACATCACTTAGAGGTAGAGGTAGAGGTCGAGGTAGTAATGGTGGTCGTAGGAACCTTTCTTTTGAGGAAAGATTTGATAGTCTCCCTGAGTACAATGAAGAACTCTATCTAGAGGAAAGATATGATGAACGTCAACCTGATAGGGATGAACATCTTGAAGAAGAATACATTACTACAAAACTGACAATTCCCCCCTTCCATGGAAAAAGTGATCCTGAAACATATTTGCAATGGGAAACAAAGGTAGATCATATGTATTCTTGCACTAACTATTCTGAATTGGCCAAAGTGCGGTATGCAACTTTTGAATTTGTAGATTATGCTTTACTTTGGTGGGAACAATTGAAGAACACCAGGAGAAGAACAAGACAACCACCTGTTGTTACTTGGTCCGAGCTTAAACAAGAGATGAGGAAGATATTCATATCTCCTTCCTATGAAAGAAGCGTCTTCCAGAAATTGCAACAACTTTCTCAAGGTAATAGATTTATCGATGAATTTTATAAAGAGTTAGAACATTTGCTTACCAGGGCTAACATAGAAGAAGCTGAGGAAGCCACCATGGCTAGATTTCTAGCTGGCTTGAACAAAGAGATTGCATTCAAGGTGGAACTCACACCTTACTCTGATATGGCTTCTATGGTTCACATTGCTGAGAAAGTGGAAAGACAATTGAAGGTAAAAACTTCTAACCCTTCTTTTCGGACTAATCCTTTGAGTTTTCCTAGAACACAGCCCAGAACGCCTTTCCGTCCACAACAAGGTCAAGGCCGTGGATCCCAAGGAAAATCAACCCAGAACATCCAAAATCGTCCAAAGCTTCCAATCACTGATAAAGGCAAAGCCAAGGTGGAAGGTACGTCTAACTTTAAGACTCGTGATATTCAATGTTTTAAATGCTTAGGAAAAGGTCATTTTGCTAATCAATGTCCCAACCCTAAACGCATCTTGTTTATTGAAGAGTCTAATGAGTATTATTCTGAGGAAGAATTGGAAGAGAGTGAAGAAAACAAAGAAATTGAGCAAACATGTGAGGAAGAAGAAGAGATTATTGAAGAGATTAATGAATGTGAAACAAAAGAGTTCCTAGTTGTCCGACGAGCTCTAAGTGCCCAAGTTAAAACTGAAGAACCTGAAATACAACGAGAGAACATATTCCACATTCACTGTATGGTTAAGAAGAAAGTCTGCACTTTAATCATTGACTCCGGTTCATGTACCAATGTTGCAAGTTTTGAACTTGTTAGGAAGCTTGAGTTACCTTTAATTAATCACCCCCGTCCTTATAGACTTACGTGGCTTAATGAGTGTGGTGAAGTTAAAGTAACAAAGCAAGTCCTAGTTCCTTTGTCAATTGGTGGGTATTCTGCTGAGGTGTTATGTGACGTAGCCCCTATGCAATCAAGTCATATCTTATTAGGTAGACCGTGGCAATTTGACAACAAAGTTACATATGATGGTTTTCTGAATAGATATTCCCTTAGGCATAACAACAAACTGTTCAAATTAAATGCCTTGCCCCCACACAAAGTTTTTGAGGATCAACAACGAATGTTAAAAAGCTATAATGATCCAAAAGAAAGGGAATTGGAAAGGATCTTTATCAAAGAACACCAACTGAGAAGTTCTCATCTCAAAATTGAACCGAAAGAAGACAAAGATTCTGCTGAACCATCTCTAAAGAAAAGCGCATTCTTTGCATCTCAAAGTGAGGTATTCCATGCTATCAATTCAAACAAAAATGTTTATATCTTGCTTTACAAAGAAGCACTGTTCTCTTCATCTGAGATACCATCTACTTTACCAAGTGAAGTTGCATCTTTACTTCAAGAATTTTCTAGCTTGTTTCCTGAAGGAGATCCCCCAGGTTTACCCCCTCTAAGAGGCATTGAGCATCAAATAGATTTCATTCCAGGAGCTGTTCTGCCAAACAGACCTGCCTATAGAGCCAATCCAGAGGAAACCAAGGAAATCCAAAAGCAAGTTGAGGAATTATTGACTCAAGGTAAAGTAAGAGAGAGTATGAGTCCGTGTGCTGTTCCTGTAATCATTGTCCCTAAGAAAGATGGAACTTGGAGAATGTGTACTGACTGTAGAGCCATCAATAAGATCACTGTGAAGTATAGATACCATATTCCTAGGTTGGATGACATGTTGGATATGTTACATGGGTCTAGGTGCTTTAGCAAAGTAGATCTTAAGCAAGGATATTTCCAAGTGAGGATTAGGGAAGGTGATGAATGGAAAACTGCCTTTAAGACTAAGTTTGGATTGTACGAATGGTTAGTTATGCCCTTTGATTTAACCAATGCCCCTAGTACTTTCATGAGGTTAATGAATGAGGTCTTGAGGAAATTCATAGGGAAATTTGTAGTAGTTTACTTCGATGACATTCTTATCTACTCCAAAACCCTAGGTGAACACCTGAACCATCTAAGGGCCGTTTTTGTCACCCTACAGAAAGAGAAGCTGTATGCTAATTTCAAGAAGTGTTCTTTCTGTCTGGAGAAGGTTACATTCTTAGGATTTGTGATTAGTGCTGAAGGAATTGAAGTGGATCAAGAGAAAGTTAAATCCATAACTGAGTGGCCAACCCCTAAGTCTGCTGGAGATATTAGGAGTTTTCATGGATTAGCTAGTTTCTATAGACGTTTTGTGAAGGATTTCTCTACCATAGCTGCACCCTTGAATGAATTAGTCAAGAAAGATGTAAGATTTGAATGGGAAGAAACACAACAACAGGCCTTTGAGTGATGAGCCAAATGGGGGCTGGAAACGTTGCCTAGGATGTTGTCTTCTACTCCAAACTGATTTGAACACAAGCTATGTCAAAGAACACCTCAAAGACACCCTTTGATCTTTAACCATTGTTCTTGGCTCAATCTATGCCAACACCTCTTCCTCCTTGGCACTCCAACACATCTAAAACCTCAATGAGACCCTAAGATGCTGTAATCCAAATGATGAAGTAAATACAAACAAGTTCTAGGCTGGAACTTGCAAGAAAACCGTTTGGTGGCTTCAAACCTCAACTAAGAAATAGTTGTGGAATCCTTAAGGAAATCTGATTGTTTTTGTATTTGATAAGTGTTGTGAATTACATTCAGGTTCTATTCTACTTATAACCAACGAAAATACATAAGGTACAAGGTCTAAAATACAAAGTACAAGCCTATGATTAACATGCTTTCTTTTTGAACAAGTTGGATGAACTTTCGGTTGTCAAGGAGCTGGTTGCTTCTTCTTCTTTCTTTGCTTGTTTTCCACCCATAATCTGATTGGTTTAAAGATTGAGCTGCTTGGTTGAACCTTAGCTTTGATTGGTTAAAGTTGTGGCTTGAATTTTCAACCATTCTTCCTTAATCATACGGTTCTTGCTTGCTTGAATTCACCCAAGATTCTGATTGGTTGCTTCTAGTGTGCAGCTAATGATGAGCTACAGCCTAACCTTGTAGATGCAAACACTAACGATGACACTTCATTGCCCCACAATGGTCCCATAACAAGGAGTATGGCTAAGAAATTGTTACATTGTGTTGAATCATTCCTTTACAGGCATGAAGAGGATGAGCCAAGCAAAGATGACATCCATTGGGTTTATATGATACAAGCTATGATCTAGTTGTATCAAATGCATGTTGTACATACCTTTATATGTTCCTTTTAATATTCTTAGTTTGTTAACTTTGTTTTAGGATAGTTGTGTTGTATTCTTGCCCTAACCTTTCAGGTACACGTTTAGCTTGAAGATGCAAAATCAAACCTGAATTTTGTCCAAACAAAGAAGTGAATTCAAGTAGCTTGCAAGCAAGGTGCTTAACAAGCACTCATGTCAATTCCAGCCAATGTTATTCACGTTGAAAAACAAGAATGAGGAAGCAGCTCAAGCCTTCAACCAATAAGAAAGAGTCTTGCAAATGATTTAACCAATCACATTCAAGTTAGAAAAATCAACAAGCTGCTCAACCAAGGATCCAATCAAAAGGAATGAGGATTTCGGCTGGTTTCATGGCTGAATGGTTTGAATTTTCAAAGACTAAAACATAACCAATCAAAATGGAGTTCAAACCAAGATAATATCTCCAGCAGACTTAGGGGTCGGCCACTCAGTTATGGATTTAACTTTCTCTTGATCCACTTCAATTCCTTCAGCACTAATCACAAATCCTAAGAATGTAACCTTCTCCAAACAGAAAGAACACTTCTTGAAATTAGCATACAGCTTCTCTTTCTGTAGGGTGACAAAAACGGCTCTTAGATGGTTCAGGTGTTCACCTAGGGTTTTTGAGTAGATAAGAATGTCATCGAAGTAAACTACTACAAATTTCCCTATGAATTTCCTTAAGACCTCATTCATTAACCTCATGAAAGTACTAGGGGCATTGGTTAAACCAAAGGGCATAACTAACCATTCGTACAATCCAAACTTAGTCTTAAAGGCAGTTTTCCATTCATCACCTTCCCTAATTCTGACTTGGAAATATCCTTGCTTAAGATCTACTTTGCTAAAGCACTTAGACACATGCAGCATATCCAACATGTCATCCAACCTAGGAATAGGGTACCTATACTTCACCGTGATCTTATTGATAGCTCTACAGTCAGTACACATCCTCCAAGTTCCATCTTTCTTAGGGACAATGATTACAGGAACAGCACACGGACTCATACTCTCTCTTACTTTACCTTGACTCAATAATTCCTCAACTTGCTTTTGGATTTCCTTAGTTTCCTCTGGATTGGCTCTATAGGCAGGTCTGTTTGGCAGAACAGCTCCTGGAATGAAATCTATTTGATGCTCAATGCCTCTTAGAGGGGGTAAACCTGGGGGATCTCCTTCAGGAAACAAGCTAGAAAATTCTTGAAGTAAAGATGCAACTTCACTTGGTAAAGTAAATGGTATATCAGATGAAGAAAATAGAGCTTCTTTGTAAAGCAAGATATAAACATTTTTGTTTGAATTGATAGCATGGAATACCTCACTTTGAGATGCAAAGAATGCGCTTTTCTTTAGAGATGGTTCAGCAGAAACTTTGTTTTCTTTCGGTTCAACTTTGAGATGAGAGCTTCTCAGTTGGTGTTCTTTGATAAAGATCCTTTCTAATTCCTTTTCTTTTGGATCATTGTAGCTTTTTAACATTCGTTGTTGATCCTCAAAGACTTTGTGTTGTGGTAAGGCATTTAATTTGAACAGTTTATTGTTATGCCTAAAGGAATATCTATTTAGGTATCCATCATACGTAACTTTGTTGTCAAATTGCCACGGTCTACCTAATAAGATATGACTTGATTGCATAGGGGCTACGTCACATAACACCTCAGCAGAATACCCACCAATTGACAAAGGAACTAGGACTTGCTTTGTTACTTTAACTTCACCACACTCATTAAGCCACGTAAGCCTATAAGGACGGGGGTGATTAATTAAAGGTAACTCAAGTTTCCTAACAAGCTCAAAACTTGCAACATTTGTACATGAACCGGAGTCAATGATTAACGTGCAGACTTTCTTCTTAACCATACAGTGAATGTGGAATATGTTCTCTCGCTGTATTTCAGGTTCTTCGGTTTTAACTTGGGCACTTAGGGCTCGACAGACAACTAAGAACTCTTTTGTTTCACACTCATCAATCTCTTCACTAATTTCTTCTTCTTCCTCACACGTTTGCTCAATTTCTTTGTTTTCTTCGCTCTCTTCCAATTCTTCCTCCGAATAATACTCATTAGACTCTTCAATAAACAAGATGCGTTTAGGGTTGGGACATTGATTAGCAAAATGACCTTTTCCTAAGCATTTAAAACATTGAATATCACGAGTCTTAAAATTAGGCGTACCTTCCACCTTGGCTTTGCCTTTATCAGTGATTGGAAGCTTTGGACGATTTTGGATGTTCTGGGTTGGTTTTCCTTGTGATCCACGGCCTTGACCTTGTTGTGGACGGAATGGAGTCCTGGGCTGCGTTCTAGGAAAACTCAAAGGATTAGTCCGAAAAGAAGGGTTAGAAGTTTTTACCTTCAGTTGTCTTTCCACTTTCTCAGCAATGTGAACCATAGAAGCCAGATCTGAGTAAGGTGTAAGTTCCACCTTAAATGCAATTTCTTTGTTCAAGCCAGCTAGAAATCTAGCCATGGTGGCTTCCTCCGCTTCTTCTATGTTAGCCCTGGTAAGCAAATGTTCTAACTCTTTATAAAATTCATCGACAGATCTATTACCTTGAGAAAGTTGTTGCAATTTCTGGAAGACGCTTCTTTCATAGGAAGGAGATATGAATATCTTCCTCATCTCTTGTTTAAGCTCGGACCAAGTAACAACAGGTGGTTGTCTTGTTCTTCTCCTGGTGTTCTTCAATTGTTCCCACCAAAGTAAAGCATAATCTACAAATTCAAAAGTTGCATACCGCACTTTGGCCAATTCAGAATAGTTAGTGCAAGAATACATATGATCTACCTTTGTTTCCCATTGCAAATATGTTTCAGGATCACTTTTTCCATGGAAGGGGGGAATTGTCAGTTTTGTAGTAATGTATTCTTCTTCAAGATGTTCATCCCTATCAGGTTGACGTTCATCATATCTTTCCTCTAGATAGAGTTCTTCATTGTACTCAGGGAGACTATCAAATCTTTCCTCAAAAGAAAGGTTCCTACGACCACCATTACTACCTCGACCTCTACCTCTACCTCTAAGTGATGTGCTTTTTCTGCGTTCAACATGAGACTCATGATCATAAGAGGTGCCTTCTTGAAAAGGTACACTAGGTTCCTTTTGTTCTGAGGTAGGCTTTTCTACTCTGCTTAGCCTTTGTTTGTTATCCTCTATGTCACTTCTCATTAAACCAAATTGATTAACAAGGAAAGTGAGTGTTTGTTGTATATTCTCGAGGGTAACAGGGACTGGGGATGGGACAGGTGTAGATGGGGACGGGGATGATGCATTATCTTTCTGTTGGGGACCCATGATTCAGAAAACAATCTCAAAAGCCAAATAAAATATTGACAAGATGCAAATACTCTACTTTATGTTGACAATTGTTCAAAACAGCAATTTGGACTATATCACCTAAAGATTCAAGTAAATCACAAAAGTCAAATTGTTGTTCGGGCTGAAAGAAATCTACAGGGTTGTTTTAAGACAATCCCTTAATTTACTTTACAGCATATGCAATTATCAATTGTGGCAAAGTGAAAGTAAAGTCACACAAACAAAGTGCTAGCAAGGGTTTGCTTTAGAAACTTTCAAGATTTCAAAACTACAACACTTTGGGGTTTGGGTTTGGAGACTTTCTTTCTTTTGAGCTTTGCACGGGATTTTCCCTTTATGCAACGTTTAACTTTGGGCTTTTCCTCACTTGGCTTTCTCGTGCAATTCTTTCTTTGTCTTGCCTCTTACTTGTTGACAATTTTGGCTTTTCTCTCGCGTATTTCTCAATCAAGCTTAATTTTCTTTCTTTGGACGGTTTTGCTTGATTGTTGTGAGACTACTGCTCACGGCCTACATGAGACATTGCCCACGGCCTTTAATTGCACAAGTTTGGTTGTATTTGGAATTTGAAAGTTCCTCGTACACAACACGGCTAAACACTATGTAGTGGGAATTCAATTCACAATTACAACAAGATCAAATTGTATACAGTGCAACGTAAGTTTAGAAATTGATCTAAAACAACAATGGGAAAGCTCTTTAACAATGTGGGGCTTAAACAATTCCTAAATTTCAGAATATATCTAAGTCCAACAAGTTGTTTGAAACAATTGAAATCAACAAAAAGATAAAGCTATTAGCATATAGCAAGATTTCAAATGAGCTTTAAAGGTTGTTTTGATCCACACGGTTTTTGGGCAGTTTGTTCTCTCTTCTATTTTCTGTTTTTGATGCAAGTGATCTAACTAATTCTAATATGGATAAATGCAAGTTGGTTGTGTCTAAATGAAGTTTACAAAGGCTGGTTACTAACACTATTGGAAATTCAGTTTTGACGCTAAGTATGCTGTTTTGTTTTGTTTTCAAGTGATCTAACCTACTTGTTTTTGTTTGGTTTTTGTTTGTATGATGCAATCAGATTCTAAACTAAATGATACTAGATGCAAGCTCCTAATCAAACGTGTATGAACTAGTGAGACTAGGCAGCACACTCTATTTAGTTAAACTACTTGTTTTGATCTTTGCTTTTGGTTTTCTAATGCTAAACTAATCAACCAACTAAAACACTTAAACTATGATGTAAACTAGTCTAACTAACCTATATAAGGCAGCACTAAAAACGTTTTGGACAGTTTGGACAAAAGCTACTAAAAACAGAATTTTAGCTATTTGATCACAAGTTGACTACCAACTAATCTATTTTGTGATCAAGCTTGCTGTTTTGAGTACTTAACTAAACTAACACTTAAGCTACTAGATTAAGGTCTAATGAAGATCAACTAAGCTAAATAAAACAGCATATAAAACGTTTTAAACATATTGGACATAAGAACTAAAAAAAAAACAGAATTTCTAACTACTACAACTTGATGAATAACCAAACTATCAACTAGCCTATTTTTGTGTTCAAGTTTTCTGATTTAAGGAGTCAATCAAACTATCATTTAACACTTCTAGATTAGGGCTTAATGAACACTATCTAAGCTATGTTGAACAACTACAAGCTGGTCACACACGGTTTTTGTCTCAAGCTACACAATCAACTCCTAACACACTTAAGTCTAGTCTAAGTTGGGGTGTTTTCGTTTTGCCTACTTAATTAAGTTACCAAACTATAGTATACTATCTAATAAGCACTTTAAAACATAAACTAACTACCTAAACAAACAGATTCAAAACGGAATGGAAATCAGTACACAAACAGTTTTGGGCAGCAACTTCATTTGCAAATTTAAGCAATGTAAACATGAATAGAAGACTAACCAACGCTCTGATACCAATTGATGAGCCAAATGGGGGCTGGAAACGTTGCCTAGGATGTTGTCTTCTACTCCAAACTGATTTGAACACAAGCTATGTCAAAGAACACCTCAAAGACACCCTTTGATCTTTAACCATTGTTCTTGGCTCAATCTATGCCAACACCTCTTCCTCCTTGGCACTCCAACACATCTAAAACCTCAATGAGACCCTAAGATGCTGTAATCCAAATGATGAAGTAAATACAAACAAGTTCTAGGCTGGAACTTGCAAGAAAACCGTTTGGTGGCTTCAAACCTCAACTAAGAAATAGTTGTGGAATCCTTAAGGAAATCTGATTGTTTTTGTATTTGATAAGTGTTGTGAATTACATTCAGGTTCTATTCTACTTATAACCAACGAAAATACATAAGGTACAAGGTCTAAAATACAAAGTACAAGCCTATGATTAACATGCTTTCTTTTTGAACAAGTTGGATGAACTTTCGGTTGTCAAGGAGCTGGTTGCTTCTTCTTCTTTCTTTGCTTGTTTTCCACCCATAATCTGATTGGTTTAAAGACTGAGCTGCTTGGTTGAACCTTAGCTTTGATTGGTTAAAGTTGTGGCTTGAATTTTCAACCATTCTTCCTTAATCATACGGTTCTTGCTTGCTTGAATTCACCCAAGATTCTGATTGGTTGCTTCTAGTGTGCAGCTTGGTTTGAACTCCATTTTGATTGGTTATGTTTTAGTCTTTGAAAATTCAAACCATTCAGCCATGAAACCAGCCGAAATCCTCATTCCTTTTGATTGGATCCTTGGTTGAGCAGCTTGTTGATTTTTCTAACTTGAATGTGATTGGTTAAATCATTTGCAAGACTCTTTCTTATTGGTTGAAGGCTTGAGCTGCTTCCTCATTCTTGTTTTTCAACGTGAATAACATTGGCTGGAATTGACATGAGTGCTTGTTAAGCACCTTGCTTGCAAGCTACTTGAATTCACTTCTTTGTTTGGACAAAATTCAGGTTTGATTTTGCATCTTCAAACTAAACGTGTACCTGAAAGGTTAGGGCAAGAATACAACACAACTATCCTAAAACAAAGTTAACAAACTAAGAATATTAAAAGGAACATATAAAGGTATGTACAACATGCATTTGATACAACTAGATCATAGCTTGTATCATATAAACCCAATGGATGTCATCTTTGCTTGGCTCATCCTCTTCATGCCTGTAAAGGAATGATTCAACACAATGTAACAATTTCTTAGCCATACTCCTTGTTATGGGACCATTGTGGGGCAATGAAGTGTCATTGTTAGTGTTTGCATCTACAAGGTTAGGCTGTAGCTCATCATTGAGGAACTTAAGAAACGTCTAACTTCTGCACCCATCCTGAGACTGCCCAATTTTGACGAAATGTTTGAAGTTGAATGTGATGCCAGTGGAGTTGGCATTGGAGCTGTATTGCATCAAGGTAACAAACCTGTTGCCTACTTTAGTGAGAAACTGAAAGGAGCTTCCATAAATTATTCAACCTATGACAAAGAATTGTATGCCCTTGTCCGTTCTTTACAAACTTGGCAACATTATCTGCAACCTAAGGAATTTGTGATTCATACTGATCATGAGAGCCTTAAGTATCTAAAGGGTCAAGAAAAATTGAACAAAAGACATGCCAAATGGGTTGAATTCATTGAACAATTCCCTTATGTGATCAAGTATAAGCAAGGGAAAGAAAATGTTGTTGCTGATGCCTTATCTCGTCGCTATACTTTGATTACTACTCTTTCATGTAACATGTTTGGTTTTGAGTCTATCAAAGAGATGTATCATTCTGATCATGACTTTAGTTCTATATATCAAGCATGCGTTGAGTCCCCTTTTGCCAAATATTACTTGCATGATGGTTACTTGTTTAAAGAACATAAGTTATGTGTACCAATGTGTTCATTAAGAGAGTTATTGATTAAAGAAGCTCATGGAGGAGGTTTAATGGGTCATTTTGGCTCGTTAAAGACTTTGGAAACACTTAAGGAACATTTCTTCTGGCTGCATATGAGAGCACATGTTGATAAGGTATGTGACCAATGTATTACTTGCAAGCATGCAAAGTCTAGAACACAACCACATGGATTGTACACTCCTTTATCTGTTCCAAGCTCACCTTGGACTGATATTTCTATGGACTTTGTATTGGGATTGCCTCGATCCAAAACTGGTAAAGATAGCATCTTTGTTGTTGTTGATAGATTTTCCAAAATGGCACATTTCATTGCATGTAAGAAAGTTGATGATGCTATTCATATTGCTGATTTGTTCTTTAAGGAAATTATTAGATTGCATGGCATGCCACGTACGATTGTTAGTGATAGAGATACAAAGTTCCTAAGTCATTTCTGGCGTGTTTTGTGGAGTAAACTTGGTACTAAATTGTTATTTTCTACAACTGCCCACCCACAAACCGATGGTCAAACTGAAGTCGTTAATAGAACTTTGTCTCAACTGTTACGTGTTGTCATTCAAAAGAATCTAAAGAATTGGGAAGATTGCTTAGCTTACATTGAGTTTGCATACAATAGAGTTGTTCATAGTGGAACATTGCATTCTCCTTTTGAAGTTGTTTATGGCTTTAACCCTTTGTCCCCGCTTGATCTTGTTCCCATACCTGTCCATGAACGTGTTAGTTTAGATGGTGAACGAAAAGCAAAACTTGTGAAAGAATTGCATGAAAAGGTTAAGTCACAACTTGAAGCTAAGAATAAAGTGTATGCCAATAGAGCCAACAGGAATCGTAAAGTTGTTATATTTGAACCTGGTGATCTTGTTTGGTTACACTTGAGAAAAGAAAGATTCCCTAAGGAAAGGGACTCCAAATTGAAGCCAAGAGGCGATGGACCGTTCAAAGTGTTGAAACGGCTTGGTGATAATGCCTATGTCCTTGATCCTCCTGAAGAAAGGTATGGTCCTATCTCTAAAACTTTTAATGTTGCTGACCTTTCTCCGTTTAGTGTTGATTCAGATTCGAGGACGAATCCTTTTCAAGTGGGAGGGAATGATGAGCTACAGCCTAACCTTGTAGATGCAAACACTGACGATGACACCTCATTGCCCCACAATGGTCCCATAACAAGGAGTATGGCTAAGAGATTGTTACATTGTGTTGAATCATTCCTTTACAGGCATGAAGAGGATGAGCCAAGCAAAGATGACATCCATTGGGTTTATATGATACAAGCTATGATCTAGTTGTATCAAATGCATGTTGTACATATCTTTATATGTTCTTTTTAATATTGTTAGTTTGTTAACTTTGTTTTAGGATAGTTTGTGTTGTATTCTTGCCTTATCTTTCAGGTACACGTTTCTAGCTTGAAGATGCAAATCAAACCTGAATTTTTGTCCAAACAAAGAGGTGAAATGCAAGGAGCTTACAAGCAAGGTGGTGACAAGCACTCATGTCAATTTCAAGCAATGTTCTTCACGTTAAAAGGGTGTACAAGCTGCTCACATCTTGAACCAATTAGAAGGACTCTTGCAAACCATCAAACCAATCACAAACAAGTTGAAGTCAAGAATACAAGCTGCACAACAACTTCTCCAATCAGATTCCTTGAAGAAAAACGTTGGTTAAGCCTATATGTTTTGAAAATTCAAAGATCAACTATGCACCCAATCAAAAGGAGAATTCAACCAAGCTGCTCACTACAACATCCAATCAGAATTCTTGGCTGAATTCAAGCAAGGAGAGAAACGTTTTCTAAGGGAATTTTGGTTTGAAAATTCAACACCAAAGTAAGAACCAATCAAGAACAAGTTCTAGCCAAGCTGCACACTCCCTTAACCAATCAAAACCTAGGCTGAATCTTGCAAAGAGGAGAACGTATGTTGAGCCAAAATTCTTTGAAAAAATCAAAGCTACAAGTTGCAACCAATCAAAGGCATTCCTCAAGGAAGCTGCTCCATCTTTTATCCAATCAAAATAATCAAGAAAAGGAGGCTGGAAATAGAGAAGAATACACGGCAAGCAACCAGCAATCTTGGAGCAAAAGTTGTTCAAAGCAAGCATGTCATTTTAGTGTAGTACTTTGTACATTAAAACTTGTACTTCTTAGCATTTTCGTTTTGTATAAGTAGAGTTAGAATCAGATTGTAAACAACTCAACAATTCAAAACCATTATCAATACATTTCAATCAAAATTCCTTCAAGGAGTTCACAACTAAATCTTAGTTGAAGTTTGAAACCACTAAACGGTTTTCTTGCAAGTTCCAGCCTAGAACTTGTTTGTATTTGCTTCATCATTTGGTTTACAGCATCTTAGGGTCTCATTGAGGTTTTAGATGTGTTGGAGTGCCAAAGAGGAAGAGGTGTTGGCATAGATTGAGCCAAGAACAATGGTTAAAGATCAAAGGGTGTCTTTGAGGTGTTCTTTGACATAGCTTGTGTTCAAATCAGTTTGGAGTAGGAGACAACATCCTTGGCAACGTTTCCAGCCCCCATTTGGCTCATCAAGCACTCATGTCAAATTCAAGAATTGTTCTTCACGTTAAATGGGTGTACAAGCTGATCACATCATGAACCAATTAGAAGAAGTCTTGCAAGTCTTCAAACCAAACAAAAACAAGCAAGAAACAAGCAAGCAAGCTGCACAAAGTTTGATCCAATCAAAATCCTTTGAAGAATTCGGCTGGTTCATGGCTAATTCCTTTGAATATTCAACACCAAACTTGCAACCAATCAAATGCAATCCAAAGCAAGCTGCTCAATGTATTGTCCAATCAAAATGGCTGAAATCAAGCAAGGAATACACGGCAAAGCAACCAGAATCTTGGAACCAAAGTTATCAAATGCAAGCATGTTATTTTAGACTTGTAACCTTGTACTCTTGTAATTATCGTTTTGTATAAATAGCATAGGAATCAGATTGTAAAAACAACACAATTCATATATACATTTCAATCAAAACTTCCTTTAAGGAAATCTCAACTTTCTAGTTGAAGTTCAAGACCACTTAACGTTTTTCTTCCAAGTTCATAGCCTAGAACTTGTTAGTATTCACTTCATTTTTGGTTTACAGCATCTTAGGGTCTCAATGAGGTTTTAGATGTGTTGGAATACCAAAGAGGAAGAGGTGTTGGTATAAATTGAGCCAAGAACAAAGGGTTACAGTTCAAGGGGTGTCATTGGGATGTTCTTTGCCATAGCTGAGGCTCAAATCAATTTGGAGTAGAAGACAACGTCCTTGGAACGTTTTTCTAGCCTTCATTTGGCTCATCAGGTTGGGAGGGAGAAATGGTCATTGCACTTGCTTCATCATACATACTTGTATAATTATATAAATTGTTATAATATTAACTTTAAGGAAATTTAATTAAAGAAGCAATAATAATAACACTTAATAAAATGTACTTGAAGGATCCAACCTTTCATTAATTCACTTTGTACGAGTCTCAAGTACAATATGATTTTTCGTTGGGTACAACATCTTGTATGTGATGTTGGGCCTTTAAATATTACTTCTTAGTGTATTGGACATGTATCCAGGTGTTAGCCTTAATTGGATAAGGCCCCACAAAACTTAGGTAGGAACGGGTACTGCACTGTTGGACTCAGCAGTCCCCCTTATTAGTAAATCTATGATTCGGTGGTTATATACGGAATTTTTATAGCATATAGATAAGACTTCATTATGCATGTGTGGCATAAGTTTATGAAAACAGGCCCTAAATTGATGATTATTGGCCGCATGAACAGAGCATTAATGCTGGAATATTTTCCAGCCTAGGGGACAAGCCGTATAGATCTTGTGAGGTGTATTTAATCATGAACTGCACGTTGCACATCATGCATTGCATTGTCCCCAATTACATGATTCATAAGATTGATTTTATGCCAAAGAAATGAAGAAAATCTAGTTTTGAAAGAAAGATTTCTGTTTTTTAAAGAATGACTCCTATTGGTACCATTAATTATTGGCCAGCATGACCCGCTCCAGATCCAGGGTTAATTGATCTGAGGATGATTGTGACCGTACAGGTCCGGTGAGAATAGACCTGATGATGACGTTTATGACCGTTCAGGCCCGGAGAGAATAGACCTGATGATAATTATGATCGTCCAGGCCTGGAGAGAATAGACCTGATGATGATTATGACCGTTCAGGCCCGGAGATAATAGACCTGATTATGATGATAGACTGTACAACTGTTTTTGTTGGACCTGTATAGCACCACTAGAGGGGGGGGTGAATAGTGGATTAGCGGAAATTACACTATAATTACCTTCAAAAACTTGTTTGAAGACCCCTTTGCCTCTTTAACCTCAGGTTCTGAAAATTCCAGAAACAGTTCACTACTTTGAACGTTTTGGTTGAACCACTTATACACCTGTGCAAGCTCTCAAACTTGGCAGAGATCAAGTTTAGAATGTTTATAATATGTCATAAAAAATTCAGTCAATTCCAAGCAAGTTAGCACGTTCAAATAAGCAAGAGAAGTAAAGTGTGCAATTCTGGCAGTTTCAGGCAGAATGTTAGCTTAACTTCAAACAACAATATCTCAAAATCTACCCGTGCTATTTTGATGAATCTTATGTCAAATTAAACCTCAAGATGTCTAGTTTAATTTGATATAAGGCTCACTCCAAGATTCGAAGGATAACCTATTCAAATTGAACAAGTTTTGCACACTGGTCAGAATTGTTCACAGAATGTAGCAACAATTTTGTGAAGACGATTTGAATAGGCTAAACACCTTAGAATTTAGTGATTCTTGCGGCTACTGAAAGCTAACACATTGAAGTATAATATATCCAAAATTCATGCAATTCTAAGACTGTTTGCTTGTTCAATTATGCGTGCCAAGTTAGTGTAATTCTCAGGCAGAAAACAGTAAGTGCAGGAAATAAGTAAAGAACACAAGGAATTATCCTGGTTCGGTCAATGTGACCTACTCCAGTCCCAAGAGACACCTTCTCTTGGATTTCACTAAACACCAAACACCAAAGTCACCTTACAAAGCCAAAGGAAGAAGCTTTTCACCAACTTCTTCAAGAGGCTGCACCAAAACTGAAAATCAGCACTAGTATGTTTCACCTTTGCACCTTTGCACCTTTTGCTCACCTCTAAGGAGTAAGCTTTATACACCAGCTTCTCCCTTACAATATGTAGTTTGAAAGGTGTTGAAATGACAAGAAATGAAGAACTATACAATCATAAAGCTTTCACAAATGTGTTCTTCAATAGAGAAGAGAAGAAGAAAAGAATGGAGACAAAGAGCTAATTGTCTTGCTTGCTTTCTTTGTTGCTTTCGTTGGTGTGTATTTGCTCTTCACCTTTGGAGCTATTTATAGCCAAGAGGACAGCCTAAAGGCTCCTCAAAGTAGCCGTTTGGAATGGATGAGAATGGGAGAAAATTCAGCACCTTTTTAGCTACCAAAATTCATCATTTGACTTTCAAGATAAATCTGAATTTTTGAATGCTTTGAAATAGTCTTCCAACCTGAACTTTTATCCCATTATTTTATCCATTCTAGCCGTTGAAAATGAGGTGTAAAATGACTCATTTAAACGTTTAAGAAGCAGCTCCAATCAGCAATTTCCATGTGTAAATAACTTGCCATGTATGCAGCTGAATTGGCATGTGTTTTGAACAACTTTATCTCCTCATTTTGAACACTAAATGGCCGTTGGAATGAGGTGAAAGATAGAGAGAAATCAGCTAGCCTTTGAGTTTGAATTGGTCTCCAATATAGCCGTTTGAATGTAGCTAAAAGATAGAGAGAATTCAGCTTGACTTGGTCTCCATATAGCCGTTGCATATGCTTCCTTGGTTGAGAGACTTTTGCTTCAAATTTGCTACATTGTAGGACTTGTTTTTGTCACACATCATAATCTGAATTTTGACCATATAGCATACGAAATTTTGCTCCACTTTTGAGCCAAAATAGCCGTTTGAATCAGCTCCAAAATATAGAAGAATAATCACTTAAAATCAGCACCAAAATAGGATGTAATTCAACTTGCCTTGACTTGTTCAAAAGCTGAAAGTTTGAACATGATTTGTACCAATATGCGTGTGAACACATATAATATATAGTCATTTATGTCTTCAACATGTAGCATAGAAAACCATATGAAGAATACCAAGAATTCCAAGAAAACCATAGATGTGATAACCATAACATAAGAATTCCAATTGAGATACCATGCTGCCCGTTTCCATAAAAATAGGGCACGTACCATATGTGACATAAACACATATAAACATCATATAAGCAATATATAACATGTTGGAAGATCCATTGGCAAGTGAAAAGACCAGAATACCCCTCAGCACAAAAATAGGAATTTTGTCCTAGGATGAACCTAGACATGGTGCTGCTCCAGATTCATTTTTGCCATGATGTGACATGACTTATAAATGTGTCATATGATCATATAAATCCGTTGGAAGAAGACCAAATAAGAATGAGAAGTCCAAATGGTGAAATTACCAAAATAGCCCTTATATAGGTCAATAAGCTTCCCACCGGGTCAATTCAGTTTTAACCCGTGCCAAGCATGCCTTTCCTCAGCCAATTAGATTCTAAATTGAATAAGGATCATGTGGGCTTTTGAATGACTCAATTTGGAGTTCATTTGCCCAAGATATGAACCAAAACCTGCAATAGGATACTAAACCGAGCAATTTGCCTTATATTGTAAGTCATGTGACTTCAAGGCTTGGTTAGATCATATTATCAACATGTATTGGCATATATAGCTTCTAAGATCAGTTTGAACAACATGTATTGGCATATATAATCTAAGATCAGTTTGAACATGTCTTGATTAAGATATGTGATTGAATTGGCCAAGTTCAATCTCATGATCTTAATCAAACTTGTTCAATCTTGATTCATTCAAGCAATTTCACATTTAGCTCATAAGTTCATAAGTTCATGCCTTGCCATTATACTTTAAACGTTACACACATATACATGCTCACATATGCATCTTCCAATCATTCAAACATGATATATCTATTTGCAATCATCATAACAATTACACATATGCACACATATACATTTTGCACAACAATTACACATATGCACACATATACATTTTGCACAACAATTACACATATGCACACATATACATTTTGCAATCACTCAAACATAATATATCACAACAATCTCCCCCTTTTGATGATTTGCAAAATTACCCCACATATGTGTATATTAAGCATTTAAATCAAGTGTGCATCTAAATCAAGTGTTGTAATCTGTGTAATCAAGTAAGCATCTAAATCAAGTATAAGCTGCTCCCCCTTAATGTGTTATCTATCTTCCCCTTAACATGATATCTCCCCCTTAACATGATATATATACACATTTATTTCTCCCCCTTAATTTTGTAAATTATGCAAAAGACTGAATTAATTCAGCAATACCCAGAAAGTAGTTAGTTGTAAGCAATTAATCCAAGTCTTGCACGTAAATTCTCAAAGATAGCTTGATTAAGGGGTTTAGTGAATATGTCAGCTACTTGTTGATCAGTTCTAACATGTTCAATGTGTATATGTCCAAGATTAACATGATCACGGAGAAAATGATAACGTACTTCTATATGCTTTGCCTTAGAGTGTAGTACAGGGTTTTTAGACAAATTTATAGCACTTGTACTATCACAATAGATGGGGATATTATTTACTTGTATGTCAAAGTCTGAAAGTTGTTGTTTAATCCATAATAGTTGAGTACAACATAGACTTAAAGCCATATATTCTGCTTCAGTAGTAGAAAGTGCAACACTAGATTGTTTCTTTGAAAACCAAGATATTAGTGAGTTTCCTAGGAATTGACATGTTCCACTAGTGCTCTTTCTATCTACTCTACATCCACCATAATCTGCATCTGAATATGCATGTAGACTTAGACTAGATTGTCTATCATACCATAAGCCTAATGTTGGTGTATGTTGAAGATATCTAAATATTCTTTTTACAGCTTTAAAGTGTGACAACTTAGGCATACTTTGAAATCTTGCACACATACATACTGCAAACATAATATCAGGTCTACTAGCAGTTAGATATAACAATGAACCAATCATAGACCTATATAGTTTTTCATCAAATGCAACACCATTTTCATCTTTGTCTAATTTTGTTGAAGTACACATTGGTGTTGGAGATGATTTCAAGTTTTCAAAGTTGAATTTCTTTATCATATCTCTTATGTATTTGGCTTGATTGATATGTATACCATTTGATGTTTGTTTTATTTGCAAGCCTAAGAAATAGTTTAATTCACCAACCATAGACATTTCAAACTCAGACTTCATACAATCTTCAAAGTCTTTTACTAAGTTAGGATTAGTTGAACCAAAGATTATGTCATCTACATATATTTGTATTACAAGCAAATCTTTGTCTTTCTTTTTCAAGAATAAGGTACTATCTATGGTTCCTCTTTGAAAGTTGTTACTTAGTAAAAAGTTGGCAAATCTTTCATACCATGCACGGGGGGCTTGTTTCAAACCATATAAGGCTTTCTTAAGTTTATATACATGATCAGGGTTCTTTGGATCTTCAAAGCCTGGTGGTTGTTTAACAAAAACTTCTTCTTGGATATAGCCATTTAAGAATGCACTCTTAACATCCATTTGGAATAGTTTGATGTTATTATAACATGCAAAAGCTAATAAGAGGCGTATGGATTCTAATCTTGCTACGGGGGCAAATGTTTCATCGTAATCAATACCCTCTTCTTGATTATATCCTTGAGCTACAAGTCTTGCTTTATTTCTTACTACAACCCCTTGTTCATTCATTTTGTTCCTAAACACCCATTTAGTTCCAATGATTGATTTATCCTCGGGTTTAGGTACTAAATCCCACACATTGTTTCTTACAAATTGATTTAACTCTTCATGCATTGCATCTATCCAATATGCATTGTTTAAGGCATCATTCACATTCTTAGGTTCAATTTGGGATATAAGTGCATGCCATTGATCATATTCATTAGGATCTATTTGCCTACGTGTTCTAACCCCTTGATTTACATCTCCTATGATAAGTTCTTGAGGATGCTTTTGTTTATCTCTTATTTGCCACCAATTACTTGGTTGTGCATCTTCAATAGGTTCATGATGTTCAATAGGTTGGTTAGGCACATTTTCTTCATTATGTTCTTGTGTAGGGGGAGTTTGAACTTCATGCATTTCAAGAGTTTGATTTGGTGTTTCAATTTGATCATTTGTAGGTGGTAGGATAAGTTCATCTTCATCATGAAGTATTTGATCATTTGGTACATAGATTTCATGTTGATTACTTGTTTGGAGATATGCATTTTCATTGAACTTCACATGTATAGATTCAACTATCTTTCTTGTTTGTGCATTATAACATCGATATGCTTTAGAGTTCATTGAATATCCCACAAATATATGTTCATCAGACTTAGGATCAAACTTATCTAAGTTTTCTTTTGTGTTCAATACAAAGCATTTACAACCAAAGACTTTTAGATAGTTTACTTTTGGGAGTCGTCCATTTAAGATTTCAAATGGTGTTTTGTTCAACTTCTTTCTTATTGATAGTCTGTTGATCATATAACTTGAAGTGTTTACTGCTTCAGCCCATAAGAATTTTGGTACTTTGTTTTCTACCATCATTGTTCTTGCTACTTCTTGAATAGTCCTATTCTTTCTTTCAACTACACCATTAAGTTGAGGAGTTCTTGGTGGGGAGAATTCATGTTTTATACCCTTTTCATTACAGAATTTGATTAATTCACTATTTTTAAACTCACCACCTCTATCACTCCTTATCTTAATAACATGTGATTCATGTTCATTTTCAAGTTGTCTAATTAGATTAGCTATAGATGATGCACTTTCATCTTTTGAAGCAAGAAACAATGTCCAAGTATATCTTGAGAAATCATCAACTATTACACATACATAATAACTTCCACCTAAGCTTCTTGTTCTACATGGACCAAATAAGTCTATATGCAAGAGTTCTAGTATTCTTGATGTTGTGACCTCGGTTTTAGGCTTAAGGGATTCTCTAACATGTTTGCCTTTGATACAAGATTCACATAGTTGAAAATCATCCAAGTTAAGTTTAGGCAATCCTTTAACAAGACTTTTAGCGTGTAGTTTTTCTAAGGTTGATATACCAATGTGTCCTAAACGTCTATGCCAAAGATTGGGATCAGATTCATGTGAAACAAGACATTTTGTGTTACTACTTAGCATATCATCCATGTTAAGCACATATATGTTTCCTTCACGTTTGCCTTTTAACACAACTTGATTGTTTTTATCCATTATCTTACAAGAGGTGGAGGAGAAGAGAACATTCAAGTTGTTGTCACATAGTTGAGAAACACTTAAAAGCTCAAAGGTTAGGTTACTTACAAGTAGGACGTTTTTGATCTCAAACTTGTTTGGATCACCAACCTTGCCTTTGCCAATTATTTGGCCTTGGTTGTTGTCTCCAAAGGTAACTTTGCCACCTTTTGCAATGTTCTTAAGTGTGCTAAACAAATTTTTGTTGCCCGTCATATGTCTTGAGCAACCACTATCAACTATCCAATTGGTTTTGTTCTTTTCATCTTCTTTGTTGTTATAACCAGCAACTTGTCTTTCTTTGATGTTATGTACCTCATTAGTAGACTTTGAAGCCAAACATGTTTGTGCAACTTCAGGTTCCTCCTCGGATTCGGATGAAGATGTGTCATCCCAAGTGCTTGAACTTACCTTGAGAGCTTTCTTCCTCCTTTGCATAGGTTCTACTCTAGTTTTTGTCCTTGTCTTTTCATCCATGTCACGGTTTTTGTTCTTGTTTGGACAATCATATGATATGTGTCCTTGTTTGCCACATTCGTAACACTTAAGTTCTTTATCATACCATTTACCATCTTGTTTGTTAGATTTCACATTGATAGGGGCAGCTGATTTTGCTTGTCTTTTAGTTGGTCTTTTCTTGAAAAACTTCCTTAAACGCCTAGCTAACAACATTATGTCTTCTTCATCACTTTCATCATCACTTTCATACTCGGCTTGATTAGATGATTCGGGTTCATTTGTTACAAATGCAAGTGATTTAGACTTGTTACTAGTTTCAGCCTTTCTTATATTCAACTTGTTTTCATAAACTTTTAAAGAGCCTATCAATTCATCAAGTTTTATTTGAGAAAGATCTTTGCTTTCTTCAATGGCACTAACTTTGGCATCCCATTCAATTGGCAAACTTCTCAAAACTTTTTGCACTTTTTCTTTCATCAAAAACGTTTTACCAAGGGATTCAAGTGAGTTGTATAAGTTTGTAAGCCTTAAATCCATATCAACAATTGATTCATTAGGCAGTAAATGAAATGTTTCAAGTGTAGTCATTAACATGTTGATCTTTGATTCCTTTACTTGATTAGTTCCTTCATGCTTCATTTCAAGACATTTCCACATATCCTTTGCACTTAAACATGAAGAGACATAGGCAGATTCACTCCTACTTAAACCATTCAACAATAATTGCATTGCTTTAGCATTAAGACTCATTTTCTTTTTATCTTCATCACTCCAATCTTTTCTATATTTCTCAACTTCTTGTGATAAGCCATCAATTATAACATGCTTAGTAGGCACATAAGGTCCATCTTCAATGATAGACCACAAGTCTATATCAATAGCCATTAAGAACAATTTCATCCTAAGTTTCCAATGACTAAAGTTTTCTCCATCAAAAAGAGGTGGTCTTTGTGTGGACATGCCTTCTAATTCTATTTTCATGTGTGACTTAGACATGCTTCTTAGTGTGTGAGAAAATGTTTAAAACACTTATAAGAAGGAAAGAAAGTGTCACCTTGTTGTAGATACCAAATATGAAGAATATAAGACAACCAGAAAATTTCCAGCAACTTTGCAACTTGGAGTGTAAACTGTTTTCAGCTCAAATAAGAATATGGTGCTCAACCTTGCTCTGATACCAATTGTTGGACCTGTATAGCACCACTAGAGGGGGGGGTGAATAGTGGATTAGCGGAAATTACACTATAATTACCTTCAAAAACTTGTTTGAAGACCCCTTTGCCTCTTTAACCTCAGGTTCTGAAAATTCCAGAAACAGTTCACTACTTTGAACGTTTTGGTTGAACCACTTATACACCTGTGCAAGCTCTCAAACTTGGCAGAGATCAAGTTTAGAATGTTTATAATATGTCATAAAAAATTCAGTCAATTCCAAGCAAGTTAGCACGTTCAAATAAGCAAGAGAAGTAAAGTGTGCAATTCTGGCAGTTTCAGGCAGAATGTTAGCTTAACTTCAAACAACAATATCTCAAAATCTACCCGTGCTATTTTGATGAATCTTATGTCAAATTAAACCTCAAGATGTCTAGTTTAATTTGATATAAGGCTCACTCCAAGATTCGAAGGATAACCTATTCAAATTGAACAAGTTTTGCACACTGGTCAGAATTGTTCACAGAATGTAGCAACAATTTTGTGAAGACGATTTGAATAGGCTAAACACCTTAGAATTTAGTGATTCTTGCGGCTACTGAAAGCTAACACATTGAAGTATAATATATCCAAAATTCATGCAATTCTAAGACTGTTTGCTTGTTCAATTATGCGTGCCAAGTTAGTGTAATTCTCAGGCAGAAAACAGTAAGTGCAGGAAATAAGTAAAGAACACAAGGAATTATCCTGGTTCGGTCAATGTGACCTACTCCAGTCCCAAGAGACACCTTCTCTTGGATTTCACTAAACACCAAACACCAAAGTCACCTTACAAAGCCAAAGGAAGAAGCTTTTCACCAACTTCTTCAAGAGGCTGCACCAAAACTGAAAATCAGCACTAGTATGTTTCACCTTTGCACCTTTGCACCTTTTGCTCACCTCTAAGGAGTAAGCTTTATACACCAGCTTCTCCCTTACAATATGTAGTTTGAAAGGTGTTGAAATGACAAGAAATGAAGAACTATACAATCATAAAGCTTTCACAAATGTGTTCTTCAATAGAGAAGAGAAGAAGAAAAGAATGGAGACAAAGAGCTAATTGTCTTGCTTGCTTTCTTTGTTGCTTTCGTTGGTGTGTATTTGCTCTTCACCTTTGGAGCTATTTATAGCCAAGAGGACAGCCTAAAGGCTCCTCAAAGTAGCCGTTTGGAATGGATGAGAATGGGAGAAAATTCAGCACCTTTTTAGCTACCAAAATTCATCATTTGACTTTCAAGATAAATCTGAATTTTTGAATGCTTTGAAATAGTCTTCCAACCTGAACTTTTATCCCATTATTTTATCCATTCTAGCCGTTGAAAATGAGGTGTAAAATGACTCATTTAAACGTTTAAGAAGCAGCTCCAATCAGCAATTTCCATGTGTAAATAACTTGCCATGTATGCAGCTGAATTGGCATGTGTTTTGAACAACTTTATCTCCTCATTTTGAACACTAAATGGCCGTTGGAATGAGGTGAAAGATAGAGAGAAATCAGCTAGCCTTTGAGTTTGAATTGGTCTCCAATATAGCCGTTTGAATGTAGCTAAAAGATAGAGAGAATTCAGCTTGACTTGGTCTCCATATAGCCGTTGCATATGCTTCCTTGGTTGAGAGACTTTTGCTTCAAATTTGCTACATTGTAGGACTTGTTTTTGTCACACATCATAATCTGAATTTTGACCATATAGCATACGAAATTTTGCTCCACTTTTGAGCCAAAATAGCCGTTTGAATCAGCTCCAAAATATAGAAGAATAATCACTTAAAATCAGCACCAAAATAGGATGTAATTCAACTTGCCTTGACTTGTTCAAAAGCTGAAAGTTTGAACATGATTTGTACCAATATGCGTGTGAACACATATAATATATAGTCATTTATGTCTTCAACATGTAGCATAGAAAACCATATGAAGAATACCAAGAATTCCAAGAAAACCATAGATGTGATAACCATAACATAAGAATTCCAATTGAGATACCATGCTGCCCGTTTCCATAAAAATAGGGCACGTACCATATGTGACATAAACACATATAAACATCATATAAGCAATATATAACATGTTGGAAGATCCATTGGCAAGTGAAAAGACCAGAATACCCCTCAGCACAAAAATAGGAATTTTGTCCTAGGATGAACCTAGACATGGTGCTGCTCCAGATTCATTTTTGCCATGATGTGACATGACTTATAAATGTGTCATATGATCATATAAATCCGTTGGAAGAAGACCAAATAAGAATGAGAAGTCCAAATGGTGAAATTACCAAAATAGCCCTTATATAGGTCAATAAGCTTCCCACCGGGTCAATTCAGTTTTAACCCGTGCCAAGCATGCCTTTCCTCAGCCAATTAGATTCTAAATTGAATAAGGATCATGTGGGCTTTTGAATGACTCAATTTGGAGTTCATTTGCCCAAGATATGAACCAAAACCTGCAATAGGATACTAAACCGAGCAATTTGCCTTATATTGTAAGTCATGTGACTTCAAGGCTTGGTTAGATCATATTATCAACATGTATTGGCATATATAGCTTCTAAGATCAGTTTGAACAACATGTATTGGCATATATAATCTAAGATCAGTTTGAACATGTCTTGATTAAGATATGTGATTGAATTGGCCAAGTTCAATCTCATGATCTTAATCAAACTTGTTCAATCTTGATTCATTCAAGCAATTTCACATTTAGCTCATAAGTTCATAAGTTCATGCCTTGCCATTATACTTTAAACGTTACACACATATACATGCTCACATATGCATCTTCCAATCATTCAAACATGATATATCTATTTGCAATCATCATAACAATTACACATATGCACACATATACATTTTGCACAACAATTACACATATGCACACATATACATTTTGCACAACAATTACACATATGCACACATATACATTTTGCAATCACTCAAACATAATATATCACAACAGTTTTTGGATCCGAAAAATATAGATCCGAAGGGAATGATATGACCGCTTCAGATCCAGAGATAATAGATTTGTATACTCTCTATTCTCGATTTATTTACGATGATGTTTTGAAAGAAAGAATGAACGAATTTATCCTCATTTTATCATGCTGCATCACATGTGCGTATTCATACACACTGCATTTAATAGCCAGTCGAGTGTTATGTGTACTGCTACTTAGGTTACAACCTTATTATATACGGTAACTTAAGTTATGATCTTATTGTCGCATAAGTTACGATCTTAATTCTTTTGACGGCCAATGGATTGAAGGTCAGGTATGTGAAAAATCCAAATTCTTGGGGATTTTGTTCTTGTGTATACTTTCCATTTAATTCTTGGTTGTTTATGGTTTACTTGCTGGTGACTTTGTCACTCACCCCTTATTTTTCCTCCCAGAGCCTGCAGGAAACGGGGTAGAGTGGATTGATGATGAGCCTAGAGTTCTGTATCCATAGACGACAGAGAGGATGACATCTTAAGGACTTTTCATTATGTTGGTTTATGTTTGATGAACTTATGTTGGGACAAACATTTCGGATTTCTCTTTTTATTTTGTGGACATGGCTGTAGACGTTATTCGGAATGTTTCATTTAAAAGTTTTCATTCTGCCTAAGTTTTGCTTACCTGTTGATATGTAAGCATGGAAGTCCATAAGTTTTATTATGGACTATGACATGCTATGCGTTGACGCCTGGTACTCTCCGTATTGATGTACGGCGTGCGAACCGTATTCGGGTAGGCCGGGTACGGGGCGCTACAGGTGGTATCAGAGCCAAGGCTCTAGATTCGGCAGAATATAGAATTAAGTGACGATTTTAGAAGATCCAAGTTTGACCTTAGACTTAAGTCATGACCTTAGAAGAGTGTTGAACCAAAACTAGAATAAGCTAGACTAGAATTAGGGTTTTGATCTAATGATAAAACCCTAGCCAACGAAATTTTAAAAGACCACATAATTTAACTCGAATATTCGTTTAAGTTTTACTGAGTTATGAATTTATTTCCTGTCACTTATTTTGATATTTCCACCTTGAATGAAATTCGACGCTCTGTAGTGAAGATGGCATCGCGATGTGGTAAACAGGCATTATCACTGTCACCCCCAGGAAGCAGTGGTTTTTACTGTCGACAGCTAGTAAGAGCATGTATTCCGAGGTTTGGTGGGGAATCAAGTTTAGAGGAGGCAGAAGCATGGTTGAATGAAGTGGAATGTAACTTCATGCTGATACAGGTGCCTGAGAGGATAAAGGCACAAATTGTCCGGCCGTTTCTGAGCGGTAAGGCCAGCCAGTGGTGGAGGACTTGTATCCAGCCACTGCCTCGGCCAGTAACTTGGGCAAAGTTTTTGGAAGAATTCTGTGAGCGTTTCCTCTCCCGAGATATAATCACGAAAAAGGTTGAGGAATTCGACACACTAAGACAAGAGCCAGGCACCACTGTTTTAGAATACACTCGTCGGTTCACTACTTTGGGTCGGTATGTTCCTTTGATCATGGAAGATGAAAAGCATAAGATGATCATATGTATACATGGCCTAGACCTCCAAATCAAAATTTGGCTAGTCAATGTGTATTCAAAGACTTTTGAAGAATTACTAAAAGACTATTACAGAGCGAAACGTGATAGCAAATTAACAGAAGGCCGAAATAGAAGACTTAACAAGCATATTATCGAACGAAGAAGGAGATGGGAGCCTTATTCGCATAGGGTTAACAAAGGGACGATCAAGAACACCAATCTAGACCAGAGAGTACCTGATCTGGAGATTTCTGAAACATCAAGCACATAAACAGGTATGCCCAAATTACGAAATTTAAACATATAGTACCTATGCTCTACTTTGCATGTTACCCAAGTATAGAAGGTCGTGCCAAAGATAGAATTACAGTGAGATAAGGAAACGTAGGGAAGGCAGATACATAGTCAGTAATGTAGTAGATAAAAGAAGACGATTAAGAGTAGCACATATGAAACATGGAAGCTAGAGTAAGTTACGATTCTAAAAAAGGACATGACGGATTCCTAGTTTATGTTTTAAGTGCTGATCAAGCACCATCTGACCTTTCTCAAGTCCCGGTAGTTTAGGAATATCCTGATGTTTTTCCAGAAGAGTTGCCGGACCTTCCATCAGATATAGAGATCGCGTTTGAAATCAATTTAATTCCAGGAGCCGAGCCGATATCAAAGGCTCCTTATCGAATGACGCCTGCTGAGTTGAAGGAACTAAAGGAGTAGTTGTGTGAACTATTAGAAAAGATACTTATCCACCCAAGTGTCTCGCCTTGGGGTGCTCCCGTGCTGTTTGTGAAGGAAAATGATGGAAGCATGCGTATGTGTATTGATTATAGGGAACTCAACAAGATCACCATAAAGAACAAGTACCCGCTGCCTAGGATCGACGATTTGTTCGATCAGCTTCGGAGAGCCCGAGTTTTCAGTAAAATTGATCTTTGTTATGGATACTTTCAATTGAAAATCAAGGCCGAGGATATTCTGAAAACCGTGTTCAGGATGCGGTATGGACATTATGAATTCCTTGTGATGCCATTTGGATTGACTAATGCCCCTGCGGCATTCATGGTTCTTATGAACCGAGTATTTCAAGAGCAATTGAACAAGTTTGTGGTAGTTTTCATTGATGATATCTTGATTTACTCACCGGATGAAGAGTCCCATGCAGCCCATTTAAGGATTGTCCTTGACATCTTACGGAGGAAGCAGTTGTACGCAAAATTCAGCGAATGGGAATTTTTGCTGCACAGTGTAGCGTTTCGGCCATGTTATATCTGAAGATGGGATATCTGTAGATCCCAAAAGGATTGAAGAAATCACAGAATGGATAAGGCCAACCAATGTTACAGAAGTACGAAGCTTTCTTGGTCTCACCGGTTACTATCGCAAATTTGTAGAAGGATTCTCTCGGATTGCTATACCTCTCACCCAATTGACACAGGAAAAGACGAAGTTTGAGTGGACTTTGGACTGCGAAAAGAGCTTTACCGAGTTGAAGGAGAAATTGACATCTGCTCCGGTTTTGGCTCAGCCAATTTTGGGTGAAAGTTTCGTAGTGTACAGTGATGCTTCGAAGAACGGCCTTGGATGTGTGTTAATGCAGAAAGATCGAGTGATTGCGTATGTGTCACGACAGTTGAAGCCGTTCGAGCAGAATTATCCAGTACATGATCTTGAGCTTGCAGCTGTAGTCTTTGCCCTAAAGATATGGAGACATTATCTGTACGGTGAAAGGTGCGAAATCTTCACAGATCACAAAAGTCTTAAGTACCTTTTAACCGAGAAGGAATTGAATATGCGCCAACGCCGATGCTAGAATTGATGAAGGATTACGATCTTTCTATCCAATATCATCTGGGGAACGCCAACGAAGTTGCCGATGCCTTGAGTTGGAAAACAAGTCATCCACATCAACCCCCTCTACAGCACGATGTGGAACAGTTGGATCTAGAGGTAGTTGATTCCATTGATAATATACTGGCTAAGTTTGTTTTGGTTCCTTCATTAATTGACATAATTAAAGAGGGACAAGAAAAAGATGAAGCTTTGAAGAAAATTAAGGATAAGTTGAAAACGAAGCCTTCTGAAGACTTCGAGGTCAAAAATGATGATAGCTTGTGGTTCAGAAGTCGATTGTGCGTACCCAATGATGGGGATATAAAGAATGAAGTTCTTCGGGAAGCTCATAGTTCCCGTCTATCTACTCATCCCAGAGCCAACAAAATGTATCAAGATTTAAAGTAGAAGTTCTGGTGGCAGGGCATGAAGAAACAAATTGCCGAATTCGTGGAGAAATGCCTCATTTTCCAGAGAGTGAAAGTAGAACATCAAAGACCCATCGGGTTATTACAGCCTCTTGAAGTCCCAGAGTGGAAATAGGATCACATTACTATGGACTTTGTGACTGATCTGCCAAGGACAAAGAATGCGCATGATGCTTTTTGGCTTATAGTAGATCGTCTGACGAAGTCCGCCCATTTCATGGCTATGTCAATCAAAGCCTCTTTGGAGAAGTTAGCATCGATGTATATAGATTAGATTGTGTGTCTGCACGGAATACCCATGAGTATTGTTTGCGACCGCGGCCCTTGCTTTACTTCTCGATTTTGGACAGCTTTCCAAAAAGCAATGGGTGCTGAGATACGGATGAGTACAGCATTTCACCCCCAGATTGATGGTCAATCGGAAAGAACCATCCAAACACTGGAAGATATGTTACGAGCTTGCATGCTTGATTTCGGAGGAAGTTGGGACAAGAGTCTCAGGCTCGTGTAATTTTCCTACAATAATAGCTACCATCGATCTATTGGAATTTCTCCTTATGAAGCACTTTATGGAAGAAAGTGTCGATCTCCACTTTATTAGGATGAAATTGGAGAGAAAATTCTTTCAGGACCGGACTTGATGGACCAGACCTAAGAGAAGGTAATAATTGTAAAGCAAAGGTTGAAAGTGGCCCAGGATAGAAGCAAAGTTTGGGCTGACGAAAAGAGGCGACCAGTGGAATTTCAGGCAGGTGAAAAAGTAATATTAAAAGTGCCACCGTCAAAGGGAGTGAAAAGATTTGGCATAAAGGGTAAACTAAGTCCGAGGTTCATCGAGCCATATGAGATTCTTGAAAGAATTGGAGAAGTCGCTTACCGGCTAGCGTTTGTTAGTGTATGTGCCCTAGGCCATGATTTGGATGTTTATGTTATACATTCATTATTAATAAAGGAGGTTTTATTATCATTATTGTTGGTGAGTATGTTACACAATTTTGATATACGTCCCTGATTCATTATTGTTATAGAGATAAAATAATTTATAATCAGTATGAGTATTGATTTGATAATCATGAGATGATTATGTGTATGATGATACAAATCATTCTCATAGATACTTGTTAGAGAACAGTGTATTGGATAGACCCATCATGAGATTACTACATAGATTAGCGTCATAAGTAAATCTCATGATTGTCATGTTTTAATCCTTAGAGTTGAGATTGTCATAGTTTCCAGCATAAGGACTATTATATTTTGACATGATCTAACATTGTTCGTAACTGGATAATAATAAAGGTCATGATTGAATATAATAGAAATTATGTAGAGGATATTGAACAATCAACATAGAATTTGTCCCTCTCTTTTGAGAGAGATATCTTTGGGCCCCTCGATTAGTGAGACTGTGAAATGCATGGCCGTGCTCATATGAATTGATAATGTGATCAATATCATTTGTTTTATCAGTCCATTTAGAGATCGAGTAATCATATGTTTGAACAATATAAGTATGACGCTGACCATGACTTATGTTCAAACTAGATATCGCGTGACAAAGGGATTAATGCATGTGCTATTATTAGGCTAGTTGGAATGTACTCGTATTAATTGGGTAGTCATAATGCCTTGCTAGAGGCCAATTATGACTTATTGGTTTAATAGAGATTTAATCAACTGCCAATTAGTATGGGCCTATCGGGTCACACATAAGAATGCGTATGGCTGAGATTAATAATATTAATAATATTAATATTGAATATTAATTATTATTATTATTTTCGTTTATATATATATATATATATATATATATATGTATTTTCGGATAATAACGAAAGAATCCATATCTGATATGGATTTTGAATATCCTGATAGAATCCATATCTGATATGGATTTTGATTGGCATCAACTAATCCGATTAAGACTCGGTTTTCGATGTCTATATATGTGTGTATATATCTGTGTATCTCGTATAGAGAATACACATGAAAACCAACCGAAAACCCTAGAGCCGTTTTTGGAGAAGAGTTCTCTCAGCTGCGCTGTTCAAGAGCTAGCACTCCGGGCGAAAGCATTCGTGTGGATACTGGCAGAGGGTGTTCGTGATTTCACACCTCTTCCATCTGCGGATTTCAAATCTATAGAGGTAATTTTTGAGTTTCTTTCATCCAATTAAACGAACAACATGAATCCTTGGTAGGAAATCGGAGATCAAGTTTTGTTTTTCTGTTGCGCGTTTTGCAGTGATCTTGTCGGATTCCCTAACAACGTTACCGCCATCATTGTCTCAGTTACATGACGTATTTCATGTATCTCAGCTTTGCCAGTACATGCATGAGCCCAGTCATATCATTGAAGAGCCGGAAAGAATCGTTGACTGGAAGTAAAAGACCCTAAGGAAGCGATCCATTCCCATGGTCAAAGTGCAACGGAAACACCACTCAGTTGATGAAGCCACTTGGGAGACGGAAGAACATATGAAGAACTTGTACCCCCCATCTTTTCGATTAGTACTCTTAAGTTTCAAGGACGAAACTTGTAATAAGGGGGGAGGATTGATGAGCTACAGCCTAACCTTGTGGACGATGACACCTCAATGCCCCACACAGGTCCCATAACAAGGAGTATGGCTAAGAAGTTATTACATTGTGTTGAATCATTTCTTTATAGGCATGAAGAGGATGAACCAAGCAAAGATGATGTCCATTGGGTTTATATGATACATGCTATGATCTAGTTGTATCCAAAACGTGTTATACATATCTTTAGTTGTTCTTTTTAATATTGTTGGTTGGTTAACCTTGTTTTAGGATAGTTTGTGTTGTATTATTGAATTGTCTTTCAGGAACACGTACCTAGCTTGGAAATGCAATTAGAATCTGAATTTTTGTCCAAGCAAGTAGGTGATAACCAAGTAGCTTACAAGCAAAGTGGTGACAAGCACTCATGTCAAATTCAAAGATTGTTCTTCACGTTAAGAATGGAGAGACAAGCTGCTCAAAGCTATAACCAATAGGAGGGAGTCTTGCAAATGTTCAAACCAATCACATTCAAGTTGAAGACAATAATACAAGCTGCACAAAATTTGATCCAATCACAACCATGAAGAAATCGGCTGGTTTGTAGCTTAAGTCCTTTGAAAATTCAAAGCCACACTCTCAACCAATCAAGGCCAAAATCTAAGCAAGCTGCTCAATGAATTATCCAATCAAATTGATCAAGAAAAGAAGGTTGAAAATAGCAAGGAATCAACGGCAAGGCAACCAGCTTTCTAGGAACTAAAGTTGTTCAAACAAGTTACCAAGCAAGCATGTCATTTTTTAGTCTAGTACTTTGTACTTTAAGCTTTGTACTCTTTGTAATTTTCGTTTGCTATAAGTAAGGTAGGAACCTGAATGTACAAAACACAATTTCAAGAAAACATTTCAATCAAACATTCCTTTAAGGAGTTCTCAACTTTCTAGTTGAAGTTAAAACCACTTAACGGTTTTCTTTCAATTTCATAGCCTAGAACTTGTTAGTATTCACTTCATTTTTGTTTTACAACATCTTAGGGCCTCAATGAGGTTTTAGATGTGTTGGAATACCAAAGAGGAAGAGGTGTTGGTATAAATTGAGCCAAGAACAAACGGTTACAGTTCAAGGGGTGTCATTGTGATGTTCTTTGCCATAACTGAGGTTCAAATCAATTTGGAATAGGAGACAAAGTCCTTGGAACGTTTATCTAGCCTTCGTTTGGCTCATCAATTGGTATCAGAGATTTGGTTAGTCTTTTATTCATGTTTACATTGTTTAAACTTGCATATGATTGATGCTGCCCAAAACCGCTTAATAGATTGTTTTGTTGTTCAATTAGATTATGTTTGTTTAGATAGTTTGTTCATGTTTTGAAGTGTTTATTAGTTGGTTTACAATAGTTTGGTAACTTAATTTTAAGTAGCAAAACCGAAAACCCCCACAAAAAGAACTTAGACTAGACTTAGTGTTGTTAGAATCTGATTGTGTAGCTTAGATCAAAACCGTGTGAAACTGATTGTTCTTGTTCAATCTAGCTTAGTTAATGTTCATTAGACCCCTAATCTAGAAGATTAAGTGTTAGTTTAGTTGACTCCTTAAAAGAGAAAACTCGAACACAAAATTAGAATAGTTGATAGTTTAGTTTGTAATCAAATTGTTAAATTCTGTTTTTAGTAGTTGTGTGCAAACTGTTTAGACGTTTTTAGTGCTGCCTTATTTAGCTTGGTTAGACTAGTTTACAACATAGATTAAGAGGTTTAGTTGGTTGTTTAGTTAGCACAAGCAAAACCGAAAACTAAAGAACAAAACAAGTAGTTTTAGCTAAGTGTGCTGCCTAGTTCTAGTTCATATACGTTTGTTAGGTAGAACATAAAGAGCTGCATCTAGGATCATCTAGCTTAGAAACTAATTGCATCATACAAACGAAAACCAAGACAAAAACAAGTAGAGTATATCACTTAAAAACAAAACAAAACAAGATAGCTAGCTTGCATCAAAACTGATTTCCATTAGTTGACATAGTAATCAGCCTTATAAATTGCATTTAGAAACAAATAAGTTGCATTTAGCTATCTTAAGAATAGTTAAATCAATTGCATCAAAAACAGAAAAACAAGTGCCCAAAACCGTGTGATCTAAGCCACTATCTAAAGCTCATTTGAAATCTTGGTGAATTCTAATAGCTATATCTTTTTGTTGATTTCAATTGTTTCAAACAACTTGTTGGACTTAGATACATTCTGAAAGTTAGGAATTGTTTAAGCCTCACACTGTTAAAGAGCTATCCAATTGTTGTTTTAGATCAATTTCTGAACTTACATTGCACTATATACAATTTGAACTTGTTGTAATTGTGAATTGAATTCTCACTACATAGTGTTTAGCCGTGTTGCGTACTAGGAACTTTCAAATTCCAAATACAACAAACCTTGTGCAATTAAAGGCCGTGGGCAATGTCTCATATAGGCCGTGAGAAGTAGTCTCACAACAATCAAGCAAACCCCTCCAAAGAAAGAAAATTAAGCTTGATTGAGAAATACACGAGGGAAAAGCCAATATTTGTCAACAAGTAAGAGGCAAGACAAGAGAGAATTGCACAAGAAAGCCAAGTGAGGAAAAAGCCCAAAAATAAACATTGCGTAAAAGGAAAATTCCCGTGCAAAGCTCCAAAGAAAGAAAGTGCCCAAACCAAACCCCAAAGTGTTGTAGTTTTGAGATATTGAAAGTTTCTAAAGCAAACCCTTGCTAACACTTTGTTTGTGCGTTTTTACTTTCACTTTACTTCAATTGATAATTGCATATGCTGTAAAGTAATTAAGGGATTGTCTTAAACAATCCCGTAGATTTCATTCAGCCCGAACAATAATTTGACTTCTATGATTTTCTTGAATCTTTAGGAGAAATAGTCCAAATTGCTATTTTGAACAATTATCAACATAAAGCAGAGTATTTGAATCTTGTCAATATTTTAAATTGGTTTTTGAGATTGTCTTTTGAATCATGGGTCCCCAACAGAAAGATAATGCACCATCCCTGATGAGGCTGAGGAGCAGCTCCCTAATGATGAGCTTGCACAAGGTGTCCTTAACCATAAGGGGCCTTTGACAAGGAGCCAAACCAAGAGGACTAATTGTCTTCACCTTGGTTTCCAACTTGGTTTTGATGTTGGCTCCTTCCTAACCAAACATGTGCAAGATGAACCAATGGATGTTCCTCCTAAATGGGTGCTCATTGTTGAGCTTAAGAACTGATTATCCAATGATAGTCAGTCCGCTTGTTGGTGCCGTTTCTTTGGCTTTTAGTTGTCTTTTCGTTTGCTTCTTTTAAAGTTTGTTTAGAATACTTATGTTTGGTGTATGAGTGTGTTTTGTAGGTGTTACAAGTCTTGGATCAAACGTCTTGAGCTTTGGAAATGAGGGCTTCTCAGATTTGGACCAAGCTTGTCCATACAAGGCTGTTTTGTGATTTTGGGCTTTCAAACGAGATTGGGAGTGCATGGAACCAGCTGGACCTTGAAGTAGACTTAATTCGGAGCATCTTTCATGTTTTGGGTTTTGTCAAAATCAGTCCACAAAAATAGATACAAGAGCTGCAAGAAAGAAGTCCAAAACAAGCCCAATTGTGCAAATTAGGGTTTCGGTGTTCTTGAAGAGAGGGGCAGCCGCCTACCATCACCAAATGCAATTAAGAGACCTTCTAGAATGTCATAAATCAGATTGGTATGATTGGAATGAATTATGGAGTCATAATTGAAGATTTGGAGCAATTAAGGAGATAACTCAAGAAAGAGGAAGTTACCAAAATTAGATCATGTGGCAAAAGGAAGGCTGAATGGCGTTTTTAATGAAGGCAATGGAGGCATAAGGCAAGTCTAGAAGGATGGTTAATAATGCAATAATAGGTGATTGAGACAATCAATGTGGATTTGCCAAGAGAGGGGAACTTACCAAAAATAACAAAATTCAGATTTGTGCACATCAAGGGAAAGTGGCGCCAACATGGTATTTCCAAGAAACCCTAGCCGTTTTTGAGAGTGGCCAACAAGGCTTGTAATCAAATATATTGATCACTTAGCATTTCTTTTGGGAGTTAGACTATTTTCATCTTTGAACTACAAACCCTACGGTTTTATGTTATCTTTTGTTCTTGAGTTTCTTGAATAAAAGTTTGTGTTTTTCCTTTGGTTTACACATATCTAAATCAAGGCTAGACCCAATTAAGGATTGTGTGTTCCTTGTTGGTGATCCACAATCCAAGGATTAGGAGTGACTGGTTGGATTGGGAGGATTGGAACACACATAACCAAACGAATTTGGAGGCTTGAAGGAAGGTGGTTGCTTGGCACCATTGTCCATCACATTCAAGGCTTGAAGGACGTTTGGAGAGTGAAGAAAGATCGGGACAACATTAACATACGAACCATATTCGTATCAAGTGGTATCAGAGCTCTCGTTTATCTTCATCTCAAATATCTTTTCTTGTGTCATTTGTGTCATTCTCGTTATTCTCAATCATTCAAAAAAAAAGTTTGATCTTTTGCTTCATTTCATCAAAACAAAAACAAAGATTGTTCTTTTCTTCAGTCCAACGAAAACCACAAAAAAAAGGCTTCTACTTTTGCATCAATATTGATCACCTATCATTAAAGATCTCATCTTTAACACACTTAATCATAGGATCATTGTTGTTTGCATTGAATAGGATTTAACTCCATCTAAAAATCAGTCCAAGGCCTAAAAGAAGCTACCTTTGAGTCAATACCTTGTTGTCATCGAAGCTTTTAATTAAATTTGCTTGTGTGATATTGAATACAAGTTGTTTGTTTTGGTTGTATTGGTATCCAAGGAAAATCTTTGTTCTACTACACATCCATACAAACACAAAACGGATCATCTTTCGAACATACACAACTGACTCTCGCAAAAGCAAACAAAAGTTGCATCAAGGCTGCTTTGAACGTCAAAAAAAAAGAGAGGAAAATAGAAGCAAAGAAAACGTGCACAAAAGCAACAAAAAGAAGTGCACAAAGAAAGGAAGAGAAAAGAAGTTCCTTTTGTACAAAAGTTCCATTCTTTTTGCATCTACTATCCAAGTTGACAAAAGCAAAACAAAACCGTGTGTTTGCCCCAAAACAACACACATAAAACCTTCAATTCTCAACCTTGGATACGCATTCATACTATCAATCAACGAACTTGCATTTGATATTGCATAAGTTGGTTTAATTAAAGATTGCCCAGGACAACCCCTAGCAATTCTTTGGTTCAGCCAACTACATCACTTTTGGTTTCTTGTTTCTTTGAATCATAGTTATTAAGTGTGTTTAAAAATTATGCTCTAAATTTCTTGAAGCTGTTTTACCACTTGTGATCAATTGGTGTTTTTGAAGGCAAAAGAAGATTGCAAGGACAGAAAAACAAAACAGATTGTGGTTAGCCAATTTGGGACTTGCCTTAAGAGGTTCTAGCTCAAGATTGGCCAAGGAAAAACACTTGAACAATTGAGAGAAAACAAGGGAGGACAAAAAAGGGCCAACAGATTTTCGTTTTCCTTTTTGTTTTCACTAACAACTCACCTTTGTTTCTTGTGTTAGTTTTCTTCCTTTCTTGTTTGTGAAAGCGTTTCAGGTTGCCATGGATGGTTCAAACAGTACCCAAGGAGGAGGAGACAAAGTGGAGTTCTCAATGGAAAAGATGGCACAAATGCTTAGTAACATGCAATCTAGGTTGGATGAGTGGGAAGCAAAGATGACATCCACCACACCTCCTACCCAAGAACAGCCCCCACCTCAAAACCAAGGCCAAACATCCCGTGGAACTGAACCTAAGGGGTCCACAAGCATGGGAGGTAGAGGAGGAGCAAGGGGTAGAGGAGATAGGAGACACGGAATGAGACAACAACCTGTTAGGGAGGAATGGAATGATTACTATGAAGAGGAAGAGGTAGAGGAGGTATACCCAAGGCCACAAGGCCGAATACAACCTAGGAGGTATGCGCCTCAAGAGGATGATTATTTGAAAACCAAAATAAACATTCCACCCTTTTATGGTAAAAGTGACCCTGAAGCCTACATTGAGTGGGAGAGAAAAGTTGACATGATCTTTTCCTATACCAACTATACCGAGTTGCAAAAAGTGAGATATGCCAGTATAGAGTTCTTGGAATATGCCTTGATTTGGTGGGACCAAACTCAAAGTATAAGAAGAAGGACTAGACAACCCACAATTGGAACTTGGGATGAGATGAAATACGAGATGAGAAAGAAATTCATTCCAGAATCTTACGAGAGATCCATGTTCCAAAAGTTGCAATGCCTAACTCAAGGAAATAAAAGTGTGGATGAATACTTTAAGGAGTTAGAAAGTTTGTTGATAAAAACCGATACTGAAGAATCTGAGGAGGCAACCATGGCTCGGTTTTTGGGAGGTCTTAATAAGGAGATTGGGTTTCAACTTGAACTCACTACCTATGTTGATCTAAATTCCATGGTTCACAAAGCTGAGAAAATTGAGCGGCAATTAAAGGTACGTTCTTCTACTAGTGGATTTGGTTTTAAAACTAATACTTCTTCTTTTTCTAAAGTACAGCCTAGGTCTAATGGCAATGGAGGAGCACGGCCAGGTTCAAACACCCTCGGCCAAAACAGCCAGAACACTCCAAATAAACCACACTTCACTCAACGGACCAATGGTGCAAATCTAGGTCAAAATGACAAAGGCAAAGGCAAGGCAACCGCAAACCCTCCAAGGACAAGGGAGATTGAGTGTTTTAAATGTAGAGGGAGAGGACATTATGCAAGGGACTGCCCTAATGCCAAGAAAGTGTTGTACCTTGAGGAAACAAATGAATTCTATTCAGAAGAGGAGGAAGAAGAAGCCACAAAGGAAGAATACCAAGAGGACTCAGCTGAGGAGATAAAGAGTGATGAAGAGGGTGCATATAAGGACTTTCTTATGGTAAGAAAAGCCTTAAGTGCACACATGAAGGAGGAAGAAGAAAACTTGCAAAGGGAGAACATTTTCCACATCCATTGTTTGGTAAAAGGCAAAACTTGCACTTTAATTATTGATAGTGGTTCTTGTGCTAATGTTGCAAGTATTGAACTTGTTAGAAAGCTAGATTTACCTATGATTGATCATTCCCATCCCTATAGGTTATCTTGGCTAAATGATTGATGAGCCAAATGGGGGCTGAAAACGTTTGCCAAGGATGTTGTCTCCTATTCCAAATTGATTTGAACCCAAGCTATGTCAAAGAACATCTTAAAGACACCCTTTAAGCTTTAACCTTTGTTCTTGGCTCAATCTATGCCAAACCTCTTCCTCTTTGGCACTCCAACACATCTAAAACCTCAATGAGACCCTAAGATGCTGTAAACCAAATAAAGAAGTAAATGCAAACAAGTTCTAGGCTGGAACTTGTATGAAAACCGTTTGGTGGCTTTAAACCTCAACTTGAAATGTTGATAACTCCTTGAAGGAAATTCTGGTTTTTGTATTTGATAAGTGTTGTCCTCATTACATTCAGGTTCTAAAACCTCTTATAGCACACGAAAATAAGAAAAGTACAAAGTCTAAAATACAAAGTACAAGCCTATGATTAGCATGCTTTCTTTTGGAACAAGTTGGAGCAACTTTTCGGTGAAAAGAGCTGGTTGCTTCTTCCTTCTTCTTTGCTTGTCTTGAGCCAGGTTTTTGATTGGTTTAAATGTTGAGCTGCTTGGTTGAACCTTAGCTTTGATTGGTTAAAGTTGTGGCTTGAAATTTCAACCATTTCTTCCTTAAACATACGGTTCTTGCTTGGTTGGATTTATCCAAAATTCTGATTGGTTCTTGGTGTGTGCAGCTTGGACAAACTCAGCCTTGATTGGTCCTTACTTAGGTGTTGAATATTCAAACAAGATATTTAAGGAACCAGCCGAAAATCTCATGGATTTTGATTGGATCAAAGATTGAGCAGCTTGCTTTCTTCTCCTAGCTTGATTGTGATTGGTTTAAATCATTTGCAAGACTCTTTCTCATTGGTTGAAGGCTTGAGCTGCTTCCTCATTCTTGTTTCAACGTGAAGAACATAGGCTGAAATTGACATGAGTGCTTGTTAAGCACCTTGCTTGAAAGCTACTTGAATTCACTTCTTTGTTTGGACAAAATTCAGGTTTGATTTTGCATCTTCGAGCTAAACGTGTACCTGAAAGGTTAGGGCAAGAATACAACACAAACTATCCTAAAACAAAGTTAACAAGCTAATAAAATCAAAAAGAACATATAAAGATATGTACAACATGCATTTGATACAACTAGATCATAGCTTGTATCATATAAACCCAATGGATGTCATTGTTGGACCTGTATAGCACCACTAGAGGGGGGGGGGTGAATAGTGGGTTAGCGGAAATTACACTACAATTACCTTCAAAAAGTTGTTTGAAGACCCCTTTGCCTCTTTAGCCTCAGGTTCTGGAATTTCCAGAAACAGTTCAATGTTTTGAGTGCTTTGGTTGAACCACTTATACACCTGTGCAAGCTCTCAAACTTGGCAGAGATCAAGTTTAGGATGTTTATAGTATGTCATAAAAATTTCAGTCAATTCCAAGCAAGTTTGCACGTTCAAATAAGCAAGAAAAGTAAAGTGTGCAATTCTGGCAGTTTCAGGCAGAATGTTAGCTTAACTTCAAACGATGATATCTCAAAATCTACCCGTGCTATTTTGATGAATCTTATGTCAAATTAAACCTTATGATGTCTAGTTTAATTTGATATAAGGCTCACTTCAAGATTCGCAGAATAACCTATTCAAATTGAACAAGTTTTGCACACTGGTCAGAATTGTTCACAGAATGTAGCAACAATTTTGTGAAGACGATTTGAATATGCTAAACTCCTTAGAATTTAGTGATTCTTGCGGCTAATGAAAGCTAACACATTGAAGTATAATATATCCAAAATTCATGCAATTCTAAGACTGTTTGCTTGTTCAATTATGCGTGCCAAGTTAGTGTAATTCTCAGGCAGAAAACAGTAAGTGCAGGAAATAAGTAAAGAACACAAGGAATTATCCTGGTTCGGTCAATGTGACCTACTCCAGTCCCAAGAGACACCTTCTCTTGGATTTCACTAAACACCAAACACCAAAGTCACCTTACAAAGCCAAAGGAAGAAGCTTTTCACCAACTTCTTCAAGAGACTTCACCAAAACAAACAGCAACTAGTTTGTTTCACCTTTGCACCTTTGCACCTTTTGCTCACCTCTAAGGAGTAAGCTTTATACACCAGCTTCTCCCTTACAATATGTCGTTTAAAAGGTGTTGAAATGACAAGAAATGAAGAACTATACAATCATAAAGCTTGCTGCAAATGAGTTCTTCAATATAGAAGAATAGAAGAGAAGAATGGAGACAAAGAGCTGAATGTCTTGCTTGCTTTTCTTTTGTTTTCGTTGGTTCACATTTACTCTTCACCTTTGGAGCTATTTATAGCCAAGAGGACAGCCTAAAGGCTCCTCAAAGAGACGTTGAAATGGCTTGAGAAATGGAGAAAATTCAGCACTTTTCTAGCTAGTCAAATGAAGCTTATCTTTTGTTGCTTTGAATTGGTCTTCCAGCCGAAATCTTATCCTTCATCTTATGCCATTATAGCCGTTGAAATGAGGTGGAAAAACAGCTTCATTTGAACGTTTAAAAAGCAGCTCCAATCAGCAATTTCCATGTGTAAATAACTTGCCATGTGTGCAGCTGAAATGGCATATATTTTGAACAATTTTATCTCCTCATTTTGAATAATAAATGGACGTTGGAATGCCTAGAATCAAGGCATTGGAGAATAGTTCAAAGATAGATAGAAACCAGCCAAGCCTTTGAATTTGAATTAGTCTTCAACTTTGAACATATAGACGTTTGGTTTTGCTTTCTTGGTTGAGAGATTTTTGCTTCAACTTTGCTACATTGTAGGACTTGCTTTTTTGTCACTCATCATAATCTGAATTTTGACCATATAGCATACGAAATGTTGCTCCATTTTTGAGCCAAGTAGCCGTTGAAACAACTCACAAAATAGTCACTTGAAATCAGCAACAAAATAGGATTTCTTTTAACTTGCTTTGACTTGTTCAAAATCTGAACATTTGTGCGCCAATATCCGTGTGTATCCGTGTGCACACACATAATATATAGTCATTTATGTCTTCAACATGTAGCATAGAATACCATATGAAGAATGCCAAGAATTCCAAGAAAACCATATATGTGATAACCATAAGAATTCCATTTGAGATACCATGCTGCCCATTTCCATAAATATAGGGCACGTACCATATGTGACATAAACACATATAAACATCATATAAACAATATATAACACGTTAGAAGATCCATTGGCAAGTGAAGAGACCAGAATACCCCTTAGCACAAAAATAGGAATTTTGTCCTAGGATGAACCTAGACATGGTGCTGCTCCAGATTCATTTTTGCCATGATGTGACATGACTTATAAATGTGTCATATGATCATATAAATCCGTTGGAAGAAGACCAAATAAGAATGAGAAGTCCAAATGGTGAATTTACCAAAATAACCCTTATAAAGATCAATAAGCTTCACCACCGTGTCAAGTCAGTTTTTATCCGTGTCAAGCATGCTTTTCCTCAGCCAATTAGATTCTAAATTGAATAAGGATCATGTGGGCTTTTGAATCACTCAATTTGGAGTTCATTTGCCCAAGATATGAACCAAAACCTGCAATAGGATACTAAACCGAGCAATTTGCCTTATATTGTAAGTCATGTGACTTCAAGGCTTGGTTAGATCATATAATTAACATGTATTGGCATATATATCATCTAAGATCAGTTTGAACATATCTTGATTTAGACATGTGATTGAATTGGCCAAGTTCAATCTCATGATCTTAATCAAACTTGTTCAATCTTGATTCATTCAATCAATTTCACATTTAGCTCATAAATTCAATCTCATGCACACATATACTTTAAACGTTACACACATACATGCTCACATATGCATTTTGCAATATATCACAACAATCTACATGCTCACATATGCATTTTGCAATCATTCAAACATGATATATCACAACAATCTCCCCCTTTTGATGATTTGCAAAATTACCCCACATATGTGTATATTAAGCATCTAAATCAAGTATAAGCTACTCTTTAAATCAAGTTGAGCTGCTCCCCCTTAATGTGTTATCTCCCCCTTAACATGATATACATATATCTCTCCCTTTTAATGTGTTATCTCCCCCTTAACATGATATACATATGTCTCTCCCCCTTAATTTTGTAAATTAGGCAAAAGATTGTACTATGTGCACGGTGTAGTAGTCAGGTGTGAGCAATTAATCCAAGTCTTGCACGTAAATGCTCAAAGATAGCTTGATTAAGGGGTTTAGTGAATATGTCAGCTACTTGTTGATCAGTTCTAACATGTTCAATGTGTATATGTCCAAGAGTAACATGATCACGGAGAAAATGATAACGTACTTCTATATGCTTTGCCTTAGAGTGTAGTACAGGGTTTTTAGACAAATTTATAGCACTTGTACTATCACAATAGATGGGGATATTATTTACTTGTATTTCAAAGTCTGAAAGTTGTTGTTTAATCCATAATAGTTGAGTACAACATAGACTTAAAGCCATATATTCTGCTTCAGTAGTAGAAAGTGCAACACTAGATTGTTTCTTTGAAAACCAAGATATTAGTGAGTTTCCTAGGAATTGACATGTTCCACTAGTGCTCTTTCTATCTACTCTACATCCACCATAATCTGCATCTGAATATGCATGTAGACTTAGACTGGATTGTCTATCATACCATAAGCCTAATGTTGGTGTATGTTGAAGATATCTAAATATTCTTTTTACAGCTTTAAAGTGTGACAACTTAGGCATACTTTGAAATCTTCCACACATACATACTGCAAACATAATATCAGGTCTACTAGCAGTTAGATATAGCAATGAACCAATCATAGACCTATATAGTTTTTCATCAAATGCAACACCATTTTCATCTTTGTCTAATTTTGTTGAAGTACACATTGGTGTTGGAGATGGTTTCAAGTTTTCAAAGTTGAATTTCTTTATCATATCTCTTATGTATTTGGCTTGATTGATATGTATCCCACTTGATGTTTGTTTTATTTGCAAGCCTAAGAAATAGTTTAATTCACCAACCATAGACATTTCAAACTCAGACTTCATACAATCTTCAAAGTCTTTTACTAAGTTAGGATTAGTTGAACCAAAGATTATGTCATCTACATATATTTGTATTACAAGCAAATCTTTGTCTTTCTTTTTCAAGAATAAGGTACTATCTATGGTTCCTCTTTGAAAGTTGTTACTTAGTAAAAAGTTGGCAAATCTTTCATACCATGCACGGGGGGCTTGTTTCAAACCATATAAGGCTTTCTTAAGTTTATATACATGATTAGGGTTCTTTGGATCTTCAAAGCCTGGTGGTTGTTTAACAAAAACTTCTTCTTGGATATAGCCATTTAAGAATGCACTCTTAACATCCATTTGGAATAATTTGATGTTATTATAACATGCAAAAGCTAATAAGAGGCGTATGGATTCTAATCTTGCTACGGGGGCAAATGTTTCATCGTAATCAATACCCTCTTCTTGATTATATCCTTGAGCTACAAGTCTTGCTTTATTTCTTACTACAACCCCTTGTTCATTCATTTTGTTCCTAAACACCCATTTAGTTCCAATGATTGATTTATCCTCGGGTTTAGGTACTAAATCCCACACATTGTTTCTTTCAAATTGGTTTAACTCTTCATGCATTGCATCTATCCAATATGCATCGTTTAAGGCATCATTCACATTCTTGGGTTCAATTTGGGATATAAGTGCATGCCATTGATCATATTCATTAGGATCTATTTGCCTACGTGTTCTAACCCCTTGATTTACATCTCCTATGATAAGTTCTTGAGGATGCTTTTGTTTATCTCTTATTTGCCACCAATTACTTGGTTGTGCATCTTCAATAGGTTCATGATGTTCAATAGGTTGGTTAGGCACATTTTCTTCATTATGTTCTTGTGTAGGGGGAGTTTGAACTTCATGCATTTCAAGAGTTTGATTTGGTGTTTCAATTTGTTCATTTGTAGGTGGTAGGATAAGTTCATCTTCATCATGAAGTATTTGATCATTTTGTACATAGATTTCATGTTGATTACTTGTTTGGAGATATGCATTTTCATTGAACTTCACATGTATAGATTCAACTATCTTTCTTGTTTGTGCATTATAACATCTATATGCTTTAGAGTTCATTGAATATCCCACAAATATATGTTCATCAGACTTAGGATCAAACTTATCTAAGTTATCTTTTGTGTTCAATACAAAGCATTTACAACCAAAAACTTTTAAATAGTTTACTTTTGGGAGTCGTCCATTTAAGATTTCAAATGGTGTTTTGTTCAATTTCTTTCTTATTGATAGTCTGTTGATCATATAACTTGAAGTATTTACTGCTTCAGCCCATAAGAATTTAGGTACTTTGTTTTCTACCATCATTGTTCTTGCTACTTCTTGAATAGTCCTATTCTTTCTTTCAACTACACCATTAAGTTGAGGAGTTCTTGGTGGGGAGAATTCATGTTTTATACCCTTTTCATTACAGAATTTGATTAATTCACTATTTTTAAACTCACCACCTCTATCACTCCTTATCTTAATAACATGTGATTCATGTTCATTTTCAAGTTGTCTAATTAGATTAGTTATAGATGATGCACTTTCATCTTTTGAAGCAAGAAACAATGTCCAAGTATATCTTGAGAAATCATCAACTATTACACATACATAATAACTTCCACCTAAGCTTCTTGTTCTACATGGACCAAATAAGTCTATATGCAAGAGTTCTAGTATTCTTGATGTTGTGACCTCGGTTTTAGGCTTAAGGGATTCTCTAACATGTTTACCTTTGATACAAGATTCACATAGTTGAAAATCATTCAAGTTAAGTTTAGGCAATCCTTTAACAAGACTTTTAGCGTGTAGTTTTTCTAAGGTTGATATACCAATGTGTCCTAAACGTCTATGCCAAAGATTGGGATCAGATTCATGTGAAACAAGACATCTTGTGTTACTACTTAGCATATCATCCATGTTAAGCACATATATGTTTCCTTCACGTTTTCCTTTTAACACAACTTGATTGTTTTTATCCATTATCTTACAAGAAGTGGAGGAGAAGAGAACATTCAAGTTGTTGTCACATAGTTGAGAAACACTTAAAAGCTCAAAGGTTAAGTTACTTACAAGTAGGACGTTTTTGATCTCAAACTTGTTTGGATCACCAACCTTGCCTTTGCCAATTATTTGGCCCTGGTTGTTGTCTCCAAAGGTAACTTTGCCACCTTTTGCAACGTTCTTAAGTGTGCTAAACAAATTTTTGTTGCCCGTCATATGTCTTGAGCAACCACTATCAACTATCCAATTGGTTTTGTTCTTTTCATCTTCTTTGTTGTTATAACCAGCCACTTGTCTTTCTTTGATGTTATGTACCTACAAATGTAAATAACAACTTAGGTACCCTTTGATTTTGGGTCCTTTCAAGGTTAGACAAGTTAAGTTCATGTTAGTGTACCTTTAGGTACCCAAACTTGAACAACCTTTCTTGGTTTTGAAATGTTAAAATCATGTTGCATATAATGAACAAATAGTGGATTTTGATACATAGAATATGATGGAAAAGGGGCTGCACATTTATGTCTAGTTGAATAAGCATTGTAAGTTCTATATGCATTTGAATGTTGCCATGTATATGAGTTATATCTTGGCCGTGTATAAGCAAGATGTTGTGTGTGTCTAGGCCGTGTGTTGTAAACTGATTTAGGCCGAGAGTATGTCATGTTCTTCACATAAGCATGTTGTTGCATATAAGGCATAACTTGAGCAGATTTCATACTTCTTTGTTTAGGCATTCTTGTATACATGTAAGCATGGTTTCTAAGTGTATTTATCTTCCTATATGTTGATGCATTTTGCAATCTTTGTGATGAAGGTGGTGTGGGCAGAATAGGTTCATTTCTAAATGCATTTGGCCTATATTTCATGTTGGTTGAAGATGATACAAATGTTGTTTCCTTAGGTGTGTATTCAGCTTCTTTAACATATCCAAGACCTTGTTTGTCATTTCCATGCTTTTGAGATGCAATAAGAGTGTCTAACATGTTGGAACCATTCTTAAATTGTTCTAAAGATTTGTTCAAGTCTAGGTTGCATGCTTTTAATGATTCAAATTCAGTTTGTATTTCATGTAATTTAGACTTTAAAACGTTGAAATCAACACATTGCACACATTGCACATTTTCATGTTTGTTCTTAAGTTCCTTAATCTGATTTTGCATTGAACTAATAGTGTTAGATGATTCAAGTTGAAGAACTTCTAGTTGAGAAGTTAGATTCAAGTTAGACGTCTCCAACTTGTTCTTCTCCTCAACTATTCTTTTCTTCTCCTTGGATAGCTTCTTATATCTATCATGCAACTTTTCTAATTCATCCAACAATTCATCTTGAGTAAAATCACATTCAGAGTCAGAATCGAATGTTACCTCATTTGTAGACTTTGAAGCCAAACATGTTTGTGCAACTTCAGGTTCTTCCTCGGATTCGGATGAAGATGTGTCATCCCAAGTGCTTGAACTTGCCTTGAGAGCTTTCTTCCTCCTTTGCATAGGTTCTACTCTAGTTTGTGTCCTTGTCTTTTCATCCATGTCACGATTTTTGTTCTTGTTTGGACAATCATATGAGATGTGTCCTTGTTTGCCACATTCATAACACTTAAGTTCTTTATCATACCATTTACCATCTTGTTTGTTAGATTTCACATTGATAGGGGCAGCTGATTTTGCTTGTCTTTTAGTTGGTCTTTTCTTGAAAAACTTCCTTAAACGCCTAGCTAACAACATTATGTCTTCTTCATCACTTTCATCATCACATTCATACTCGGCTTGATTAGATGATTCGGGTTCATTTGTTACAAATGCAAGTGATTTAGACTTGTTACTAGTTTCAGCCTTTCTTATATTCAACTTGTTTTCATAAACTTTTAAAGAACCTATCAATTCATCAAGTTTTATTTGAGAAAGATCTTTGCTTTCTTCAATGGCACTAACTTTGGCATCCCATTCAATTGGCAAACTTCTCAAAACTTTTTGCACTTTTTCTTTCATCAAAAACGTTTTACCAAGGGATTCAAGTGAGTTGTATAAGTTTGTAAGCCTTAAATCCATATCAACAATTGATTCATTAGGCAGTAAATGAAATGTTTCAAGTGTAGTCATTAACATGTTAATCTTTGATTCCTTTACTTGATTAGTTCCTTCATGCTTCATTTCAAGACATTTCCACATATCCTTTGCACTTAAACATGAAGAGACATAGGCAGATTCACTCCTACTTAAACCATTCAACAATAATTGCATTGCTTTAGCATTAAGACTCATTTTCTTTTTATCTTCATCACTCCAATCTTTTCTATATTTCTCAACTTCTTGTGATAAGCCATCAATTATAACATGCTTAGTAGGCACATAAGGTCCATCTTCAATGATAGACCACAAGTCTATATCAATAGCCATTAAGAACAATTTCATCCTAAGTTTCCAATGACTAAAGTTTTCTCCATCAAAAAGAGGTGGTCTTTGTGTGGACATGCCTTCTAATTCTATTTTCATGTGTGACTTAGACATGCTTCTTAGTGTGTGAGAAAACGTTTAAAACACTTATAAGAAGGAAAGAAAGTGTCACCTTGTTGTAGATACCAAATATGAAGAATATAAGACAACCAGAAAATTTCCAGCAACTTTGCAACTTGAAGTGTAAACTGTTTTCAGCTCAAATAAGAATATGGTGCTCAACCTTTCTCTGATACCAATTGTTGGACCTGTATAGCACCACTAGAGGGGGGGGTGAATAGTGGGTTAGCGGAAATTACACTACAATTACCTTCAAAAAGTTGTTTGAAGACCCCTTTGCCTCTTTAGCCTCAGGTTCTGGAATTTCCAGAAACAGTTCAATGTTTTGAGTGCTTTGGTTGAACCACTTATACACCTGTGCAAGCTCTCAAACTTGGCAGAGATCAAGTTTAGGATGTTTATAGTATGTCATAAAAATTTCAGTCAATTCCAAGCAAGTTTGCACGTTCAAATAAGCAAGAAAAGTAAAGTGTGCAATTCTGGCAGTTTCAGGCAGAATGTTAGCTTAACTTCAAACGATGATATCTCAAAATCTACCCGTGCTATTTTGATGAATCTTATGTCAAATTAAACCTTATGATGTATAGTTTAATTTGATATAAGGCTAACTTCAAGATTCGCAGAATAACCTATTCAAATTGAACAAGTTTTGCACACTGGTCAGAATTGTTCACAGAATGTAGCAACAATTTTGTGAAGACGATTTGAATATGCTAAACTCCTTAGAATTTAGTGATTCTTGCGGCTAATGAAAGCTAACACATTGAAGTATAATATATCCAAAATTCATGCAATTCTAAGACTGTTTGCTTGTTCAATTATGCGTGCCAAGTTAGTGTAATTCTCAGGCAGAAAACAGTAAGTGCAGGAAATAAGTAAAGAACACAAGGAATTATCCTGGTTCGGTCAATGTGACCTACTCCAGTCCCAAGAGACACCTTCTCTTGGATTTCACTAAACACCAAACACCAAAGTCACCTTACAAAGCCAAAGGAAGAAGCTTTTCACCAACTTCTTCAAGAGACTTCACCAAAACAAACAGCAACTAGTTTGTTTCACCTTTGCACCTTTGCACCTTTTGCTCACCTCTAAGGAGTAAGCTTTATACACCAGCTTCTCCCTTACAATATGTCGTTTAAAAGGTGTTGAAATGACAAGAAATGAAGAACTATACAATCATAAAGCTTGCTGCAAATGAGTTCTTCAATATAGAAGAATAGAAGAGAAGAATGGAGACAAAGAGCTGAATGTCTTGCTTGCTTTTCTTTTGTTTTCGTTGGTTCACATTTACTCTTCACCTTTGGAGCTATTTATAGCCAAGAGGACAGCCTAAAGGCTCCTCAAAGAGACGTTGAAATGGCTTGAGAAATGGAGAAAATTCAGCACTTTTCTAGCTAGTCAAATGAAGCTTATCTTTTGTTGCTTTGAATTGGTCTTCCAGCCGAAATCTTATCCTTCATCTTATGCCATTATAGCCGTTGAAATGAGGTGGAAAAACAGCTTCATTTGAACGTTTAAAAAGCAGCTCCAATCAGCAATTTCCATGTGTAAATAACTTGCCATGTGTGCAGCTGAAATGGCATATATTTTGAACAATTTTATCTCCTCATTTTGAATAATAAATGGACGTTGGAATGCCTAGAATCAAGGCATTGGAGAATAGTTCAAAGATAGATAGAAACCAGCCAAGCCTTTGAATTTGAATTAGTCTTCAACTTTGAACATATAGACGTTTGGTTTTGCTTTCTTGGTTGAGAGATTTTTGCTTCAACTTTGCTACATTGTAGGACTTGCTTTTTTGTCACTCATCATAATCTGAATTTTGACCATATAGCATACGAAATGTTGCTCCATTTTTGAGCCAAGTAGCCGTTGAAACAACTCACAAAATAGTCACTTGAAATCAGCAACAAAATAGGATTTCTTTTAACTTGCTTTGACTTGTTCAAAATCTGAACATTTGTGCGCCAATATCCGTGTGTATCCGTGTGCACACACATAATATATAGTCATTTATGTCTTCAACATGTAGCATAGAATACCATATGAAGAATGCCAAGAATTCCAAGAAAACCATATATGTGATAACCATAAGAATTCCATTTGAGATACCATGCTGCCCATTTCCATAAATATAGGGCACGTACCATATGTGACATAAACACATATAAACATCATATAAACAATATATAACACGTTAGAAGATCCATTGGCAAGTGAAGAGACCAGAATACCCCTTAGCACAAAAATAGGAATTTTGTCCTAGGATGAACCTAGACATGGTGCTGCTCCAGATTCATTTTTGCCATGATGTGACATGACTTATAAATGTGTCATATGATCATATAAATCCGTTGGAAGAAGACCAAATAAGAATGAGAAGTCCAAATGGTGAATTTACCAAAATAACCCTTATAAAGATCAATAAGCTTCACCACCGTGTCAAGTCAGTTTTTATCCGTGTCAAGCATGCTTTTCCTCAGCCAATTAGATTCTAAATTGAATAAGGATCATGTGGGCTTTTGAATCACTCAATTTGGAGTTCATTTGCCCAAGATATGAACCAAAACCTGCAATAGGATACTAAACCGAGCAATTTGCCTTATATTGTAAGTCATGTGACTTCAAGGCTTGGTTAGATCATATAATTAACATGTATTGGCATATATATCATCTAAGATCAGTTTGAACATATCTTGATTTAGACATGTGATTGAATTGGCCAAGTTCAATCTCATGATCTTAATCAAACTTGTTCAATCTTGATTCATTCAATCAATTTCACATTTAGCTCATAAATTCAATCTCATGCACACATATACTTTAAACGTTACACACATACATGCTCACATATGCATTTTGCAATATATCACAACAATCTACATGCTCACATATGCATTTTGCAATCATTCAAACATGATATATCACAACAGTCATCTTTGCTTGGCTCATCCTCTTCATGCCTGTAAAGGAATGATTCAACACAATGTAACAATTTCTTAGCCATACTCCTTGTTATGGGACCATTGTGGGGGAATGAAGTGTCATCGTTAGTGTTTGCATCCACAAGGTTAGGCTGTAGCTCATCATTCCCTCCCACTTGAAAAGGATTCGTCCTCGAATCTGAATCAACACTAAACGGAGAAAGGTCAGCAACATTAAAAGTTTTAGAGATAGGACCATACCTTTCTTCAGGAAGATCGAGAACATAGGCATTATCACCAAGCCGTTTCAACACTTTGAACGGTCCATCGCCTCTTGGCTTCAATTTGGAGTCCCTTTCTTTAGGAAATCTTTCTTTTCTCAAGTGTAACCAAACAAGATCACCAGGTTCAAATATAACAACTTTACGATTCCTGTTGGCTCTATTGGCATACACTTTATTCTTAGCTTCAAGTTGTGACTTAACCTTTTCATGCAATTCTTTCACAAGTTTTGCTTTTCGTTCACCATCTAAACTAACACGTTCATGAACAGGTATGGGAACAAGATCAAGCGGGGACAAAGGGTTAAAGCCATAAACAACTTCAAAAGGAGAATGCAATGTTCCACTATGAACAACTCTATTGTATGCAAACTCAATGTAAGCTAAGCAATCTTCCCAATTCTTTAGATTCTTTTGAATGACAACACGTAAAAGTTGAGACAAAGTTCTATTAACGACTTCAGTTTGTCCATCGGTTTGTGGGTGAGCAGTTGTGGAAAATAACAATTTAGTACCAAGTTTACTCCACAAAACACGCCAGAAATGACTTAGAAACTTTGTATCTCTATCACTAACAATCGTACGTGGCATGCCATGTAATCTAACAATTTCCTTAAAGAACAAATCAGCAATATGAATAGCATCATCAACTTTCTTACATGCAATGAAATGTGCCATTTTGGAAAATCTATCAACAACAACAAAGATGCTATCTTTACCAGTTTTGGATCGAGGCAATCCCATTACAAAGTCCATAGAAATATCAGTCCAAGGTGAGCTTGGGACAGATAAAGGAGTGTACAATCCATGTGGTTGTGTTCTAGATTTTGCTTGTTTGCAAGTAATACATTGGTCACAAATCTTATCAACATGTGCTCTCATATGCGGCCAGAAGAAATGTTCCTTAAGTGTTTCCAAAGTCTTTAATGAGCCAAAATGACCCATTAAACCTCCTCCATGAGCTTCTTTTATCAATAACTCCCTTAATGAACACATTGGTACACATAACTTATGTTCTTTAAACAAGTATCCATCATGCAAGTAATATTTGGCAAAAGGGGACTCAACGCATGCTTGATATATAGAACTAAAGTCATGATCAGAATGATACATCTCTTTGATAGATTCAAAACCAAACATGTTACATGAAAGAGTAGTAATCAAAGTATAACGACGAGATAAGGCATCAGCAACAACATTTTCTTTTCCTTGTTTATACTTGATCACATAAGGGAATTGTTCAATGAATTCAACCCACTTGGCATGTCTTTTGTTCAGTTTTCCTTGACCCTTTAGATACTTAAGGCTTTCATGATCAGTATGGATCACAAATTCCTTAGGTTGCAGATAATGTTGCCAAGTTTGTAAAGAACGGACAAGTGCGTACAATTCTTTATCATAGGTTGAATAATTGATGGAAGCTCCTTTCAATTTCTCACTAAAGTAGGCAACAGGTTTGTTACCTTGATGCAATACAGCTCCAATGCCAACTCCACTGGCATCACATTCAACTTCAAACATTTCATCAAAATTGGGCAATCTCAGGATGGGTGCAGAAGTTAGACGTTTCTTAAGTTCCTCAAAGGCTTGTTGTTGTGATTCTCCCCATTCAAATCTTACATCTTTCTTGACTAATTCATTCAAGGGTGCAGCTATGGTAGAGAAATCCTTCACAAAACGTCTATAGAAACTAGCTAATCCATGAAAACTCCTAATATCTCCAGCAGACTTAGGGGTCGGCCACTCAGTTATGGATTTAACTTTCTCTTGATCCACTTCAATTCCTTCAGCACTAATCACAAATCCTAAGAATGTAACCTTCTCCAAACAGAAAGAACACTTCTTGAAATTAGCATACAGCTTCTCTTTCTGTAGGGTGACAAAAACGGCTCTTAGATGGTTCAGGTGTTCACCTAGGGTTTTTGAGTAGATAAGAATGTCATCGAAGTAAACTACTACAAATTTCCCTATGAATTTCCTTAAGACCTCATTCATTAACCTCATGAAAGTACTAGGGGCATTGGTTAAACCAAAGGGCATAACTAACCATTCGTACAATCCAAACTTAGTCTTAAAGGCAGTTTTCCATTCATCACCTTCCCTAATTCTGACCTGGAAATATCCTTGCTTAAGATCTACTTTGCTAAAGCACCTAGACCCATGCAACATATCCAACATGTCATCCAACCTAGGAATAGGGTACCTATACTTCACAGTGATCTTATTGATGGCTATACAGTCAGTACACATTCTCCAAGTTCCATCTTTCTTAGGGACAATGATTACAGGAACAGCACACGGACTCATACTCTCTCTTACTTTACCTTGACTCAATAATTCCTCAACTTGCTTTTGGATTTCCTTAGTTTCCTCTGGATTGGCTCTATAGGCAGGTCTGTTTGGCAGAACAGCTCCTGGAATGAAATCTATTTGATGCTCAATGCCTCTTAGAGGGGGTAAACCTGGGGGATCTCCTTCAGGAAACAAGCTAGAAAATTCTTGAAGTAAAGATGCAACTTCACTAGGTAAAGTAGACGGTATCTCAGATGAAGAGAATAGAGATTCTTTGTAAAGCAAGATATAAACATTTTTGTTTGAATTGATAGCATGGAATACCTCACTTTGAGATGCAAAGAAAGCGTTTTTTCTTTAGGGATGGTTCAGCAGAAACTTTGTTTTCTTTCGGTTCAACTTTGAGATGAGAGCTTCTCAGTTGGTGTTCTTTGATAAAGATCCTTTCCAATTCCTTTTCTTTTGGATCATTGTAGCTTTTAAACATTCGTTGTTGATCCTCAAAAACTTTGTGCGGGGGTAAGGCATTTAATTTGAACAGTTTGTTGTTATGCCTAAAGGAATATCTATTTAGGTAACCATCATACGTAACCTTGTTGTCAAATTGCCACGGTCTACCTAATAAGATATGGCTTGATTGCATAGGGGCTACGTCACATAACACCTCAGCAGAATACCCACCAATTGACAAAGGAACTAGGACTTGCTTTGTTACTTTAACTTCACCAAACTCATTAAGCCACGTAAGTCTATAAGGACGGGGGTGATTAATTAAAGGTAACTCAAGTTTCCTAACAAGTTCAAAACTTGCAACATTCGTACATGAACCGGAGTCAATGATTAAGGTGCAGACTTTCTTCTTAACCATACAGTGAATGTGGAATATGTTCTCTCGTTGTATTTCAGGTTCTTCAGTTTTAATTTGGGCACTTAGGGCTCGACGGACAACTAAGAACTCTTTTGTTTCACATTCATTAATCTCTTCAATAATCTCTTCTTCTTCCTCACATGTTTGCTCAATTTCTTGTTTTTCTTCACTCTCTTCCAATTCTTCCTCAGAGTAATACTCATTAGACTCTTCAATAAACAAGATGCGTTTAGGGTTGGGGCATTGATTAGCAAAATGACCTTTTCCTAAGCATTTAAAACATTGAATATCACGAGTCTTAAAATTAGGCGTACCTTCCACCTTGGCTTTGCCTTTATCAGTGATTGGAAGCTTTGGACGATTTTGGATGTTCTGGGCTGGTTTTCCTTGTGATCCACGGCCTTGGCCTTGTTGTGGACGGAATGGCGTCCTGGGCTGTGTTCTAGGAAAACTCAAAGGATTAGTCCGAAAAGAAGGGTTAGAAGTTTTAACCTTCAGTTGTCTTTCCACTTTCTCAGCAATGTGAACCATAGAAGCCAGATCTGAGTAAGGTGTAAGTTCCACCTTAAATGCAATTTCTTTATTCAAGCCAGCTAGAAACCTAGCCATGGTGGCTTCCTCCGCTTCTTCTATGTTAGCCCTGGTAAGCAAATGTTCTAACTCTTTATAAAATTCATCGACAGATCTATTACCTTGAGAAAGTTGTTGCAATTTCTGAAAGACGCTTCTTTCATAGGAAGGAGATATGAATCTCTTCCTCATCTCTTGTTTCAGCTCGGACCAAGTGACAACAGGGGGTTGTCTTGTTCTTCTCCTGGTGTTCTTCAGTTGTTCCCACCAAAGTAAAGCATAATCTACAAATTCAAAAGTTGCATACCGCACTTTGGCCAATTCAGAATAGTTAGTGCAAGAATACATATGATCTACCTTTGTTTCCCATTGCAAATACGTTTCAGGGTCACTTTTGCCATGGAAGGGGGGAATTGTCAGTTTAGTAGTGATGTATTCTTCTTCAAGTTGTTCTTCAGGTTGACGTTCATTATATCTCTCTTCTACGTAGGTTTCTTCATTATACTCAGGAAGACTATCAAAACTTTCCTCAAAAGAAAGATTCCTACGACCACCATTACTACCTCGACCTCTACCTCTACCCCTAAGTGATGTGCTTTTTCTGCGTTCAACATGAGACTCATGATCATAAGAGGTGCCTTCTTGAAAAGGTACACTAGGTTCCTTTTGTTCTGAGGTAGGTTTTTCTACTCTGCTTAGCCTTTGTTTGTTATCCTCTATGTCACTTCTCATTAAACCAAATTGATTAACAAGGAAAGTGAGTGTTTGTTGTATATTCTCGAGGGTAACAGGGACTGGGGATGGGACAGGTGTAGATGGGGACGGGGATGATGCATTATCTTTCTGTTGGGGACCCATGATTCAGAAAACAATCTCAAAAGCCAAATAAAATATTGACAAGATGCAAATACTCTACTTTATGTTGACAATTGTTCAAAACAGCAATTTGGACTATATCTCCTAAAGATTCAAGTAAATCACAGAAGTCAAATTGTAGTTCGGCTGAAAGAAATCTACGGGGTTGTTTTAAAACAATCCCTTAATTTACTTTACAGCATATGCAATTATCAATTGAAGTAAAGGGAAAGTAAAGACACACAAACAAAGTGCTAGCAAGGGTTTGCTTTAGAAACTTTCAATATTTCAAAACTACAACACTTTGGGGTTTGTTTTGGGCACTTTCTTTCTTTTGAGCTTTGCACGGGATTTTCCCTTTATGCAACGTTTAACTTTGGGCTTTTCCTCACTTGGCTTTCTTGTGCAATTCTCTCTTTGTCTTGCCTCTTACTTTTTGACAATTTTTGGCTTTTCTCTCGCGTATTTCTCAATCAAGCTTAATTTTCTTTCTTTGGACGGTTTTGCTTGATTGTTGTGAGACTACTGCTCACGGCCTACATGAGACATTGCCCACGGCCTTTAATTGCACAAGTTTGGTTGTATTTGGAATTTGAAAGTTCCTCGTACACAACACGGCTAAACACTATGTAGTGGGAATTCAATTCACAATTACAACAAGATCAAATTGTATATAGTGCAATGCAAGTTCAGAAATTGGTCTAAAACAACAATGGGAAAGCTCTTTAACAATGTGGGGCTTAAACAATTCCTAAATTTCAGAATATATCTAAGTCCAACAAGTTGTTTGAAACAATTGAAATCAACAATAAGATAAGACTATTAGCATATAGCAAGATTTCAAATGAGCTTTAAAAAGGTTGTTTTGATCCACACGGTTTTGGGCTGGTTGTTCTTTTTTTTCTTTTCTTGTTTTTGGATGCAAGTGATCTAACTAATTCTAAGATGGATAAATGCAACTTAGTTGAGTCTAAATGAAGTTTACAATGCTGGTTACTAGTAACTAAAGGGAAATCAGTTTTGATGCCAAGTATGATAACTTGTTTTGTTTTGTTTTCAAGTGATCTAACCTACTTGTTTTTGTTTGGTTTTTGTTTGTATGATGCAATCAGGTTCTAACTAAATGAAACTAGATGCAAGTGTTTAAAGCCTACTTATCAAACGTTTATGAACTAGAGAGACTAGGCAGCACACTCTATTTTAGCTAAGCTACTTGTTTTGTTCCTTAGTTTTCGGTTTTCTTGTCTTAAACTAAACAAACATCTAAACACTTAAACTATGTTGTAAACTAGCCAAACTAAGCTAAAGAAGGCAACACTAAGACGTTTTGGACAGTTTGCACCAAGTTGCTAAAAACAGAATTTTAACTATTTGAATACAAACTAAAGTTTCAACTAATCTAGTTTTGTGTTCAAGTTTTCTGATTTTAAGGACACAACTACACTAACACTTAAACTACTAAATCAAGGTCTAATGATGTTTATCTAAGCTAAATAAGGGAGCATAGAAAACGTTCAAACAGTTTGCACATAGGAACACAAAAACAGAATTTAAACAACTTGATTTCAACTACTATCAACTAACCTATTTTTTTTGTTCAAAGTTTTCAGTTTTAGGGACTAATCTAAACTACCATTTAAACTACCAGATTAGGACCTAATGAACAATATCTAAGCTATGTTGAACACATATAAGCTGGCTACACACGGTTTTGCTTCAAGATACACAAACAGCTCCAAACAATACTAAGTCTAGTCTAAGTTGTTTTTGTGGGGTGTTTTCGGTTTTGCCTCCTAACTAAGTTACCAAACTATATTATACTATCTAACAAACACTTTAAAACATAATCTAACTAACTAAACAAACAGCAAGCAAACGCAAGATAAACAGTACAACATACGGTTGGGCAGCATCATAGCATATGCAAGTTTAATCAATGTAAACATGAATAGAAGACTAACCAAGGCTCTGATACCAATTGATGAGCCAAATGGGGGCTGAAAACGTTTGCCAAGGATGTTGTCTCCTATTCCAAATTGATTTGAACCCAAGCTATGTCAAAGAACATCTTAAAGACACCCTTTAAGCTTTAACCTTTGTTCTTGGCTCAATCTATGCCAAACCTCTTCCTCTTTGGCACTCCAACACATCTAAAACCTCAATGAGACCCTAAGATGCTGTAAACCAAATAAAGAAGTAAATGCAAACAAGTTCTAGGCTGGAACTTGTATGAAAACCGTTTGGTGGCTTTAAACCTCAACTTGAAATGTTGATAACTCCTTGAAGGAAATTCTGGTTTTTGTATTTGATAAGTGTTGTCCTCATTACATTCAGGTTCTAAAACCTCTTATAGCACACGAAAATAAGAAAAGTACAAAGTCTAAAATACAAAGTACAAGCCTATGATTAGCATGCTTTCTTTTGGAACAAGTTGGAGCAACTTTTCGGTGAAAAGAGCTGGTTGCTTCTTCCTTCTTCTTTGCTTGTCTTGAGCCAGGTTTTTGATTGGTTTAAATGTTGAGCTGCTTGGTTGAACCTTAGCTTTGATTGGTTAAAGTTGTGGCTTGAAATTTCAACCATTTCTTCCTTAAACATACGGTTCTTGCTTGGTTGGATTTATCCAAAATTCTGATTGGTTCTTGGTGTGTGCAGCTTGGACAAACTCAGCCTTGATTGGTCCTTACTTAGGTGTTGAATATTCAAACAAGATATTTAAGGAACCAGCCGAAAATCTCATGGATTTTGATTGGATCAAAGATTGAGCAGCTTGCTTTCTTCTCCTAGCTTGATTGTGATTGGTTTAAATCATTTGCAAGACTCTTTCTCATTGGTTGAAGGCTTGAGCTGCTTCCTCATTCTTGTTTCAACGTGAAGAACATAGGCTGAAATTGACATGAGTGCTTGTTAAGCACCTTGCTTGAAAGCTACTTGAATTCACTTCTTTGTTTGGACAAAATTCAGGTTTGATTTTGCATCTTCGAGCTAAACGTGTACCTGAAAGGTTAGGGCAAGAATACAACACAAACTATCCTAAAACAAAGTTAACAAGCTAATAAAATCAAAAAGAACATATAAAGATATGTACAACATGCATTTGATACAACTAGATCATAGCTTGTATCATATAAACCCAATGGATGTCATCTTTGCTTGGCTCATCCTCTTCATGCCTGTAAAGGAATGATTCAACACAATGTAACAATTTCTTAGCCATACTCCTTGTTATGGGACCATTGTGGGGGAATGAAGTGTCATCGTTAGTGTTTGCATCCACAAGGTTAGGCTGTAGCTCATCAATGATTGTGGTGAGATTCATGTGTCTAAACAAGTTCTGATTTCTTTATCTATTGGCGGCTACAAAGATGACATTTTGTGTGATGTAGCTCCTATGCATGCTAGTCATATTTTGTTAGGTAGACCTTGGCAATTTGACAAGCATGTTATTTATGATGGTAGATTGAACATGTATGCTTTTACGTTCAATGGCAAAAAGTTTAAGTTACATGCAATGTCTCCACATAAAGTTTATGAGGATGCTAAGAGGATGAAGAAGAACCATTCAGATCCTAAGGAAAAGGAGGCTGAAAAAAGGTTCTTAGAGGTTCTTAAAAAGGAGAGAAGAAGCCTTTTGGAGGCCACAAACTCCTCGGCCAAGGGTACACAACCCCCGGCCCAAATCAGTCCACCCTCACCCACGCTTCAAACACTTTCACAAGCATCCACACCACAAATTTCACATCCACCTAAGAAGCATGCTTTCTTTGCAAAATCTCGTGAAGTTGCACATGCATTGTATGATAATAAAACTGTTTTGGTGATGCTTTACAAAGATAGTGTTGAATGCTTGTTTTCTAAGAATGACTTACCATCTACCTTGCCTAGTGGTGTTGTTTCTTTGTTGGAAGAATTTGCAGATTTGTTTCCCGAGGAGGAACCACATGGGTTGCCACCTTTAAGAGGGATTGAGCACCACATTGACTTTATTCCAGGGGCTGTCCTACCTAATAGGCCAGCTTATAGAGCCAATCCGGAGGAAACAAAGGAGATACAAAGGCAAGTGGAGGATCTCTTGGCCAAAGAGAAGGTAAGGGAAAGTATGAGCCCAAGTGCAGTGCCAGTCATACTTGTTCCAAAAAAAGATGGCACTTGGAGGATGTGTACAGATTGTAGGGCCATCAACAAAATCACTGTAAAGTATAGGTACCCTATTCCTAGACTTGATGATATGCTTGATATGTTGCATGGTTCACAATGGTATACGAAAATTGATTTGAAAAGTGGTTATTTTCAAGTGAGAATAAGAGAGGGTGATGAATGGAAAACAGCTTTTAAAACTAAATTTGGATTGTATGAATGGTTAGTTATGCCTTTTGGGTTAACTAATGCACCTAGTACATTCATGAGGCTAATGAATGAAGTTTTGAGAGCTTTTATTGGGAAGTTTGTTGTGGTTTATTTTGATGACATCTTGATCTATTCTAAGACCTTAGAAGAGCATTTAGATCACATAAGGGCTGTTTTTGAAAAGCTAAGAAAAGAAAAACTTTATGCTAACTTTAAGAAATGTTCTTTTTGTTTGGACAAAGTTGTTTTTCTTGGTTTTGTAATCAGTTCTGCAGGGATTGAAATGGATCAAGACAAGGTGAAATCCATCCTTGAATGGCCTACGCCAAAGAGTGTGGGAGAAGTGAGGAGCTTTCATGGTTTGGCAGGTTTTTATAGACGGTTTGTCAAAGACTTCTCAACCGTGGCCGCACCATTGAATGAGATAGTCAAGAAGGAGATTGGATTCCATTGGGGGGATGCCCAGCAAAGGGCGTTTGATGAGCTTAAAAGACGTCTCACTACAGCACCTATCCTGAAGTTACCAAACTTTGATGATACATTTGAGATAGAGTGTGATGCAAGTGGCGTGGGAATTGGAGCTGTTCTAACCCAAGGTAAGCATCCTATTGCTTATTTTAGTGAAAAGTTGAAAGGTGCTGCATTGAACTATCCTACTTATGATAAGGAGTTGTATGCTTTAGTAAGGTCCTTACAAACTTGGCAGCACTACTTGCAACCCAAAGAGTTTGTCATTCATACTGATCATGAAAGTTTGAAGTACCTTAAGAGTCAAGGAAAATTGAATAAGAGGCATGCAAAGTGGGTTGAGTTTATCGAGCAATTTCCTTATGTCATTAAGTATAAGCAAGGAAAAGATAACATAGTTGCTGATGCTTTGTCTAGAAGGTATACTTTGATTACTAAGTTGTCTTCACACTTGCTTGGCTTTGAATTTGTTAAGGAATTGTATAAGGATGATTCTGATTTTGCTTCCATTTATGATGCATGTGTTGATTCTCCTTTTGGTAAATTTTATTTGCATGATGGCTATTTGTTTAAGGAGAAACGATTATGCATTCCTAAGGGATCCATGCGTGAATTGTTGGTTAAGGAAGCACATGGGGGCGGGTTAATGGGACACTTTGGAGTTTTTAAAACTTTAGAAACTTTAAAGGAACATTTCTTTTGGCCTCACATGAAATCAGATGTTGCAAAGGCTTGTAGTAGTTGCATCACTTGTAGGCAAGCTAAGTCCAAAACACAACCTCATGGTTTGTATACACCCTTGGACGTACCTAGTGCACCTTGGGAGGACATTTCTATGGACTTTGTTCTTGGCTTACCTAGATCAAAAGGTGGTAGAGATAGTGTCTTTGTTGTGGTAGACAGATTCTCTAAGATGGCACACTTTATTGCTTGTCACAAAGTAGATGATGCTTCTTACATTGCAAATCTATTCTTTAAAGAAGTTGTTCGGTTGCATGGCATGCCTAAAACAATTGTTAGTGATAGGGACAGTAAATTCTTGAGTCATTTTTGGCGTGTGCTTTGGAGCAAGTTGGGAACTAAGCTTTTGTTTTCTACTACTGCACATCCACAAACAGATGGCCAAACTGAAGTGGTAAATCGGACCTTGTCACAAATGTTGCGTGCTTTAATTCAAAGCAATCTGAAAAATTGGGAAGAATGTTTACCACATATTGAGTTTGCTTACAATAGGGCTGTTCATAGTGGGTCTTTGTATTCCCCTTTTGAAGTTGTCTATGGTTTTCTACCCCACTCCCCACTTGATTTGTTGCCTATTCCAATTGATGAGCGTACTAGCATGGATGGTAAACAACGAGCTGAAATGATCAAAAAGTTGCATGAAAAAGTTAAACTTCAACTTGAACGAAAGAATAGACAGTATGCCAAACGAGCTAACAAGCATAGAAAAGATGTTGTGTTTTATCCTGGAGATCTTGTTTGGTTGCATTTAAGGAAGGAACGATTTCCTAAGGAGAGGAAGTCCAAGCTTATGCCTAGAGGAGATGGACCTTTTAAGGTCATTCAAAAGGTTGGCCCAAATGCTTATGTGCTTGATCTTCCTCCAGACAGGTATGGTTCAGTTTCCAACACCTTCAATGTAAGTGATCTTTCCCCTTTTGAGCATTTTTATCTTGATGATTCGAGGGCGAATCCTTTTGAGGAGGGGGGGATTGATGAGGCTGAGGAGCAGCTCCCTAATGATGAGCTTGCACAAGGTGTCCTTAACCATAAGGGGCCTTTGACAAGGAGCCAAACCAAGAGGACTAATTGTCTTCACCTTGGTTTCCAACTTGGTTTTGATGTTGGCTCCTTCCTAACCAAACATGTGCAAGATGAACCAATGGATGTTCCTCCTAAATGGGTGCTCATTGTTGAGCTTAAGAACTGATTATCCAATGATAGTCAGTCCGCTTGTTGGTGCCGTTTCTGTGGCTTTTAGTTGTCTTTTCGTTTGCTTCTTTTAAAGTTTGTTTAGAATACTTATGTTTGGTGTATGAGTGTGTTTTGTAGGTGTTACAAGTCTTGGATCAAACGTCTTGAGCTTTGGAAAGGAGGGCTTCTCAGATTTGGACCAAGCTTGTCCATACAAGGCTGTTTTGTGATTTTGGGCTTTCAAACGAGATTGGGAGTGCATGGAACCAGCTGGACCTTGAAGTAGACTTAATTCGGAGCATCTTTCATGTTTTGGGTTTTGTCAAAATTGTTGTGATATATCATGTTTGAATGATTGCAAAATGCATATGTGAGCATGTAAATTGTTGTGATATATTGCAAAATGCATATGTGAGCATGTATGTGTGTATAACGTTTAAAGTATATGTGTGCATGAGATTGAATTTATGAGCTAAATGTGAAATTGATTGAATGAATCAAGATTGAACAAGTTTGATTAAGATCATGAGATTGAACTTGGCCAATTCAATCACATGTCTTAATCAAGATATGTTCAAACTGATCTTAGATGATATATATGCCAATACATGTTAATTATATGATCTAACCAAGCCTTGAAGTCACATGACTTACAATATAAGGCAAATTGCTCGATTTAGTATCCTATTGCAGGTTTTGGTTCATATCTTGAGCAAATGAACTCCAAATTGAGTGATTCAAAAGCCCACATGATCCTTATTCAATTTAGAATCTAATTGGCTGAAGAAAAGCATGCTTGACACGGATAAAAACTGAGTTGACACGGTGGTGAAGCTTATTGATCTTTATAAGGGTTATCTTGGTAATTTCATCATTTGGACTTCTCATTCTTATTTGGTCTTCTTCCAACGGATTTATATGATCATATGACACATTTATAAGTCATGTCACATCATGGCAAAAATGAATCTGGAGCAGCACCATGTCTAGGTTCATCCTAGGACAAAATTCCTATTTTTGTGCTAAGGGGTATTCTGGTCTCTTCACTTGCCAATGGATCTTCTAACGTGTTATATATTGTTTATATGATGTTTATATGTGTTTATGTCACATATAGTACATGTCCTATATTTATGGAAATGGGCAGCATGGTATATCAAATGGAATTCTTATATTATGGTTATCACATCTATGGTTTTCTTGGAATTCTTGGCATTCTTCATATGGTATTCTATGCTACATGTTGAAGACATAAGTGACTATATATTATATGTGTGCACACGGTTATTAGCACACAAATCATGTTCAAATTTTCAGATTTTGAACAAGTCAAGGCATGTTGAAACAAATCCTATTTTGGTGCTGATTTCAAATGATTATTCTTGTATATTTTGGAATTGTTCTCAACGGCTATGTTGACTCAAAAATGGAGCAAAATTTCGTGTGATATATGGTCAAGGTTCAGATTATATTGTGTGACAAAAACAAGTCCTACAATGTAGCAAATTTGAAGCAAAAGTCTCTCAAATTTGAAGCATATGCAACGGCTATATAAAGACCAAGTCAAGCTGATTTCTCTCTATCTTTGAACTATTCTCCAATGCCTATATGTTAGGCCATTCCAACGTCTCTTTGATGTTCAAAATGAGGAGATAAAATTGTTCAAAACACATGCCAATTCAGCTGCATACATGGCAAGTTATTCACACATGGACATTGCTGATTGGAGCTGCCTTTTAAATGTTCAAATGAAGTCATTTTCCACCTCATTTTCAACGGCTAGAATGGATAAAATGAAGGATAAAAGTTCAGATTGGAAGACCATTTCAAAGCATCAAAAGATCAACTTTATCTTGAAAGTCAAATGCTGAATTTTGAAAGCTAGAAAAGTGCTGATTTTTCTCCATTCTCAAACCATGCCAACGTCTACTTTGAGGAGCCTTTAGGCTGTCCTCTTGGCTATAAATAGCTCCAAAGGTGAAGAGTAAATGGGAACCAACGAAAGCAACAAAGAAAGCAAGCAAGACAATTAGCTCTTTGTCTCCATTCTTTTCTCTTCTCTTCTTCTATATTGAAGAACACATTTGTAGCAAGCTTTATGATTGTATAGTTCTTCATTTCTTGTCATTTCAACACCTTTCAAACTACATATTGTAAGGGAGAAGCTGGTGTATAAAGCTTACTCCTTAGAGGTGAGCAAAAGGTGCAAAGGTGCAAAGGTGAAACAAACTAGGTGCTGTTTGTTTTGGTGAAGTCTCTTGAAGAAGTTGGTGAAAAGCTTCTTCCTTTGACTTTGTAAGGTGACTTTGGTGTTTGGTGTTTAGTGAAATCCAAGAGAAGGTGTCTCTTGGGACTGGAGTAGGTCACATTGACCGAACCAGGATAATTCCTTGTGTTCTTTACTTATTTCCTGCACTTACTGTTTTCTGCCTGAGAATTACACTAACTTGGCACGCATAATTGAACAAGCAAACAGTCTTAGAATTGCATGAATTTTGGATATATTATACTTCAATGTGTTAGCTTTCATTAGCCGCAAGAATCACTAAATTCTAAGGAGTTTAGCCTATTCAAATCGTCTTCACAAAATTGTTGCTACATTCTGTGAACAATTCTGACCAGTGTGCAAAACTTGTTCAATTTGAATAGGTTATCCTGCGAATCTTGAAGTGAGCCTTATATCAAATTAAACTAGACATCATAAGGTTTAATTTGACATAAGATTCATTAAAATAGCACGGGTAGATTTTGAGATATCATCGTTTGAAGTTAAGCTAACATTCTGCCTGAAACTGCCAGAATTGCACACTTTACTTTTCTTGCTTATTTGAACGTGCTAACTTGCTTGGAATTGATTGAAATTTTTATGACATACTATAAACATTCTAAACTTGATCTCTGCCAAGTTTGAGAGCTTGCACAGGTGTATAAGTGGTTCAACCAAAGCACTCAAAACAGTGAACTGTTTCTGGAAATTCCAGAATCTGAGGCTAAAGAGGCAAAGGGGTCTTCAAACAAGTTTTTGAAGGTAATTGTAGTGTAATTTCCGCTAACCCACTATTCACCCCCCCTCTAGTGGTGCTATACAGGTCCAACAATTGGTATCAGAGCAAGGTTGAGCACCATATTCTTATTTGAGCTGAAAACAGTTTACACTCCAAGTTGCAAAGTTGCTGGAAATTTTCTGGTTGTCTTATATTCTTCATATTTGGTATCTACAACAAGGTGACATTTTCTTTCCTTCTTATAAGTGTTTTAAACATTTTCTCACACACTAAGAAGCATGTCTAAGTCACACATGAAAATAGAATTAGAAGGCATGTCCACACAAAGACCACCTCTTTTTGATGGAGAAAACTTTAGTCATTGGAAACTTAGGATGAAATTGTTCTTAATGGCTATTGATATAGACTTGTGGTCTATCATTGAAGATGGACCTTATGTGCCTACTAAGCATGTTATAATTGATGGCAAATCACAAGAAGTTGAGAAATATAGAAAAGATTGGAGTGATGAAGATAAAAAGAAAATGAGTCTTAATGCTAAAGCAATGCAATTATTGTTGAATGGTTTAAGTAGGAGTGAATCTGCCTATGTCTCTTCATGTTTGAGTGCAAAGGATATGTGGAAATGTCTTGAAATGAAGCATGAAGGAACTAATCAAGTAAAGGAATCAAAGATTAACATGTTAATGACTACACTTGAAACATTTCATTTACTGCCTAATGAATCAATTGTTGATATGGATTTAAGGCTTACAAACTTATACAACTCACTTGAATCCCTTGGTAAAACGTTTTTGATGAAAGAAAAAGTGCAAAAAGTTTTGAGAAGTTTGCCAATTGAATGGGATGCCAAAGTTAGTGCCATTGAAGAAAGCAAAGATCTTTCTCAAATAAAACTTGATGAATTGATAGGCTCTTTAAAAGTTTATGAAAACAAGTTGAATATAAGAAAGGCTGAAACTAGTAACAAGTCTAAATCACTTGCATTTGTAACAAATGAACCCGAATCATCTAATCAAGCCGAGTATGAAAGTGATGATGAAAGTGATGAAGAAGACATAATGTTGTTAGCTAGGCGTTTAAGGAAGTTTTTCAAGAAAAGACCAACTAAAAGACAAGCAAAATCAGCTGCCCCTATCAATGTGAAATCTAACAAACAAGTGTTGGACCTGTATAGCACCACTAGAGGGGGGGGTGAATAGTGGATTAGCGGAAATTACACTATAATTACCTTCAAAAACTTGTTTGAAGACCCCTTTGCCTCTTTAGTCTCAGATTCTGAAATTTCCAGAAACAGTTCACCGTTTTGAGTGCTTCGGTTGAACCACTTATACACCTGTGTAAGCTCTCAAACTTGGCAGAGATCAAGTTTAGTATGTTTATAGTATGTCATAAAAAATTCAGCCAATTCTAAGCAAGTTAGCACGTTCAAATAAGCAAGAGAAGTAAAGTGTGCAATTCTGGCAGTTTCAGGCAGAATGTTAGCTTAACTTCAAACAACAATATCTCAAAATCTACCCGTGCTATTTTGATGAATCTTATGTCAAATTAAACCTCAAGATGTCTAGTTTAATTTGATATAAGGCTCACTCCAAGATTCGAAGGATAGCCTATTCAAATTGCACAAGTTTGCACACTGGTCAGAACTGTTCACAGAATGTAGCAACAATTTTGTGAAGACGATTTGACTGAGCTAAACTCCTCAGAATTTAGTGATTCTTGCGGCTACTGAAAGCTAACACATTGAAGTATAACATATCCAAAATTCATGCAATTCTAAGACTGTTTGCTTGATCAATTATGCGTGCCAAGTTAGTGTAAATCTCAGGCAGAAAACAGTAAGTGCAGGAAATAAGTAAAGAACACAAGGAATTATCCTGGTTCGGTCAATGTGACCTACTCCAGTCCCAAGAGACACCTTCTCTTGGATTTCACTAATCACCAAACACCAAAGTCACCTTACAAAGCCAAAAGAAGAAGCTTTTCACCAACTTCTTCAAGAGACTTCACCAAAACAGCAACTAGTTTCACCTTTGCACCTTTTCACCTTTTGATCACCTCAAAGGAGTAAGCTTTATACACCAGCTTCTCCCTTACAATATGTAGTTTGAAAGGTGTTGAAATGACAAGAAATGAAGAACTATACAATCATAAAGCCTTTACAAACGTGTTCTTCAATATAGAAAAAGAGAAGAGAAGAATGGAGACAAAGAGCTGAATTGTTTAGCTTGCTTTCTTTTGCTTTCGTTGGTGTCCATTCTTCTTCAACCTTGGGAGCTATTTATAGCCAAGAGATCAGCCTTTAGGCTCCTCCATATAGCCGTTGAAATGAGTTGAGATAAGGAGAAAATTCAGCACCTTTTTAGCTATTCAAATGAGACTTATCTTTGGTTGCTTTGAAATGGTCTTTCACCTTGACTTTTATCCTCTTTATGGCCGTTGGAATGAGGTGGAGATAGGCTCCATTTGAATGTTTAAAAATCAGCTCCAATCATCAATGTACATGTGTAAATATCTTGCCATGTGTGTAGCTGATTTGGCATACGTTTTTGAACAGAATTTTTCTCCTCATTTTGAACACTTCATGAACGTTTGAACAGCCCCTTGAAGATAGGCATTGGATAATAGGTCAAATATAGATAGAAATCAGCTCACCTTTGAATTTGAATAAGTCTTCAACTCTTTAAACCACATAGCCGTTTGCATGAGAGATTTTTGCTCCAATCTTTGAACAAAATAGGTGAACGTTGGAATGGCTGTTTGAATGTAGCTAAAAGATAAAATTCAGCTTGACTTGGTCTTCAACTTTTGAATCATATGTAGCCGTTTGAGCCAAGAGAGTTTTGCTCCACATTTTAACCAAAATAGCCGTTAACATTATCTCCAAGAATAGCCAAGAATAATCAGCACCAAAATAGGGTTTAATCCACCTTGCCTTGACTTGTTCAATAATCTGAAAATTTGAACACATTTTGTGCCAACAGCCGTGTGCAATGCACAAATATATAATATATATGTCTTCAACATGTAGCATAGAAAACCATATGAAGAATACCAAGAATTCCAAGAAAACCATAGATAATGATAACCATAACATAAGAATTCCCAATTGATAGATCATGCTGCCCGTTTCCATAAAAATAGGGCACGTACCACATGTGACATAAACACATATAAACATCATATAAGCAATATATAACATGTTGGAAGACCCATTGGCAAGTGAAAAGACCAGAATACCCCTTAGCACAAAAATAGGAATTTTGTCCTAGGATGAACCTAGACATGGTGCTGCTCCAGATACATTCTTTGCCATGATGTGACATGACTTATAAATGTGTCATATGATCATATAAGTCCGTTGGAAGAAGACCAAATAAGAATGAGAAGTCCAAATGGTGAAATTACCAAAATAACCCTTATATAGGTCAATAAGCTTCCCACCGGGTCAATTCAGTTTTAACCCGTGCCAAGCATGCTCTTCCTCAGCCAATTAGATTCTAAATTGAATAAGGATCAAGTGGGCTTTTGAATGACTCAATTTGGAGTTCATTTGCTCAAGATATGACCCAAGACCTGCAATAGAATACTAAACCGAGCAATTTGCCTTATATTGTAAGTCATGTGACTTCAAGGCTTGGTTAGTTCATATAATAAACATGTATTGACATATATATCATCCAAGATCAGTTTGAACATGTCTTGATTAAGATATGTGATTAAATTGGCCAAGTTCAATCTCATGATCTTAATCAAACTTGTTCAATCTTGATTCAATCAATCAATTTCACATTTAGCTCATAAGTTCATGTCTTGCACTATGAAATTATCAATTTCATATGTAAACGTTACACATATATATATCACATATGCATTTTCTAATCACAACAATTACACATATGCACACATATACATTTTGCACAACAATTACACATATGCTCACATATACATTTTGCAATCACTCAAACATAATATATCACAACAATCTCCCCCTTTTGATGATTTGCAAAATTACCCCACATATGTGTATATTAAGCATTTAAATCAAGTGTGCATCTAAATCTAGTGTAAGCTGCTCCCCCTTAATGTGTTATCTCCCCCTTAACAGGATATCTATCTTCCCCTTAACATGATATATATACTTCCCCTTAACATGATATATATACACATTTATTTCTCCCCCTTAATTTTGTAAATTATGCAAAAGACTGTTATTCAGGTGTAAGCAATTAATCCAAGTCTTGCACGTAAAGTCTCAAAGATAGCTTGATTAAGGGGTTTAGTGAATATATCAGCTACTTGTTGATCAGTTCTAACATGTTCAATGTGTATATGTCCAAGATTAACATGATCACGGAGAAAATGATGACGTACTTCTATATGCTTTGCCTTAGAGTGTAGTACAGGGTTTTTAGACAAATTTATAGCACTTGTACTATCACAATAGATGGGGACATTATTTACTTGTATTTCAAAGTCTGAAAGTTGTTGTTTAATCCATAATAGTTGAGTACAACATAGACTTAAAGCCATATATTCTGCTTCAGTAGTAGAAAGTGCAACACTAGATTGTTTCTTTGAAAACCAAGATATTAGTGAGTTTCCTAGAAATTGACATGTTCCACTAGTGCTCTTTCTATCTACTCTACATCCACCATAATCTGCATCTGAATATGCATGTAGACTTAGACTAGATTGTCTATCATACCATAAGCCTAATGTTGGTGTATGTTGAAGATATCTAAATATTCTTTTTACAGCTTTAAAGTGTGACAACTTAGGCATACTTTGAAATCTTGCACACATACATACTGCAAACATAATATCAGGTCTACTAGCAGTTAGATATAGCAATGAACCAATCATAGACCTATATAGTTTTTCATCAAATGCAACACCATTTTCATCTTTGTCTAATTTTGTTGAAGTACACATTGGTGTTGGAGATGGTTTCAAGTTTTCAAAGTTGAATTTCTTTATCATATCTCTTATGTATTTGGCTTGATTGATATGTATACCATTTGATGTTTGTTTTATTTGCAAGCCTAAGAAGTAATTTAATTCACCAACTATGGACATTTCAAACTCAGACTTCATACAATCTTCAAAGTCTTTTACTAAGTTAGGATTAGTTGAACCAAAGATTATGTCATCTACATATATTTGTATTACAAGCAAATCTTTGTCTTTCTTTTTCAAGAATAAGGTACTATCTATGGTTCCTCTTTGAAAGTTGTTACTTAGTAAAAAGTTGGCAAATCTTTCATACCATGCACGGGGGGCTTGTTTCAAACCATATAAGGCTTTCTTAAGTTTATATACATGATTAGGGTTCTTTGGATCTTCAAAGCCTGGTGGTTGTTTAACAAAAACTTCTTCTTGGATATAGCCATTTAAGAATGCACTCTTAACATCCATTTGGAATAGTTTGATGTTATTATAACATGCAAAAGCTAATAAGAGGCGTATGGATTCTAATCTTGCTACGGGGGCAAATGTTTCATCGTAATCAATACCCTCTTCTTGATTATATCCTTGAGCTACAAGTCTTGCTTTATTTCTTACTACAACCCCTTGCTCATTCATTTTGTTCCTAAACACCCATTTAGTTCCAATGATTGATTTATCCTCGGGTTTAGGTACTAAATCCCACACATTGTTTCTTTCAAATTGGTTTAACTCTTCATGCATTGCATCTATCCAATATGCATCGTTTAAGGCATCATTCACATTCTTGGGTTCAATTTGGGATATAAGCGCATGCCATTGATCATATTCATTAGGATCTATTTGCCTACGTGTTCTAACCCCTTGATTTACATCTCCTATTATAAGTTCTTGAGGATGCTTTTGTTTATCTCTTATTTGCCACCAATTACTTGGTTGTGCATCTTCAATAGGTTCATGATGTTCAATAGGTTGGTTAGGCACATTTTCTTCATTATGTTCTTGTGTAGGGGGAGTTTGAACTTCATGCATTTCAAGAGTTTGATTTGGTGTTTCAACTTGATCATGTGTAGGTGGTAGGATAAGTTCATCTTCATCATGAAGTATTTGATCATTTGGTACATAGGTTTCATGTTGATTACTTGTTCGGAGATATGCATTTTCATTGAACTTCACATGTATAGATTCAACTATCTTTCTTGTTTGTGCATTATAACATCTATATGCTTTAGAGTTCATTGAATATCCCACAAATATATGTTCATCAGACTTAGGATCAAACTTATCTAAGTTATCTTTTGTGTTCAATACAAAGCATTTACAACCAAAGACTCTTAGATAGTTTACTTTTGGGAGTCGTCCATTTAAGATTTCAAATGGTGTTTTGTTCAATTTCTTTCTTATTGATAGTCTGTTGATCATATAACTTGAAGTGTTTACTGCTTCAGCCCATAAGAATTTAGGTACTTTGTTTTCTACCATCATTGTTCTTGCTACTTCTTGAATAGTCCTATTCTTTCTTTCAACTACACCATTAAGTTGAGGAGTTCTTGGTGGGGAGAATTCATGTTTTATACCCTTTTCATTACAGAATTTGATTAATTCACTATTTTTAAACTCACCACCTCTATCACTCCTTATCTTAATAACATGTGATTCATGTTCATTTTCAAGTTGTCTAATTAGATTAGCTATAGATGATGCACTTTCATCTTTTGAAGCAAGAAACAATGTCCAAGAATATCTTGAGAAATCATCAACTATTACACATACATAATAACTTCCACCTAAGCTTCTTGTTCTACATGGACCAAATAAGTCTATATGCAAGAGTTCTAGTATTCTTGATGTTGTGACCTCGGTTTTAGGCTTAAGGGATTCTCTAACATGTTTGCCTTTGATACAAGATTCACATAGTTGAAAATCATTCAAGTTAAGTTTAGGCAATCCTTTAACAAGACTTTTAGCGTGTAGTTTTTCTAAGGTTGATATACCAATGTGTCCTAAACGTCTATGCCAAAGATTGGGATCAGATTCATGTGAAACAAGACATTTTGTGTTACTACTTAGCATATCATCCATGTTAAGCACATATATGTTTCCTTCACGTTTTCCTTTTAACACAACTTGATTGTTTTTATCCATTATCTTACAAGAAGTGGAGGAGAAGAGAACATTCAAGTTGTTGTCACATAGTTGAGAAACACTTAAAAGCTCAAAGGTTAAGTTACTTACAAGTAGGACGTTTTTGATCTCAAACTTGTTTGGATCACCAACCTTGCCTTTGCCAATTATTTGGCCTTGGTTGTTGTCTCCAAAGGTAACTTTGCCACCTTTTGCAATGTTCTTAAGTGTGCTAAACAAATTTTTGTTGCCCGTCATATGTCTTGAGCAACCACTATCAACTATCCAATTGGTTTTGTTCTTTTCATCTTCTTTGTTGTTATACCCAGCAACTTGTCTTTCTTTGATGTTATGTACCTACAAGTGTAAATAACAACTTAGGTACCCTTTGATTTTGGGTCCTTTTAAGGTTAGACAAGTTAAGTTCATGTTAGTGTACCTTTAGGTACCCAAACTTGAACAACCTTTCTTGGTTTTGAAATGTTAAAATCATGTTGCATATAATGAACAAATAGTGGATTTTGATACATAGAATATGATGGAAAAGGGGCTGCACGTTTATTTCTAGTTGAATAAGCATTGTAAGTTCTATATGCATTTGAATGTTGCCATGTATATGAGTTATATCTTGGCCGTGTATAAGCATTGAATTTAGGCCGTGTATAAGCAAGATGTTGTGTGTTTCTAGGCCGTGTGTTGTACATAGATTTAGGCCTAGAGTATGTCATGTTCTTCACATAAGCATGTTGTTGCATATAAGGCATAACTTGAGCATATTGCATACTACTTTGTTTAGGCATTCTTGTATACATGTAAGCATGGTTTCTAGGTGCATTTACCTTCCTATATGTTGATGCATTTTGCAATCTTTGTGATGAAGGAGGTGTGGGCAGAATAGATTCATTTCTAGATGCATTTGGCCTATATTTCATGTTGGTTGAAGATGATACAAATGTTGTTTCCTTAGGTGTGTATTCAGCTTCTTCAACATATCCAAGACCTTGTTTGTCATTTCCATGCTTTTGAGATGCAATAAGAGTGTCTAACAAGTTGGAACCATTCTTAAATTGTTCTAAAGATTTGTTCAAGTCTAGGTTGCATGCTTTTAATGATTCAAATTCAGTTTGTATTTCATGTAATTTAGACTTTAAAACGTTGTAATCAACACATTGCACACATTGCACATTTTCATGTTTGTTCTTAAGTTCCTTAATCTGATTTTGCATTGAACTAATAGTGTTAGATGATTCAAGTTGAAGAACTTCTAGTTGAGAAGTTAGATTCAAGTTAGACGTCTCCAACTTGTTCTTCTCCTCAACTATTCTTTTCTTCTCCTTGGATAGCTTCTTATATCTAACATGCAACTTCTCTAATTCATCTAACAATTCATCTTGAGTAAAATCATATTCGGAGTCAGAATCGAATGTTACCTCATTTGTAGACTTTGAAGCCAAACATGTTTGTGCAACTTCAGGTTCCTCCTCGGATTCGGATGAAGATGTGTCATCCCAAGTGCTTGAACTTACCTTGAGAGCTTTCTTCCTCCTTTGCATAGGTTCTACTCTAGTTTTTGTCCTTGTCTTATCATCCATGTCACGGTTTTTGTTCTTGTTTGGACAATCATATGATATGTGTCCTTGTTTGCCACATTCATAACACTTAAGTTCTTTATCATACCATTTGCCATCTTGTTTGTTAGATTTCACATTGATAGGGGCGGCTGATTTTGCTTGTCTTTTAGTTGGTCTTTTCTTGAACAACTTCCTTAAACGCCTAGCTAACAACATTATGTCTTCTTCATCACTTTCATCATCACTTTCATACTCGGCTTGATTAGATGATTCGGGTTCATTTGTTACAAATGCAAGTGATTTAGACTTGTTACTAGTTTCAGCCTTTCTTATATTCAACTTGTTTTCATAAACTTTTAAGGAACCTATCAATTCATCAAGTTTTATTTGAGAAAGATCTTTGCTTTCTTCAATGGCACTAACTTTGGCATCCCATTCACTTGGCAAACTTCTCAAAACTTTTTGCACTTTTTCTTTCATCAAAAACGTTTTACCAAGAGATTCAAGTGAGTTGTATAAGTTAGTAAGCCTTAAATCCATATCAACAATTGATTCATTAGGCAGTAAATGAAATGATTCAAGTGTAGTCATTAACATGTTAATCTTTGATTCCTTTACTTGATTAGTTCCTTCATGCTTCATTTCAAGACATTTCCACATATCCTTTGCACTTGAACAAGAAGAGACATAGGCAGATTCACTCCTACTTAAACCATTCAACAATAATTGCATTGCTTTAGCATTAAGACTCATTTTCTTTTTATCTTCATCACTCCAATCTTTTCTATATTTCTCAACTACTTGTGATAAGCCTTCAATTATAACATGCTTAGTAGGCACATAAGGTCCATCTTCAATGATAGACCACAAGTCTATATCAATAGCCATTAAGAACAATTTCATCCTAAGTTTCCAATGACTAAAGTTTTCTCCATCAAAAAGAGGTGGTCTTTGTGTGGACATGCCTTCTAATTCTATTTTCATGTGTGACTTAGTCATGCTTCTTAGTGTGTGAGAAAACGTTTAAAACACTTATAAGAAGGAAAGAAAGTGTCACCTTGTTGTAGATACCAAATATGAAGAATATAAGACAACCAGAAAATTTCCAGCAACTTTGCAACTTGGACTGTTTTCAGCTCAAATAAGAATATGGTGCTCAACCAGGCTCTGATACCAATTGTTGGACCTGTATAGCACCACTAGAGGGGGGGGTGAATAGTGGATTAGCGGAAATTACACTATAATTACCTTCAAAAACTTGTTTGAAGACCCCTTTGCCTCTTTAGTCTCAGATTCTGAAATTTCCAGAAACAGTTCACCGTTTTGAGTGCTTCGGTTGAACCACTTATACACCTGTGTAAGCTCTCAAACTTGGCAGAGATCAAGTTTAGTATGTTTATAGTATGTCATAAAAAATTCAGCCAATTCTAAGCAAGTTAGCACGTTCAAATAAGCAAGAGAAGTAAAGTGTGCAATTCTGGCAGTTTCAGGCAGAATGTTAGCTTAACTTCAAACAACAATATCTCAAAATCTACCCGTGCTATTTTGATGAATCTTATGTCAAATTAAACCTCAAGATGTCTAGTTTAATTTGATATAAGGCTCACTCCAAGATTCGAAGGATAGCCTATTCAAATTGCACAAGTTTGCACACTGGTCAGAACTGTTCACAGAATGTAGCAACAATTTTGTGAAGACGATTTGACTGAGCTAAACTCCTCAGAATTTAGTGATTCTTGCGGCTACTGAAAGCTAACACATTGAAGTATAACATATCCAAAATTCATGCAATTCTAAGACTGTTTGCTTGATCAATTATGCGTGCCAAGTTAGTGTAAATCTCAGGCAGAAAACAGTAAGTGCAGGAAATAAGTAAAGAACACAAGGAATTATCCTGGTTCGGTCAATGTGACCTACTCCAGTCCCAAGAGACACCTTCTCTTGGATTTCACTAATCACCAAACACCAAAGTCACCTTACAAAGCCAAAAGAAGAAGCTTTTCACCAACTTCTTCAAGAGACTTCACCAAAACAGCAACTAGTTTCACCTTTGCACCTTTTCACCTTTTGATCACCTCAAAGGAGTAAGCTTTATACACCAGCTTCTCCCTTACAATATGTAGTTTGAAAGGTGTTGAAATGACAAGAAATGAAGAACTATACAATCATAAAGCCTTTACAAACGTGTTCTTCAATATAGAAAAAGAGAAGAGAAGAATGGAGACAAAGAGCTGAATTGTTTAGCTTGCTTTCTTTTGCTTTCGTTGGTGTCCATTCTTCTTCAACCTTGGGAGCTATTTATAGCCAAGAGATCAGCCTTTAGGCTCCTCCATATAGCCGTTGAAATGAGTTGAGATAAGGAGAAAATTCAGCACCTTTTTAGCTATTCAAATGAGACTTATCTTTGGTTGCTTTGAAATGGTCTTTCACCTTGACTTTTATCCTCTTTATGGCCGTTGGAATGAGGTGGAGATAGGCTCCATTTGAATGTTTAAAAATCAGCTCCAATCATCAATGTACATGTGTAAATATCTTGCCATGTGTGTAGCTGATTTGGCATACGTTTTTGAACAGAATTTTTCTCCTCATTTTGAACACTTCATGAACGTTTGAACAGCCCCTTGAAGATAGGCATTGGATAATAGGTCAAATATAGATAGAAATCAGCTCACCTTTGAATTTGAATAAGTCTTCAACTCTTTAAACCACATAGCCGTTTGCATGAGAGATTTTTGCTCCAATCTTTGAACAAAATAGGTGAACGTTGGAATGGCTGTTTGAATGTAGCTAAAAGATAAAATTCAGCTTGACTTGGTCTTCAACTTTTGAATCATATGTAGCCGTTTGAGCCAAGAGAGTTTTGCTCCACATTTTAACCAAAATAGCCGTTAACATTATCTCCAAGAATAGCCAAGAATAATCAGCACCAAAATAGGGTTTAATCCACCTTGCCTTGACTTGTTCAATAATCTGAAAATTTGAACACATTTTGTGCCAACAGCCGTGTGCAATGCACAAATATATAATATATATGTCTTCAACATGTAGCATAGAAAACCATATGAAGAATACCAAGAATTCCAAGAAAACCATAGATAATGATAACCATAACATAAGAATTCCCAATTGATAGATCATGCTGCCCGTTTCCATAAAAATAGGGCACGTACCACATGTGACATAAACACATATAAACATCATATAAGCAATATATAACATGTTGGAAGACCCATTGGCAAGTGAAAAGACCAGAATACCCCTTAGCACAAAAATAGGAATTTTGTCCTAGGATGAACCTAGACATGGTGCTGCTCCAGATACATTCTTTGCCATGATGTGACATGACTTATAAATGTGTCATATGATCATATAAGTCCGTTGGAAGAAGACCAAATAAGAATGAGAAGTCCAAATGGTGAAATTACCAAAATAACCCTTATATAGGTCAATAAGCTTCCCACCGGGTCAATTCAGTTTTAACCCGTGCCAAGCATGCTCTTCCTCAGCCAATTAGATTCTAAATTGAATAAGGATCAAGTGGGCTTTTGAATGACTCAATTTGGAGTTCATTTGCTCAAGATATGACCCAAGACCTGCAATAGAATACTAAACCGAGCAATTTGCCTTATATTGTAAGTCATGTGACTTCAAGGCTTGGTTAGTTCATATAATAAACATGTATTGACATATATATCATCCAAGATCAGTTTGAACATGTCTTGATTAAGATATGTGATTAAATTGGCCAAGTTCAATCTCATGATCTTAATCAAACTTGTTCAATCTTGATTCAATCAATCAATTTCACATTTAGCTCATAAGTTCATGTCTTGCACTATGAAATTATCAATTTCATATGTAAACGTTACACATATATATATCACATATGCATTTTCTAATCACAACAATTACACATATGCACACATATACATTTTGCACAACAATTACACATATGCTCACATATACATTTTGCAATCACTCAAACATAATATATCACAACAACAAGATGGTAAATGGTATGATAAAGAACTTAAGTGTTATGAATGTGGCAAACAAGGACACATCTCATATGATTGTCCAAACAAGAACAAAAACCGTGACATGGATGAAAAGACAAGGACAAAAACTAGAGTAGAACCTATGCAAAGGAGGAAGAAAGCTCTCAAGGTAAGTTCAAGCACTTGGGATGACACATCTTCATCCGAATCCGAGGAGGAACCTGAAGTTGCACAAACATGTTTGGCTTCAAAGTCTACAAATGAGGTAACATTCGATTCTGACTCTGAATGTGATTTTACTCAAGATGAATTGTTGGATGAATTAGAAAAGTTGCATGATAGATATAAGAAGCTATCCAAGGAGAAGAAAAGAATAGTTGAGGAGAAGAACAAGTTGGAGACGTCTAACTTGTATCTAACTTCTCAACTAGAAGTTCTTCAACTTGAATCATCTAACACTATTAGTTCAATGCAAAATCAGATTAAAGAACTTAAGAACAAACATGAAAATGTGAAATGTGTGCAATGTGTTGATTACAACGTTTTAAAGTCTAAATTACATGAAATACAAACTGAATTTGAATCATTAAAAGCATGCAACCTAGACTTGAACAAATCTTTAGAACAATTTAAGAATGGTTCCAACATGTTAGACACTCTTATTGCATCTCAAAAGCATGGAAATGACAAACAAGGTCTTGGATATGTTGAAGAAGCTGAATACACACCTAAGGAAACAACATTTGTATCATCTTCAACCAACATGAAATATAGGCCAAATGCATTTAGAAATGAACCTATTCTGCCCACACCACCTTCATCACAAAGATTGCAAAATGCATCAACATATAGGAAGGCAAATACACCTAGAAACCATGCTTACATGTATACAAGAATGCCTAAACAAAGTAGTATGAAATCTGCTCAAGTTATGCCTTATATGCAACAACATGCTTATGTGAAGAACATGACATACTCTCGGCCTAAATCAGTTTACAACACACGGCCTAGACACACACAACATCTTGCATATACACGGCCTAGAAACAATGCTTATACACGGCCAAGATGTAACTCATATACATGGCAACATTCAAATGCATATAGAACTTACAATGCTTATCCAACTAGACATAAATGTGCAGCCCCTTTTCAATCATATTCTATGTATCAAAATCCACTATTTGATCATTATATGCAACATGATTTTAACATTCCAAAACCAAGAAAGGTTGTTCAAGTTTGGGTACCTAAAGGTACACTAACATGAACTTAACTTGTCTAACCTTGAAAGGACCCAAAATCAAAGGGTACCTAAGTTGTTATTTACATTTGTAGGTACATAACATCAAAGAAAGACAAGTTGCTGGTTATAACAACAAAGAAGATGAAAAGAACAAAACCAATTGGATAGTTGATAGTGGTTGCTCAAGACATATGACGGGCAACAAAAATTTGTTTAGCACACTTAAGAACGTTGCAAAAGGTGGCAAAGTTACCTTTGGAGACAACAACCAAGGCCAAATAATTGGCAAAGGCAAGGTTGGTGATCCAAACAAGTTTGAGATCAAAAACGTCCTACTTGTAAGTAACTTAACCTTTGAGCTTTTAAGTGTTTCTCAACTATGTGACAACAACTTGAATGTTCTCTTCTCCTCCACTTCTTGTAAGATAATGGATAAAAACAATCAAGTTGTGTTAAAAGGAAAACGTGAAGGAAACATATGTGTGCTTAACATGGATGATATGCTAAGTAGTAACACAAAATGTCTTGTTTCACATGAATCTGATCCCAATCTTTGGCATAGACGTTTAGGACATATTGGTATATCAACCTTAGAAAAACTACACGCTAAAAGTCTTGTTAAAGGATTGCCTAAACTTAACTTGAATGATTTTCAACTATGTGAATCTTGTATCAAAGGTAAACATGTTAGAGAATCCCTTAAGCCTAAAACCGAGGTCACAACATCAAGAATACTAGAACTCTTGCATATAGACTTATTTGGTCCATGTAGAACAAGAAGCTTAGGTGGAAGTTATTATGTATGTGTAATAGTTGATGATTTCTCAAGATATACTTGGACATTGTTTCTTGCTTCAAAAGATGAAAGTGCATCATCTATAGCTAATCTAATTAGACAACTTGAAAATGAACATGAATCACATGTTATTAAGATAAGGAGTGATAGAGGTGGTGAGTTTAAAAATAGTGAATTAATCAAATTCTGTAATGAAAAAGGTATAAAACATGAATTCTCCCCACCAAGAACTCCTCAACTTAATGGTGTAGTTGAAAGAAAGAATAGGACTATTCAAGAAGTAGCAAGAACAATGATGGTAGAAAACAAAGTACCTAAATTCTTATAGGCTGAAGCAGTAAACACTTCAAGTTATATGATCAACAGACTATCAATAAGAAAGAAATTGAACAAAACACCATTTGAAATCTTAAATGGACGACTCCCAAAAGTAAACTATCTAAAAGTCTTTGGTTGTAAATGCTTTGTATTGAACACAAAAGATAACTTAGATAAGTTTGATCCTAAGTCTGATGAACATATATTTGTGGGATATTCAATGAACTCTAAAGCATATAGATGTTATAATGCACAAACAAGAAAGATAGTTGAATCTATACATGTGAAGTTCAATGAAAATGCATATCTTCAAACAAGTAATCAACATGAAATCTATGTACCAAATGATCAAATACTTCATGATGAAGATGAACTTATCCTACCACCTACAAATGATCAAATTGAAACACCAAATCAAACTCTTGAAATGCATGAAGTTCAAACTCCCCCTACACAAGAACATAATGAAGAAAATGTGCCTAACCAACCTATTGAACATCATGAACCTATTGAAGATGCACAACCAAGTAATTGGTGGCAAATAAGAGATAAACAAAAGCATCCTCAAGAACTTATCATAGGAGATGTAAATCAAGGGGTTAGAACACGTAGGCAAATAGATCCTAATGAATATGATCAATGGCATGCACTTATATCCCAAATTGAACCTAAGAATGTGAATGATGCCTTAAACGATGCATATTGGATAGATGCAATGCATGAAGAGTTAAACCAATTTGAAAGAAACAATGTGTGGGATTTAGTACCTAAACCCGAGGATAAATCAATCATTGGAACTAAATGGGTGTTTAGGAACAAAATAAATGAACAAGGGGTTGTAGTAAGAAATAAAGCAAGACTTGTAGCTCAAGGATATAATCAAGAAGAGGGTATTGATTACGATGAAACATTTGCCCCCGTAGCAAGATTAGAATCCATACGCCTCTTATTAGCTTTTGCATGTTATAATAACATCAAATTATTCCAAATGGATGTTAAGAGTGCATTCTTAAATGGCTATATCCAAGAAGAAGTTTTTGTTAAACAACCACCAGGCTTTGAAGATCCAAAGAACCCTAATCATGTATATAAACTTAAGAAAGCCTTATATGGTTTGAAACAAGCCCCCCGTGCATGGTATGAAAGATTTGCCAACTTTTTACTAAGTAACAACTTTCAAAGAGGAACCATAGATAGTACCTTATTCTTGAAAAAGAAAGACAAAGATTTGCTTGTAATACAAATATATGTAGATGACATAATCTTTGGTTCAACTAATCCTAACTTAGTAAAAGACTTTGAAGATTGTATGAAGTCTGAGTTTGAAATGTCTATGGTTGGTGAATTAAACTATTTCTTAGGCTTGCAAATAAAACAAACATCAAGTGGTATACATATCAATCAAGCCAAATACATAAGAGATATGATAAAGAAATTCAACTTTGAAAACTTGAAACCATCTCCAACACCAATGTGTACTTCAACAAAATTAGACAAAGATGAAAATGGTGTTGCATTTGATGAAAAACTATATAGGTCTATGATTGGTTCATTGCTGTATCTAACTGCTAGTAGACCTGATATTATGTTTGCAGTATGTATGTGTGCCAGATTTCAAAGTATGCCTAAGTTGTCACACTTTAAAGCTGTAAAAAGAATATTTAGATATCTTCAACATACACCAACATTAGGCTTATGGTATGATAGACAATCTAGTCTAAGTCTACATGCATATTCAGATGCAGATTATGGTGGATGTAGAGTAGATAGAAAGAGCACTAGTGGAACATGTCAATTCCTAGGAAACTCACTAATATCTTGGTTTTCAAAGAAACAATCTAGTGTTGCACTTTCTACTACTGAAGCAGAATATATGGCTTTAAGTCTATGTTGTACTCAACTATTATGGATTAAACAACAACTTTCAGACTTTGAAATACAAGTAAATAATATCCCCATCTATTGTGATAGTACAAGTGCTATAAATTTGTCTAAAAACCCTGTACTACACTCTAAGGCAAAGCATATAGAAGTACGTTATCATTTTCTTCGTGATCATGTTAATCTTGGACATATACACATTGAACATGTTAGAACTGATCAACAAGTAGCTGACATATTCACTAAACCCCTTAATCAAGCTATCTTTGAGAATTTACGTGCAAGACTTGGATTAATTGCTTACAACTAACTACTTTCTGGGTATTGCTGAATCAATTCAATCTTTTGCATAATTTACAAAATTAAGGGGGAGAGACATATGTATATCATGTTAAGGGGGAGATAACACATTAAAAGGGAGAGATATATGTATATCTTGTTACATGTTAAGGGGGAGAGATGTTACATGTTAAAAGGGAGATAACACATTAAGGGGGAGCAGCTTAATTTGATTTAAAGAGAAGCTTATACTTGATTTAGATACTTAATATACACATTACTTGATTTAGATGCTTAATATACACATATGTGGGGTAATTTTGCAAATCATCAAAAGGGGGAGATTGTTGTGATATATCATGTTTGAATGATTGCAAAATGCATATGTGAGCATGTAAATTGTTGTGATATATTGCAAAATGCATATGTGAGCATGTATGTGTGTATAACGTTTAAAGTATATGTGTGCATGAGATTGAATTTATGAGCTAAATGTGAAATTGATTGAATGAATCAAGATTGAACAAGTTTGATTAAGATCATGAGATTGAACTTGGCCAATTCAATCACATGTCTTAATCAAGATATGTTCAAACTGATCTTAGATGATATATATGCCAATACATGTTAATTATATGATCTAACCAAGCCTTGAAGTCACATGACTTACAATATAAGGCAAATTGCTCGGTTTAGTATCCTATTGCAGGTTTTGGTTCATATCTTGAGCAAATGAACTCCAAATTGAGTGATTCAAAAGCCCACATGATCCTTATTCAATTTAGAATCTAATTGGCTGAAGAAAAGCATGCTTGACACGGATAAAAACTGAGTTGACACGGTGGTGAAGCTTATTGATCTTTATAAGGGTTATCTTGGTAATTTCATCATTTGGACTTCTCATTCTTATTTGGTCTTCTTCCAACGGATTTATATGATCATATGACACATTTATAAGTCATGTCACATCATGGCAAAAATGAATCTGGAGCAGCACCATGTCTAGGTTCATCCTAGGACAAAATTCCTATTTTTGTGCTAAGGGGTATTCTGGTCTCTTCACTTGCCAATGGATCTTCTAACGTGTTATATATTGTTTATATGATGTTTATATGTGTTTATGTCACATATAGTACATGTCCTATATTTATGGAAATGGGCAGCATGGTATATCAAATGGAATTCTTATATTATGGTTATCACATCTATGGTTTTCTTGGAATTCTTGGCATTCTTCATATGGTATTCTATGCTACATGTTGAAGACATAAGTGACTATATATTATATGTGTGCACACGGTTATTAGCACACAAATCATGTTCAAATTTTCAGATTTTGAACAAGTCAAGGCATGTTGAAACAAATCCTATTTTGGTGCTGATTTCAAATGATTATTCTTGTATATTTTGGAATTGTTCTCAACGGCTATGTTGACTCAAAAATGGAGCAAAATTTCGTGTGATATATGGTCAAGGTTCAGATTATATTGTGTGACAAAAACAAGTCCTACAATGTAGCAAATTTGAAGCAAAAGTCTCTCAAATTTGAAGCATATGCAACGGCTATATAAAGACCAAGTCAAGCTGATTTCTCTCTATCTTTGAACTATTCTCCAATGCCTATATGTTAGGCCATTCCAACGTCTCTTTGATGTTCAAAATGAGGAGATAAAATTGTTCAAAACACATGCCAATTCAGCTGCATACATGGCAAGTTATTCACACATGGACATTGCTGATTGGAGCTGCCTTTTAAATGTTCAAATGAAGTCATTTTCCACCTCATTTTCAACGGCTAGAATGGATAAAATGAAGGATAAAAGTTCAGATTGGAAGACCATTTCAAAGCATCAAAAGATCAACTTTATCTTGAAAGTCAAATGCTGAATTTTGAAAGCTAGAAAAGTGCTGATTTTTCTCCATTCTCAAACCATGCCAACGTCTACTTTGAGGAGCCTTTAGGCTGTCCTCTTGGCTATAAATAGCTCCAAAGGTGAAGAGTAAATGGGAACCAACGAAAGCAACAAAGAAAGCAAGCAAGACAATTAGCTCTTTGTCTCCATTCTTTTCTCTTCTCTTCTTCTATATTGAAGAACACATTTGTAGCAAGCTTTATGATTGTATAGTTCTTCATTTCTTGTCATTTCAACACCTTTCAAACTACATATTGTAAGGGAGAAGCTGGTGTATAAAGCTTACTCCTTAGAGGTGAGCAAAAGGTGCAAAGGTGCAAAGGTGAAACAAACTAGGTGCTGTTTGTTTTGGTGAAGTCTCTTGAAGAAGTTGGTGAAAAGCTTCTTCCTTTGACTTTGTAAGGTGACTTTGGTGTTTGGTGTTTAGTGAAATCCAAGAGAAGGTGTCTCTTGGGACTGGAGTAGGTCACATTGACCGAACCAGGATAATTCCTTGTGTTCTTTACTTATTTCCTGCACTTACTGTTTTCTGCCTGAGAATTACACTAACTTGGCACGCATAATTGAACAAGCAAACAGTCTTAGAATTGCATGAATTTTGGATATATTATACTTCAATGTGTTAGCTTTCATTAGCCGCAAGAATCACTAAATTCTAAGGAGTTTAGCCTATTCAAATCGTCTTCACAAAATTGTTGCTACATTCTGTGAACAATTCTGACCAGTGTGCAAAACTTGTTCAATTTGAATAGGTTATCCTGCGAATCTTGAAGTGAGCCTTATATCAAATTAAACTAGACATCATAAGGTTTAATTTGACATAAGATTCATTAAAATAGCACGGGTAGATTTTGAGATATCATCGTTTGAAGTTAAGCTAACATTCTGCCTGAAACTGCCAGAATTGCACACTTTACTTTTCTTGCTTATTTGAACGTGCTAACTTGCTTGGAATTGATTGAAATTTTTATGACATACTATAAACATTCTAAACTTGATCTCTGCCAAGTTTGAGAGCTTGCACAGGTGTATAAGTGGTTCAACCAAAGCACTCAAAACAGTGAACTGTTTCTGGAAATTCCAGAATCTGAGGCTAAAGAGGCAAAGGGGTCTTCAAACAAGTTTTTGAAGGTAATTGTAGTGTAATTTCCGCTAACCCACTATTCACCCCCCCCTCTAGTGGTGCTATACAGGTCCAACAAAAATCAGTCCACAAAAATAGATACAAGAGCTGCAAGAAAGAAGTCCAAAACAAGCCCAATTGTGCAAATTAGGGTTTCGGTGTTCTTGAAGAGAGGGGCAGCCGCCTACCATCACCAAATGCAATTAAGAGACCTTCTAGAATGTCATAAATCAGATTGGTATGATTGGAATGAATTATGGAGTCATAATTGAAGATTTGGAGCAATTAAGGAGATAACTCAAGAAAGAGGAAGTTACCAAAATTAGATCATGTGGCAAAAGGAAGGCTGAATGGCGTTTTTAATGAAGGCAATGGAGGCATAAGGCAAGTCTAGAAGGATGGTTAATAATGCAATAATAGATGATTGAGACAATCAATGTGGATTTGCCAAGAGAGGGGAACTTACCAAAAATAACAAAATTCAGATTTGTGCACATCAAGGGAAAGTGGCGCCAACATGGTATTTCCAGGAAACCCTAGCCGTTTTTGAGAGTGGCCAACAAGGCTTGTAATCAAATATATTGATCACTTAGCATTTCTTTTGGGAGTTAGACTATTTTCATCTTTGAACTACAAACCCTACGGTTTTATGTTATCTTTTGTTCTTGAGTTTCTTGAATAAAAGTTTGTGTTTTTCCTTTGGTTTACACATATCTAAATCAAGGCTAGACCCAATTAAGGATTGTGTGTTCCTTGTTGGTGATCCACAATCCAAGGATTAGGAGTGACTGGTTGGATTGGGAGGATTGGAACACACATAACCAAACGAATTTGGAGGCTTGAAGGAAGGTGGTTGCTTGGCACCATTGTCCATCACATTCAAGGCTTGAAGGACGTTTGGAGAGTGAAGAAAGATCGGGACAACATTAACATACGAACCATATTCGTATCAATCCCCGTCCCCATCTACTCCTGTCCCATCCCCAGTCCCTGTTACCCTAGAAAATATACAGCAAACACTCACTTTCCTTGTTAAGCAGTTTGGTTTAATGAGAAGTGACATAGAGGATAACAAACAAAGGATAAACAATGTAGAAAAGCCAACCTCAGGTCAAAAGGAACCTAGTATACCTTTTCAAGAAGGCACCTCTTATGGTAATGAGTCTCATGTTCAACCTAGAAGAGTCACATCACATAGAGGTAGAAGTAGAGGTCGAGGTAGTAATGGTGGTCGTAGGAACATTTCTTTTGAGGAGAGATTTGATTATCTCCCTGAGTACAATGAAGAACACTATCCGGAAGAACGGTATGATGAACGTCAACCTGATAGAAATGAACATCTTGAAGAAGAAGTCATTACTACTAAACTGACAATACCCTCCTTCCAAGGGAAAAGTGATCCTGAAGCTTATCTGCAATGGGAAACAAAAGTAGATCATATGTATTCTTGCACTAACTATTCTGAATTGGCCAAAGTGCGGTATGCAACTTTTGAATTTGTAGATAATGCTTTACTCTGGTGGGAGCAATTGCAGAACACCAGGAGAAGAACAAGACAGCCCCCTGTTGTTACTTGGTCCGAGCTGAAACAAGAGATGAGGAAGAGATCCATATCTCCTTCCTATGAAAGAAGCATTTCCAGAAATTGCAACAACTTTCTCAAGGTAATAGATCTGTTGATGAATTTTATAAATAATTAGAACATCTGCTTACCAGGGCTAACATAGAAGAAGCTGAGGAAGCCACAATGGCTAGATTTCTAGCTGGCTTGAACAAAGAGATTGCATTCAAGGTGGAACTTACACCTTACTCTGACTGGCTTCTATGGTTCACATTGCTGAGAAAGTGGAAAGACAATTGAAGGTAAAAACTTCTAACCCTTCTTTTTGGACTAATCCTTTGAGTTTTCCTAGAACACAGCCCAGGACGCCTTTCCGTCCACAACAAGGCCAAGGCCGTGGATTCCAAGGAAAATCAACCCAGAACATCCAAAATCGTCCAAAGTTTCCAATCACTGATAAAGGCAAAGCCAAGGTGGAAGGTACGCCTAATGTTAAGACTCATGATATTCAATGTTTTAAATGCTTAGGAAAAGGTCATTTTGCTAATCAATGTCCCAACCCTAAACGCATCATGTTTATTGAAGAGTCTAATGAGTATTATTCTGAGGAAGAATTGGAAGAGAGTGAGGAAAACAATGAAATTGAACAAACATGTGAGGAAGAAGAAGAGATTAGTGAAGAGACTAATGAGTGTGAAACAAAAGAGTTCTTAGTTGTCCGTCGAGCTCTAAGTGCCCAAATTAAAACTGAAGAACCTGATATACAAAGAGAGAACATATTCCACATTCACTGTATGGTTAAAAAGAAAGTCTGCACTTTAATCATTGACTCCGGTTCATGTACCAATGTGGCAAGTTTTGAACTTGTTAGGAAACTTGAGTTACCTTTAATTAATCACCCCCATCCTTATAGACTTACGTGGCTTAATGAGTGTGGTGAAGTTAAAGTAACAAAGCAAGTCCTAGTTTCTTTATCAATTGGTGGGTATTTTGCTGAGGTGTTATGTGATGTAGCCCCTATGCAATCAAGTCATATCTTATTAGGTAGACCGTGGCAATTTGACAACAAGGTTACTTATGATGGTTACCTAAATAGATATTCCTTTAGGCATAACAACAAGCTATTCAAATTAAATGCCTTGCCCCCGCACAAAGTCTTTGAGGATCAACAACGAATGTTAAAAAGCCATAAAGATCCAAAAGAAAAGGAACTGGAAAGGATTTTCATCAAGGAAAACCAACTGAAAAGTTCACATCTTAAAATTGAACCGAAAGAAATCAAAGTTTCTGCCGAACCATCTCTAAAGAAAAACGCATTCTTTGCATCTCAAAGTGAGGTATTCCATGCTATCAATTAAAGAAAACTGTTTATATCTTGCTTTACAAAGAAACTCTGTTCTCTTCATCTGAAATACCATCTACTTTACCAAGTGAAGTTGCATCTTTACTTCAAGAATTTTCTAGCTTGTTTCCTGAAGGAGATCCCCCAGGTTTACCACCTCTAAGAGGCATTGAACATCAAATAGATTTCGTTCCAGGAGTTGTTCTGCCAAACAGACCTGCCTATAGAGCCAATCCAGAGGAAACTAAGGAAATCCAAAAGCAAGTTGAGGAACTATTGACCCAAGGTAAAGTAAAAGAGAGTATGAGTCCTTGTGCTGTTCCTGTTATCATTGTCCCTAAGAAAGATGGAACTTGGAGAATGTGTACAGATTGTAGAGCCATCAATAAGATCACTGTGAAGTATAGATACCCTATTCCTAGGTTGGATGCCATGTTGGATATGTTGTATGGGTCTAGGTGTTTTAGCAAAGTAGATCTTAAACAAGGCTATTTCCAAGTGAGAATTAGGGAAGGTGATGAATGGAAAACTGCCTTTAAGACTAAATTTGGATTGTACGAATGGTTAGTTATGCCCTTTGATTTAACCAACGCTCCTAGTACTTTCACGAGGTTAATGAATGAGGTCTTAAGGAAATTCATAGGGAAATTTGTAGTAGTCTACTTTGATGACATTCTTATCTACTCCAAAACCCTAAGTGAACATCTGATCCATCTTTGAGCTATTTTTGTCACCCTATAGAAAGAAGAGTTGTATGCTAATTTCAAGAAGTGTTCTTTCTGTCTAGAGAAGGTTACATTCTTAGGATTTGTGATTAGTGCTGAAGGAATTGAAATGGACCAAGAGAAAGTTAAATCCATAACTGAGTGGCCAACCCCTAAGTCTGCTGGAGATGTTAGGAGTTTTCATGGATTAGCTAGCTTCTATAGACGTTTTGTGAAGGATTTCTCTACCATAGCTGCACCCTTGAATGAGTTAGTCAAGAAAGATGTAAGATTTGAATGGGAAGAATCACAACAACAAGCCTTTGAGGAACTTAAGAAACGTCTAACTTCTGCACCTATCCTGAGATTGCCCAACTTTGATGAAATGTTTGAAGTTGAATGTGATGCCAGTGGAGTTGGCATTGGAGCTGTATTGCATCAAGGTAACAAACCTGTTGCCTACTTTAGTGAGAAATCGAAAGGAGCTTCCATAAATTATTCAACCTATGACAAAGAATTGTATGCCCTTGTCCGTTCTTTACAAACTTGGCAACATTATCTGCAACCTAAGGAATTTGTGATTCATACTGATCATGAGAGCCTTAAGTATCTAAAAGGTCAAGGAAAATTGAACAAAAGACATGCCAAATGGGTTGAATTCATTGAACAATTCCCTTATGTGATCAAGTATAAGCAAGGAAAAGAAAATGTTGTTGCTGATGCATTATCTCGTCGCTATACTTTGATTACTACTCTTTCATGTAACATGTTTGGTTTTGAGTCTATCAAAGAGATGTATCATTCTGATCATGACTTTAGTTCTATCTATCAAGCATGCATTGATTCACCTTTTGCTAAATATTACTTGCATGATGGTTATTTGTTTAAAGAACATAAGTTATGTGTACCAATGTGTTCATTAAGAGAGTTGTTGATAAAAGAAGCTCATGGAGGAGGTTTAATGGGTCATTTTGGCTCGTTAAAAACTTTGGAGACACTTAAGGAACATTTCTTCTGGCCGCATATGAGAGCACATGTTGATAAGGTTTGTGACCAATGTATTACTTGCAAACAAGCAAAATCTAGAACACAACCACATGGATTGTACACTCCCTTATCTGTTCCAAGCTCACCTTGGACTGATATTTCTATGGACTTTGTATTGGGATTGCCTCGATCCAAAACTGGTAAAGATAGCATCTTTGTTGTTGTTGATAGATTTTCCAAAATGGCACATTTTATTGCATGTAAGAAAGTTGATGATGCTATTCATATTGCTGATTTGTTCTTTAAGGAGATTGTTAGATTGCATGGCATGCCACGTACAATTGTTAATGATAGAGATACAAAGTTTCTAAGTCATTTCTGGCGTGTTTTGTGGAGTAAACTTGGTACTAAATTGTTATTTTCTACAACTGCTCACCCACAAACCGATGGTCAAACTGAAGTTGTTAATAGAACTTTGTCTCAACTGTTACGTGTTGTCATTCAAAAGAACTTAAAGAATTGGGAAGATTGCTTAGCTTATATTGAGTTTGCATACAATAGAGTTGTTCATAGTGGAACATTGCATTGTCCTTTTGAAGTTGTTTATGGCTTTAACCCTTTGTCCCCGCTTGATCTTGTTCCCATACCTGTTCATGAACGTGTTAGTTTAGATGGTGAACGAAAAGCAAAACTTGTGAAAGAATTGCATGAAAAGGTTAAGTCACAACTTGAAGCTAAGAATAAAGTGTATGCCAATAGAGCCAACAGGAATCGTAAAGTTGTTATCTTTGAGCCTGGTGATCTTGTTTGGTTACACTTGAGGAAAGAAAGATTCCCTAAGGAAAGGGACTCAAAGTTGAAGCCAAGAGGCGATGGACCGTTCAAAGTGTTGAAACGGCTTGGTGATAATGCCTATGTTCTTGATCTTCCTGAAGAAAGGTATGGTCCCATCTCTAAAACTTTTAATGTTGCTGACCTTTCTCCATTTAGTATTGATTCAGATTCGAGGACGAATCCTTCTCAAGAGGGAGGGAATGATGAGCTACAGCCTAACCTTGTGGACGATGACACCTCAATGCCCCACACAGGTCCCATAACAAGGAGTATGGCTAAGAAGTTATTACATTGTGTTGAATCATTTCTTTATAGGCATGAAGAGGATGAACCAAGCAAAGATGATGTCCATTGGGTTTATATGATACAAGCTATGATCTAGTTGTATCCAAAACGTGTTGTACATATCTTTAGTTGTTCTTTTTAATATTGTTGGTTGGTTAACCTTGTTTTAGGATAGTTTGTGTTGTATTATTGACTTGTCTTTTAGGAACACGTACCTAGCTTGGAAATGCAATTAGAATCTGAATTTTTGTCCAAGCAAGTAGGTGATAACCAAGTAGCTTACAAGCAAAGTGGTGACAAGCACTCATGTCAAATTCAAAGATTGTTCTTCACGTTAAGAATGGAGAGACAAGCTGCTCAAAGCTATAACCAATAGGAGGGAGTCTTGCAAATGTTCAAACCAATCACATTCAAGTTGAAGACAATAATACAAGCTGCACAAAATTTGATCCAATCACAACCATGAAGAAATCGGCAGGTTTGTACCCCCTACCGTCGGTTTGTACCATGGTGAAGACATGAGACACCTTGATTCACTACTATAGTTACTTTTTCTTAAACCCACCCCAAAAAGTAACTCAGTTGTAATTAGGGGTTTAGAATTAAGTAACCCTCATGATGGTGTCCATGCAAAAGGAGAAACATCTCTCCTTCTCCTTCATTAAACCAACCGGCCACCCCTCTTGGATTACAAAGACAACATTTTTCAAAGAACATCCTAGAAACTCCTTTCTTACAATATTCTCAAGATTCACCCCAAACAAGTCATTAAGGAGTCATTAAACACTTAGGCAACTCCTCCATCCCCATCCCTTCATACGGCCATTAGGAGCTAAAGAGACTCAAGGCTATCTTCATCTTCAAGAGTTCAAGCTTCATCTAGGTAAGTGACATCTTAGATTCTAAAGTAGAGTTCATTTCTCTAAAAAGTGAAGCTTACATTTTGGTTCTTTTCTTGCCAAAAACCGTGACTTTCAATGGACACTAGGAGGAAATTTTTCAAGCTACTAAAGGGAGCTAACCTTTTAGTGGGTTGAATCCATCTTAATCTCCAATTAAGCTCCATTTTGGTAAGAAAATCCTAACCTCAATCTAGTTGTTTCTTCATTCAAATAGTAGCTAATGTCCATCTCTCTTGTTGTGATATATTATGTTTGAGTGATTGCAAAATGTATATGTGGGCATATGTGTAATTGTTGTACAAAATGTATATGTGTGCATATGTGTAATTGTTATGATGATTGCAAATAGATATATCATGTTTGAATGATTGGAAGATGCATATGTGAGCATGTATGTGTAACGTTTAAATGTGAAATTGTTTTGGCAAGGCATGAACTTATGAACTTATGAGCTAAATGTGAAATTGCTTGAATGAATCAAGATTGAACAAGTTTGATTAAGATCATGAGATTGAACTTGGCCAATTCAATCACATATCTTAATCAAGACATGTTCAAACTGATCTTAGATTATATATTCCAATACATGTTGTTCAAACTGATCTTAGAAGCTATATATGTCAATACATGTTGATAATATGATCTAACCAAGCCTTGAAGTCACATGACTTACAATATAAGGCAAATTGTTCGGTTTAGTATTCTATTGCAGGTTTTGGTTCATATCTTGAGCAAATGAACTCCAAATTGAGTCATTCAAAAGCCCACATGATCCTTATTCAATTTAGAATCTAATTGGCTGAAGGAAAGCATGCTTGACACGGACAAAAACAGACTTGACACGGTGGTGAAGTTTATTGATCTTTATAAGGGTTATCTTGGTAATTTCACCATTTGGACTTCTTATTCTTATTTGGTCTTCTTCCAACGGATTTATATGATCATATGACACATTTATAAGTCATGTCACATCATGGCAAAGATGAATCTAGAGCAGCACCATGTCCAGGTTCATCCTAGGACAAAGTTCCTATTTTTGTGCTAAGGGGTATTCTGGTCTTTTCACTTGCCAATGGGTCTTCCAACATGTTATATATTGCTTATATGATGTTTATATGTGTTTATGTCACATATGGTACGTGCCCTATTTTTATGGAAACGGGCAGCATGGTCTATCAATTGGAAATTCTTATATCATGGTTATCACATCTATGGTTTTCTTGGAATTCTTGGTATTCTTCATATGGTTTTCTATGCTACATGTTGAAGACATAAATGACTATATATTATATGATTACACACGGATATGGGCGCACAAATTATGTTCAAACTTTCAGCTTTTGAACAAGTCAAGGCAAGTTGAATTACATCCTATTTTGGTGCTGATTTTAGATGATTATTCTTGTATATCTTGGAGATAATTACAACGGCTATCTTGGCTCAAGAATGGATAAAAATTTCGTATACTATATGGTCAAAATTCAGATTATGATGAGTGACAAAAAGCAAGTCCTACAATGTAGCAAAGTTGAAGCAAAACTCTCTCTACCAAACGGCTATATGATTCAAAGATTGAAGACCAAGTCAAGCTGAATTCTCTCTATATTTTAGGCCATTCCAACGTCTATATGATTCAAAGGTTGGAGACCAATTCAAACTCAAAGGCATGGCTGGTTTCTATCTATCTTTGAACTATTCTCCAATGCCTTGATTCTAGGCATTCCAACGTCTCTTTGATGTTCAAAATGAGGAGATAAAATTTGTTCAAAACACATGCCAATTCAGCTGCATACATGGCAAGTTATTTACACATGGATATTGATGATTGGAGCTGTTTTTAAACGGTCAAATGGAGCCATTTTCCACCTCATTTTCAACGGCTAGAATGGATAAAATGAAGGATAAGTTTTCGGCTGGAAGACCAATTCAAAGCAACAAAAGATAAGCTTCATTTGACTAGCTAGAAAGGTGCTGAATTTTCTCCATCTCACAACCATTCCAACGTCTCTTATGAGGAGCCTTTAGGCTGTCCTCTTGGCTATAAATAGCTCCAAGGATGAAGAGCAAATGTACACCAACGAAAGCAAAAAGAAAAGCAAGCAAGATTCAGCTCTTTGTCTCCATTCTTTTCTTCTTCTCTTCTCTATTGAAGAACACATTTGTAGCAAGCTTTATGATTGTATAGTTCTTCATTTCTTGTCATTTCAACACCTTTCAAACTACATATTGTAAGGGAGAAGCTGGTGTATAAAGCTTACTCCTTAGAGGTGAGCAAAAGGTGCAAAGGTGCAAAGGTGAAACATACTAGTGCTGATTTTCAGTTTTGGTGCAGCCACTTGAAGAAGTTGGTGAAAAGCTTCTTCCTTTGGCTTTGTAAGGTGACTTTGGTGTTTGGTGTTTAGTGAAATCCAAGAGAAGGTGTCTCTTGGGACTGGAGTAGGTCACATTGACCGAACCAGGATAATTCCTTGTGTTCTTTACTTATTTCCTGCACTTACTGTTTTCTGCCTGAGAATTACACTAACTTGGCATGCATAATTGAATGAGCAAACAGTCTTAGAATTGCATGAATTTTGGATATATTATACTTCAATGTGTTAGCTTTCATTAGCCGCAAGAATCACTAAATTCTAAGGTGTTTAGCATATTCAAATCATCTTCACAAAATTGTTGCTACATTCTGTGAACAATTCTGACCAGTGTGCAAACTTGTGCAATTTGAATAGGCTATCCTTCGAATCTTGGAGTGAGCCTTATATCAAATTAAACTAGACATCTTGAGGTTTAATTTGACATAAGATTCATCAAAATAGCACGGGTAGATTTTGAGATATTGCTGTTTGAAGTTAAGCTAACATTCTGCCTGAAACTGCCAGAATTGCACACTTTACTTCTCTTGCTTATTTGAACGTGCTAACTTGCTTGGAATTGACTGAATTTTTTATGACATATTATAAACATTCTAAACTTGATCTCTGCCAAGTTTGAGAGCTTGCACAGGTGTATAAGTGGTTCAACCAAAACGTTCAAAGTAGTGAACTGTTTCTGGAATTTTCAGAACCTGAGGTTAAAGAGGCAAAGGGGTCTTCAAACAAGTTTTTGAAGGTAATTATAGTGTAATTTCCGCTAATCCACTATTCACCCCCCCCCCCTCTAGTGGTGCTATACAGGTCCAACAATTGGTATCAGAGCAAGGTTGAGCACCATATTCTTATTTGAGCTGAAAACAGTTTACACTCCAAGTTGCAAAGTTGCTGGAAATTTTCTGGTTGTCTTATATTCTTCATATTTGGTATCTACAACAAGGTGACACTTTCTTTCCTTCTTATAAGTGTTTTAAACGTTTTCTCACACACTAAGAAGCATGTCTAAGTCACATATGAAAATAGAATTAGAAGGCATGTCCACACAAAGACCACCTCTTTTTGATGGAGAAAACTTTAGTCATTGGAAACTTAGGATGAAATTGTTCTTAATGGCTATTGATATAGACTTGTGGTCTATCATTGAAGATGGACCTTATGTGCCTACTAAGCATGTTATAATTGATGGCAAATCACAAGAAGTTGAGAAATATAGAAAAGATTGGAGTGATGAAGATAAAAAGAAAATGAGTCTTAATGCTAAAGCAATGCAATTATTGTTGAATGGTTTAAGTAGGAGTGAATCTGCCTATGTCTCTTCATGTTTAAGTGCAAAGGATATGTGGAAATGTCTTGAAATGAAGCATGAAGGAACTAATCAAGTAAAGGAATCAAAGATTAACATGTTAATGACTACACTTGAAACATTTCATTTACTGCCTAATGAATCAATTGTTGATATGGATTTAAGGCTTACAAACTTATACAACTCACTTGAATCCCTTGGTAAAACGTTTTTGATGAAAGAAAAAGTGCAAAAAGTTTTGAGAAGTTTGCCAATTGAATGGGATGCCAAAGTTAGTGCCATTGAAGAAAGCAAAGATCTTTCTCAAATAAAACTTGATGAATTGATAGGCTCTTTAAAAGTTTATGAAAACAAGTTGAATATAAGAAAGGCTGAAACTAGTAACAAGTCTAAATCACTTGCATTTGTAACAAATGAACCCGAATCATCTAATCAAGCCGAGTATGAAAGTGATGATGAAAGTGATGAAGAAGACATAATGTTGTTAGCTAGGCGTTTAAGGAAGTTTTTCAAGAAAAGACCAACTAAAAGACAAGCAAAATCAGCTGCCCCTATCAATGTGAAATCTAACAAACAAGATGGTAAATGGTATGATAAAGAACTTAAGTGTTATGAATGTGGCAAACAAGGACACATCTCATATGATTGTCCAAACAAGAACAAAAACCGTGACATGGATGAAAAGACAAGGACAAAAACTAGAGTAGAACCTATGCAAAGGAGGAAGAAAGCTCTCAAGGTAAGTTCAAGCACTTGGGATGACACATCTTCATCCGAATCCGAGGAGGAACCTGAAGTTGCACAAACATGTTTGGCTTCAAAGTCTACAAATGAGGTAACATTCGATTCTGACTCTGAATGTGATTTTACTCAAGATGAATTGTTGGATGAATTAGAAAAGTTGCATGATAGATATAAGAAGCTATCCAAGGAGAAGAAAAGAATAGTTGAGGAGAAGAACAAGTTGGAGACGTCTAACTTGAATCTAACTTCACAACTAGAAGTTCTTCAACTTGAATCATCTAACACTATTAGTTCAATGCAAAATCAGATTAAGGAACTTAAGAACAAACATGAAAATGTGCAATGTGTGCAATGTGTTGATTACAACGTTTTAAAGTCTAAGTTACATGAAATACAAACTGAATTTGAATCATTAAGAGCATGCAACCTAGACTTGAACAAATCTTTAGAACAATTTAAGAATGGTTCCAACTTGTTAGACACTCTTATTGCATCTCAAAAGCATGGAAATGACAAACAAGGTCTTGGATATGTTAAAGAAGCTGAATACACACCTAAGGAAACAACATTTGTATCATCTTCAACCAACATGAAATATAGGCCAAATGCATCTAGAAATGAACCTATTCTGCCCACACCACCTTCATCACAAAGATTGCAAAATACATCAACATATAGGAAGGTAAATACACCTAGAAACCATGCTTACATGTATACAAGAATGCCTAAACAAAGAAGTATGAAATCTGCTCAAGTTATGCCTTATATGCAACAACATGCTTATGTGAAGAACATGACATACTCTAGGCCTAAATCAGTTTACAACACACGGCCTAGACACACACAACATCTTGCTTATACACGGCCTAAATTCAATGCTTATACACGGCCAAGATATAACTCATATACATGGCAACATTCAAATGCATATAGAACTTACAATGCTTATTCAACTAGACATAAATGTGCAGCCCCTTTTCCATCATATTCTATGTATCAAAATCCACTATTTGTTCATTATATGCAACATGATTTTAACATTTCAAAACCAAGAAAGGTTGTTCAAGTTTGGGTACCTAAAGGTACACTAACATGAACTTAACTTGTCTAACCTTGAAAGGACCCAAAATCAAAGGGTACCTAAGTTGTTATTTACATTTGTAGGTACATAACATCAAAGAAAGACAAGTTGCTGGTTATAACAACAAAGAAGATGAAAAGAACAAAGCAAATTGGATAGTTGATAGTGGTTGCTCAAGACATATGACGGGCAACAAAAATTTGTTTAGCACACTTAAGAACGTTGCAAAAGGTGGCAAAGTTACCTTTGGAGACAACAACCAAGGCCAAATAATTGGCAAAGGCAAGGTTGGTGATCCAAACAAGTTTGAGATCAAAAATGTCCTACTTGTAAGTAACTTAACCTTTGAGCTTTTAAGTGTTTCTCAACTATGTGACAACAACTTGAATGTTCTCTTCTCCTCCACTTCTTGTAAGATAATGGATAAAAACAATCAAGTTGTGTTAAAAGGAAAACGTGAAGGAAACATATATGTGCTTAACATGGATGATATGCTAAGTAGTAACACAAAATGTCTTGTTTCACATGAATCTGATCCCAATCTTTGGCATAAACGTTTAGGACACATAGGTATATCAACCTTAGAAAAACTACATGCTAAAAGTCTTGTTAAAGGATTGCCTAAACTTAACTTGGATGATTTTCAACTATGTGACTCTTGTATCAAAGGCAAACATGTTAGAGAATCCCTTAAGCCTAAAACCGAGTTCACAACATCAAGAATACTAGAACTCTTGCATATAGACTTATTTGGTCCATGTAGAACAAGAAGCTTAGGAGGAAGTTATTATGTATGTGTAATAGTTGATGATTTCTCAAGATATACTTGGACATTATTTCTTGCTTCAAAAGATGAAAGTGCATCATCTATAGCTAATCTAATTAGACAACTTGAAAATGAACATGAATCACATGTTATTAAGATAAGGAGTGATAGAGGTGGTGAGTTTAAAAATAGTGAATTAATCAAATTCTGTAATGAAAAGGGTATAAAACATGAATTCTCCCCACCAAGAACTCCTCAACTTAATGGTGTAGTTGAGAGAAAGAATAGGACTATTCAAGAAGTAGCAAGAACAATGATGGTAGAAAACAAAGTACCTAAATTCTTATGGGCTGAAGCAGTAAACACTTCAAGTTATATGATCAACAGACTATCAATAAGAAAGAAATTGAACAAAACACCATTTGAAATCTTAAATGGACGACTCCCAAAAGTAAACTATCTAAAAGTCTTTGGTTGTAAATGCTTTGTATTGAACACAAAAGATAACTTAGATAAGTTTGATCCTAAGTCTGATGAACATATATTTGTGGGATATTCAATGAACTCTAAAGCATATAGATGTTATAATGCACAAACAAGAAAGATAGTTGAATCTATACATGTGAAGTTCAATGAAAATGCATATCTCCAAACAAGTATTCAACATGAAATCTATGTACCAAATGATCAAATACTTCATGATGAAGATGAACTTATCCTACCACCTACAAATGATCAAATTGAAACACCAAATCAAACTCTTGAAGTGCATGAAGTTCAAACTCCCCCTACACAAGAACATAATGAAGAAAATGTGCCTAACCAACCTATTGAACATCATGAACCTATTGAAGATGCACAACCAAGTAATTGGTGGCAAATAAGAGATAAACAAAAGCATCCTCAAGAACTTATCATAGGAGATGTAAATCAAGGGGTTAGAACACGTAGGCAAATAGATCCTAATGAATATGATCAATGGCATGCACTTATATCCCAAATTGAACCTAAGAATGTGAATGATGCCTTAAACGATGCATATTGGATAGATGCAATGCATGAAGAGTTGAACCAGTTTGAAAGAAACAATGTGTGGGATTTAGTACCTAAACCCGAGGATAAATCAATCATTGGAACTAAATGGGTGTTTAGGAACAAAGTGAATGAACAAGGGGTTGTAGTAAGAAATAAAGCAAGACTTGTAGCTCAAGGATATAATCAAGAAGAGGGTATTGATTACGATGAAACATTTGCCCCCGTAGCAAGATTAGAATCCATACGCCTCTTATTAGCTTTTGCATGTTATAATAACATCAAACTATTCCAAATGGATGTTAAGAGTGCATTCTTAAATGGCTATATCCAAGAAGAAGTTTTTGTTAAACAACCACCAGGCTTTGAAGATCCAAAGAACCCTGATCATGTATATAAACTTAAGAAAGCCTTATATGGTTTGAAACAAGCCCCCCGTGCATGGTATGAAAGATTTGCCAACTTTTTACTAAGTAACAACTTTCAAAGAGGAACCATAGATAGTACCTTATTCTTGAAAAAGAAAGACAAAGATTTGCTTGTAATACAAATATATGTAGATGACATAATCTTTGGTTCAACTAATCCTAACTTAGTAAAAGACTTTGAAGATTGTATGAAGTCTGAGTTTGAAATGTCTATGGTTGGTGAATTAAACTATTTCTTAGGCTTGCAAATAAAACAAACATCAAATGGTATACATATCAATCAAGCCAAATACATAAGAGATATGATAAAGAAATTCAACTTTGAAAACTTGAAACCATCTCCAACACCAATGTGTACTTCAACAAAATTAGACAAAGATGAAAATGGTGTTGCATTTGATGAAAAACTATATAGGTCTATGATTGGTTCATTGCTATATCTAACTGCTAGTAGACCTGATATTATGTTTGCAGTATGTATGTGTGCAAGATTTCAAAGTATGCCTAAGTTGTCACACTTTAAAGCTGTAAAAAGAATATTTAGATATCTTCAACATACACCAACATTAGGCTTATGGTATGATAGACAATCTAGTCTAAGTCTACATGCATATTCAGATGCAGATTATGGTGGATGTAGAGTAGATAGAAAGAGCACTAGTGGAACATGTCAATTCCTAGGAAACTCACTAATATCTTGGTTTTCAAAGAAACAATCTAGTGTTGCACTTTCTACTACTGAAGCAGAATATATGGCTTTAAGTCTATGTTGTACTCAACTATTATGGATTAAACAACAACTTTCAGACTTTGAAATACAAGTAAATAATGTCCCCATCTATTGTGATAGTACAAGTGCTATAAATTTGTCTAAAAACCCTGTACTACACTCTAAGGCAAAGCATATAGAAGTACGTTATCATTTTCTCCGTGATCATGTTAATCTTGGACATATACACATTGAACATGTTAGAACTGATCAACAAGTAGCTGACATATTCACTAAACCCCTTAATCAAGCTATCTTTGAGACTTTACGTGCAAGACTTGGATTACTTGCTTACAACTGACTACTACACCATTCAGTCTTTTGCATAATTTACAAAATTAAGGGGGAGAAATAAATAAATGTGTATATATATCATGTTAAGGGGGAGATAACACATTCAAAGGGAGATATCATGTTAAGGGGAAGAGAGATAACACATTAAGGGGGAGCAGCTTATACTTGATTTAGATGCTTACTTGATTACACAGATTACAACACTTGATTTAGATGCACACTTGATTTAAATGCTTAATATACACATATGTGGGGTAATTTTGCAAATCATCAAAAGGGGGAGATTGTTGTGATATATTATGTTTGAGTGATTGCAAAATGTATATGTGGGCATATGTGTAATTGTTGTACAAAATGTATATGTGTGCATATGTGTAATTGTTATGATGATTGCAAATAGATATATCATGTTTGAATGATTGGAAGATGCATATGTGAGCATGTATGTGTAACGTTTAAATGTGAAATTGTTTTGGCAAGGCATGAACTTATGAACTTATGAGCTAAATGTGAAATTGCTTGAATGAATCAAGATTGAACAAGTTTGATTAAGATCATGAGATTGAACTTGGCCAATTCAATCACATATCTTAATCAAGACATGTTCAAACTGATCTTAGATTATATATTCCAATACATGTTGTTCAAACTGATCTTAGAAGCTATATATGTCAATACATGTTGATAATATGATCTAACCAAGCCTTGAAGTCACATGACTTACAATATAAGGCAAATTGTTCGGTTTAGTATTCTATTGCAGGTTTTGGTTCATATCTTGAGCAAATGAACTCCAAATTGAGTCATTCAAAAGCCCACATGATCCTTATTCAATTTAGAATCTAATTGGCTGAAGGAAAGCATGCTTGACACGGACAAAAACAGACTTGACACGGTGGTGAAGTTTATTGATCTTTATAAGGGTTATCTTGGTAATTTCACCATTTGGACTTCTTATTCTTATTTGGTCTTCTTCCAACGGATTTATATGATCATATGACACATTTATAAGTCATGTCACATCATGGCAAAGATGAATCTAGAGCAGCACCATGTCCAGGTTCATCCTAGGACAAAGTTCCTATTTTTGTGCTAAGGGGTATTCTGGTCTTTTCACTTGCCAATGGGTCTTCCAACATGTTATATATTGCTTATATGATGTTTATATGTGTTTATGTCACATATGGTACGTGCCCTATTTTTATGGAAACGGGCAGCATGGTCTATCAATTGGAAATTCTTATATCATGGTTATCACATCTATGGTTTTCTTGGAATTCTTGGTATTCTTCATATGGTTTTCTATGCTACATGTTGAAGACATAAATGACTATATATTATATGATTACACACGGATATGGGCGCACAAATTATGTTCAAACTTTCAGCTTTTGAACAAGTCAAGGCAAGTTGAATTACATCCTATTTTGGTGCTGATTTTAGATGATTATTCTTGTATATCTTGGAGATAATTACAACGGCTATCTTGGCTCAAGAATGGATAAAAATTTCGTATACTATATGGTCAAAATTCAGATTATGATGAGTGACAAAAAGCAAGTCCTACAATGTAGCAAAGTTGAAGCAAAACTCTCTCTACCAAACGGCTATATGATTCAAAGATTGAAGACCAAGTCAAGCTGAATTCTCTCTATATTTTAGGCCATTCCAACGTCTATATGATTCAAAGGTTGGAGACCAATTCAAACTCAAAGGCATGGCTGGTTTCTATCTATCTTTGAACTATTCTCCAATGCCTTGATTCTAGGCATTCCAACGTCTCTTTGATGTTCAAAATGAGGAGATAAAATTTGTTCAAAACACATGCCAATTCAGCTGCATACATGGCAAGTTATTTACACATGGATATTGATGATTGGAGCTGTTTTTAAACGGTCAAATGGAGCCATTTTCCACCTCATTTTCAACGGCTAGAATGGATAAAATGAAGGATAAGTTTTCGGCTGGAAGACCAATTCAAAGCAACAAAAGATAAGCTTCATTTGACTAGCTAGAAAGGTGCTGAATTTTCTCCATCTCACAACCATTCCAACGTCTCTTATGAGGAGCCTTTAGGCTGTCCTCTTGGCTATAAATAGCTCCAAGGATGAAGAGCAAATGTACACCAACGAAAGCAAAAAGAAAAGCAAGCAAGATTCAGCTCTTTGTCTCCATTCTTTTCTTCTTCTCTTCTCTATTGAAGAACACATTTGTAGCAAGCTTTATGATTGTATAGTTCTTCATTTCTTGTCATTTCAACACCTTTCAAACTACATATTGTAAGGGAGAAGCTGGTGTATAAAGCTTACTCCTTAGAGGTGAGCAAAAGGTGCAAAGGTGCAAAGGTGAAACATACTAGTGCTGATTTTCAGTTTTGGTGCAGCCACTTGAAGAAGTTGGTGAAAAGCTTCTTCCTTTGGCTTTGTAAGGTGACTTTGGTGTTTGGTGTTTAGTGAAATCCAAGAGAAGGTGTCTCTTGGGACTGGAGTAGGTCACATTGACCGAACCAGGATAATTCCTTGTGTTCTTTACTTATTTCCTGCACTTACTGTTTTCTGCCTGAGAATTACACTAACTTGGCATGCATAATTGAATGAGCAAACAGTCTTAGAATTGCATGAATTTTGGATATATTATACTTCAATGTGTTAGCTTTCATTAGCCGCAAGAATCACTAAATTCTAAGGTGTTTAGCATATTCAAATCATCTTCACAAAATTGTTGCTACATTCTGTGAACAATTCTGACCAGTGTGCAAACTTGTGCAATTTGAATAGGCTATCCTTCGAATCTTGGAGTGAGCCTTATATCAAATTAAACTAGACATCTTGAGGTTTAATTTGACATAAGATTCATCAAAATAGCACGGGTAGATTTTGAGATATTGCTGTTTGAAGTTAAGCTAACATTCTGCCTGAAACTGCCAGAATTGCACACTTTACTTCTCTTGCTTATTTGAACGTGCTAACTTGCTTGGAATTGACTGAATTTTTTATGACATATTATAAACATTCTAAACTTGATCTCTGCCAAGTTTGAGAGCTTGCACAGGTGTATAAGTGGTTCAACCAAAACGTTCAAAGTAGTGAACTGTTTCTGGAATTTTCAGAACCTGAGGTTAAAGAGGCAAAGGGGTCTTCAAACAAGTTTTTGAAGGTAATTATAGTGTAATTTCCGCTAATCCACTATTCACCCCCCCCCCTCTAGTGGTGCTATACAGGTCCAACATCTCTCCCCTCCCTAAAACCACGTACTATGTGTCAAGGTTGGAAAAAAACTTCAACCTTTTTCAACCAAGACTCAAGCTAAGGGAATTTCTTACTCAAAGAGGCAAGTGTTGTGATATATCATGTTTGAATGATTGCAAAATGCATATGTGAGCATGTAGATTGTTGTGATATATTGCAAAATGCATATGTGAGCATGTATGTGTGTATAACGTTTAAAGTATATGTGTGCATGAGATTGAATTTATGAGCTAGAATTTATGAGCTAAATGTGAAATTGATTGAATGAATCAAGATTGAACAAGTTTGATTAAGATCATGAGATTGAACTTGGCCAATTCAATCACATGTCTAAATCAAGACATGTTCAAACTGATCTTAGATGATATATATGCCAATACATGTTAATTATATGATCTAACCAAGCCTTGAAGTCACATGACTTACAATATAAGGCAAATTGCTCGGTTTAGTATTCTATTGCAGGTTTTGGTTCATATCTTGAGCAAATGAACTCCAAATTGAGTCATTCAAAAGCCCACATGATCCTTATTCAATTTAGAATCTAATTGGCTGAGGAGAAGCATGCTTGACACGGATAAAAACTGAGTTGACACGGTGGTGAAGCTTATTGACCTTTATAAGGGTTATTTTGGTAATTTCACCATTTGGACTTCTCATTCTTATTTGGTCTTCTTCCAACTGATTTATATGATCATATGACACATTTATAAGTCATGTCACATCATGGCAAAAATGAATCTGGAGCAGCACCATGTCTAGGTTCATCCTAGGACAAAATTCCTATTTTTGTGCTAAGGGGTATTCTGGTCTCTTCACTTGCCAATGGATCTTCTAACGTGTTATATATTGGTTATATGATGTTTATATGTGTTTATGTCACATATGGTACGTGCCCTATATTTATGGAAATGGGCAGCACGGTTTCTCAAATGGAATTCTTATGGTTATCACATATATGGTTTTCTTGGAATTCTTGGCATTCTTCATATGGTATTCTATGCTACATGTTGAAGACATAAATGACTATATATTATATGTGTGCACACGGATATTGACGGATATTGGCGCACAAAACTTTCAGCTTTTGAACAAGTCAAGGCAAGTTGAAACAAACCCTATTTTGGTGCTGATTTCAAGTGACTATTCTTGAGCTGTTTTCAACGGCTATTTTGGCTCAAAAATGAAGAAAAATTTCGTATGTTATATGGTCAAGATTCAGGTTATAATGTGTGACAAAAACAAGTCCTACAATGTAGCAAATTTGAAGCAAAAGTCTTTCAACCAATGCCATGCAACGGCTATATGATTGAAGACCAAGTCAAGTTCAAAGGCTTAGCTGAATTCTCTCTATCTTTTAGCTACATTCCAACGGCCATTTAATGTTCAAAATGAGGAGCCAAATTTGTTCAAAATACATGCCAATTCAGCTGCACACATGGCAAGTTATTTACACATGGACATTGCTGATTGGGAGCTGCCTTTTAAACGTTCAAATGAAGTCATTTTCCACCTCATTCCAACGTTTATAATGGGATAAGATGAAGGATAAAAGTTCAGTTTGAAGACCAATTCAAAGCAACAAAAGATAAGCTTAAGTTTGAAAGCTAGAAAAGTGCTGAAATCTCTCCATTCTTCAACCATTCCAACGTCTACTTTGAGGAGCCTTTAGGCTGTCCTCTTGGCTATAAATAGCTCCAAAGGTGAAGAGTAAAAGGGCACCAACGAAAAACAAAAGAAAAGCAAGCAAGACATTCAGCTCTTTGTCTCCATTCTTCTCTTCTACTCTTCTATATTGAAGAACACATTTGCAGCAAGCTTTATGATTGTATAGTTCTTCATTTCTTGTCATTTCAACACCTTTTAAACGACATATTGTAAGGGAGAAGCTGGTGTATAAAGCTTACTCCTTAGAGGTGAGCAAAAGGTGCAAAGGTGCAAAGGTGAAACAAACTAGTTGCTGTTTGTTTTGGTGAAGTCTCTTGAAGAAGTTGGTGAAAAGCTTCTTCCTTTGGCTTTGTAAGGTGACTTTGGTGTTTGGTGTTTAGTGAAATCCAAGAGAAGGTGTCTCTTGGGACTGGAGTAGGTCACATTGACCGAACCAGGATAATTCCTTGTGTTCTTTACTTATTTCCTGCACTTACTGTTTTCTGCCTGAGAATTACACTAACTTGGCACGCATAATTGAACAAGCAAACAGTCTTAGAATTGCATGAATTTTGGATATATTATACTTCAATGTGTTAGCTTTCATTAGCCGCAAGAATCACTAAATTCTAAGGAGTTTAGCATATTCAAATCGTCTTCACAAAATTGTTGCTACATTCTGTGAACAATTCTGACCAGTGTGCAAAACTTGTTCAATTTGAATAGGTTATCCTACGAATCTTGAAGTGAGCCTTATATCAAATTAAACTAGACATCGTAAGGTTTAATTTGACATAAGATTCATCAAAATAGCACGGGTAGATTTTGAGATATCATCGTTTGAAGTTAAGCTAACATTCTGCCTGAAACTGCCAGAATTGCACACTTTACTTATCTTGCTTATTTGAACGTGCAAACTTGCTTGGAATTGACTGAAATTTTTATGACATACTATAAACATTCTAAACTTGATCTCTGCCAAGTTTGAGAGCTTGCACAGGTGTATAAGTGGTTCAACCAAAGCGCTCAAAACAGTGAACTGTTTCTGGAAATTCCAGAATCTGAGGCTAAAGAGGCAAAGGGGTCTTCAAACAAGTTTTTGAAGGTAATTGTAGTGTAATTTCCGCTAACCCACTATTCACCCCCCCCCTCTAGTGGTGCTATACAGGTCCAACAAGTGGTATCAGAGCAAGGTTGAGCACCATATTCTTATTTGAGCTGAAAACAGTTTACACTCCAAGTTGCAAAGTTGCTGGAAATTTTCTGGTTGTCTTATATTCTTCATATTTGGTATCTACAACAAGGTGACACTTTCTTTCCTTCTTATAAGTGTTTTAAACGTTTTCTCACACACTAAGAAGCATGTCTAAGTCACACATGAAAATAGAATTAGAAGGCATGTCCACACAAAGACCACCTCTTTTTGATGGAGAAAACTTTAGTCATTGGAAACTTAGGATGAAATTGTTCTTAATGGCTATTGATATAGACTTGTGGTCTATCATTGAAGATGGACCTTATGTGCCTACTAAGCATGTTATAATTGATGGCTTATCACAAGAAGTTGAGAAATATAGAAAAGATTGGAGTGATGAAGATAAAAAGAAAATGACTCTTAATGCTAAAGCAATGCAATTATTGTTGAATGGTTTAAGTAGGAGTGAATCTGCCTATGTCTCTTCATGTTTAAGTGCAAAGGATATGTGGAAATGTCTTGAAATAAAGCATGAAGGAACTAATCAAGTAAAGGAATCAAAGATTAACATGTTAATGACTACACTTGAAACATCTCATTTACTGCCTAATGAATCAATTGTTGATATGGATTTAAGGCTTACAAACTTATACAACTCACTTGAATCCCTTGGTAAAACGTTTTTGATGAAAGAAAAAGTGCAAAAAGTTTTGAGAAGTTTGCCAATTGAATGGGATGCCAAAGTTAGTGCCATTGAAGAAAGCAAAGATCTTTCTCAAATAAAACTTGATGAATTGATAGGTTCTTTAAAAGTTTATGAAAACAAGTTGAATATAAGAAAGGCTGAAACTAGTAACAAGTCTAAATCACTTGCATTTGTAACAAATGAACCCGAATCATCTAATCAAGCCGAGTATGAAAGTGATGATGAAAGTGATGAAGAAGACATAATATTGTTAGCTAGGCGTTTAAGGAAGTTTTTCAAGAAAAGACCAACTAAAAGACAAGCAAAATCAGCTGCCCCTATCAATGTGAAATCTAACAAACAAGATGGTAAATGGTATGATAAAGAACTTAAGTGTTATGAATGTGGCAAACAAGGACACATCTCATATGATTGTCCAAACAAGAACAAAAACCGTGACATGGATGAAAAGACAAGGACACAAACTAGAGTAGAACCTAAGCAAAGGAGGAAGAAAGCTCTTAAGGCAAGCACTTGGGATGACACATCTTCATCCGAATCCGAGGAGGAACCTGAAGTTGCACAAACATGTTTGGCTTCAAAGTCTACAAATGAGGTAACATTCGATTCTGACTCTGAATGTGATTTTACTCAAGATGAATTGTTGGATGAATTAGAAAAGTTGCATGATAGATATAAGAAGCTATCCAAGGAGAAGAAAAGAATAGTTGAGGAGAAGAACAAGTTGGAGACGTCTAACTTGAATCTAACTTCTCAACTAGAAGTTCTTCAACTTGAATCATCTAACACTATTAGTTCAATGCAAAATCAGATTAAGGAACTTAAGAACAAACATGAAAATGTGCAATGCGTGCAATGTGTTGATTTCAACGTTTTAAAGTCTAAATTATATGAAATACAAACTGAATTTGAATCATTAAAAGCATGCAACCTAGACTTGAACAAATCTTTAGAACAATTTAAGAATGCTTCCAACATGTTAGACACTCTTATTGCATCTCAAAAGCATGGAAATAACAAACAAGGTCTTGGATATGTTAAAGAAGCTGAGTACACACCTAAGGAAACAACATTTGTATCATCTTCAACCAACATGAAATATAGGCCAAATGCATTTAGAAATGAACCTATTCTGCCCACACCACCTTCATCACAAAGATTGCAAAATGCATCAACATATAGGAAGGTAAATACACCTAGAAACCATGCTTACATGTATACAAGAATGCCTAAACAAAGTAGTATGCAATCTGCTCAAGTTATGCCTTATATGCAACAAGCCTAAATCAGTTTACAACACACGGCCTAGACACACACAACATCTTGCGTATACACGGCCTAAATTCAATGCTTATACACGGCCAAGATATAACTCATATACATGGCAACATTCAAATGCATATAGAACTTACAATGCTTATTCAACTAGACATAAATGTGCAGCCCCTTTTCCATCATATTCTATGTATCAAAATCCACTATTTGTTCATAATATGCAACATGATTTTAACATTTCAAAACCAAGAAAGGTTGTTCAAGTTTGGGTACCTAAAGGTACACTAACATGAACTTAACTTGTCTAACCTTGAAAGGACCCAAAATCAAAGGGTACCTAAGTTGTTATTTACATTTGTAGGTACATAACATCAAAGAAAGACAAGTTGCTGGTTATAACAACAAAGAAGATGAAAAGAACAAAGCCAATTGGATAGTTGATAGTGGTTGCTCAAGACATATGACGGGCAACAAAAATTTGTTTAGCACACTTAAAAACGTTGCAAAAGGTGGCAAAGTCACCTTTGGAGACAACAACCAGGGCCAAATAATTGGCAAAGGCAAGGTTGGTGATCCAAACAAGTTTGAGATCAAAAACGTCCTACTTGTAAGTAACCTAACCTTTGAGCTTTTAAGTGTTTCTCAACTATGTGACAACAACTTGAATGTTCTCTTTTCCTCCACCTCTTGTAAGATAATGGATAAAAACAATCAAGTTGTGTTAAAAGGAAAACGTGAAGGAAACATATATGTGCTTAACATGGATGATATGCTAAGTTGTAACACAAAATGTCTTGTTTCACATGAATCTGATCAATCTTTGGCATAGACGTTTAGGACACATTGGTATATCAACCTTAGAAAAACTACACGCTAAAAGTCTTGTTAAAGGATTGCCTAAACTTAACTTGGATGATTTTCAACTATGTGAATCTTGTATCAAAGGCAAACATGTTAGAGAATCCCTTAAGCCTAAAACCGAGTTCACAACGTTAAGAATACTAGAACTCTTGCATATAGACTTATTTGGTCCATGTAGAACAAGAAGCTTAGGTGGAAGTTATTATGTTTGTGTAATAGTTGATGATTTCTCAAGATATACTTGGACATTGTTTCTTGCTTCAAAAGATGAAAGTGCATCATCTATAACTAATCTAATTAGACAACTTGAAAATGAACATGAATCACATGTTATTAAGATAAGGAGTGATAGAGGTGGTGAGTTTAAAAATAGTGAATTAATCAAATTCTGTAATGAAAAGGGTATAAAACATGAATTCTCCCCACCAAGAACTCCTCAACTTAATGGTGTAGTTGAAAGAAAGAATAGGACTATTCAAGAAGTAGCAAGAACAATGATGGTAGAAAACAAAGTACCTAAATTCTTATGGGCTGAAGCAGTAAACACTTCAAGTTATATGATCAACAGACTATCAATAAGAAAGAAATTGAACAAAACACCATATGAAATCTTAAATGGACGACTCCCAAAGGTAAACTATCTAAAAGTCTTTGGTTGTAAATGCTTTGTATTGAACACAAAAGATAACTTAGATAAGTTTGATCCTAAGTCTGATGAACATATATTTGTGGGATATTCAATGAACTCTAAAGCATATAGATGTTATAATGCACAAACAAGAAAGATAGTTGAATCTATACATGTGAAGTTCAATGAAAATGCATATCTCCAAACAAGTAATCAACATGAAATCTATGTACCAAATGATCAAATACTTCATGATGAAGATGAACTTATCCTACCACCTACAAATGATCAAATTGAAACACCAAATCAAACTCTTGAAATGCATGAAGTTCAAACTCCCCCTACACAAGAACATAATGAAGAAAATGTGCCTAACCAACCTATTGAACATCATGAACCTATTGAAGATGCACAACCAAGTAATTGGTGGCAAATAAGAGATAAACAAAAGCATCCTCAAGAACTTATCATAGGAGATGTAAATCAAGGGGTTAGAACACGTAGGCAAATAGATCCTAATGAATATGATCAATGGCATGCACTTATATCCCAAATTGAACCCAAGAATGTGAATGATGCCTTAAACGATGCATATTGGATAGATGCAATGCATGAAGAGTTAAACCAATTTGAAAGAAACAATGTGTGGGATTTAGTACCTAAACCCGAGGATAAATCAATCATTGGAACTAAATGGGTGTTTAGGAACAAAATGAATGAACAAGGGGTTGTAGTAAGAAATAAAGCAAGACTTGTAGCTCAAGGATATAATCAAGAAGAGGGTATTGATTACGATGAAACATTTGCCCCCGTAGCAAGATTAGAATCCATACGCCTCTTATTAGCTTTTGCATGTTATAATAACATCAAACTATTCCAAATGGATGTTAAGAGTGCATTCTTAAATGGCTATATCCAAGAAGAAGTTTTTGTTAAACAACCACCAGGCTTTGAAGATCCAAAGAACCCTAATCATGTATATAAACTTAAGAAAGCCTTATATGGTTTGAAACAAGCCCCCCGTGCATGGTATGAAAGATTTGCCAACTTTTTACTAAGTAACAACTTTCAAAGAGGAACCATAGATAGTACCTTATTCTTGAAAAAGAAAGACAAAGATTTGCTTGTAATACAAATATATGTAGATGACATAATCTTTGGTTCAACTAATCCTAACTTAGTAAAAGACTTTGAAGATTGTATGAAGTCTGAGTTTGAAATGTCTATGGTTGGTGAATTAAACTATTTCTTAGGCTTGCAAATAAAACAAACATCAAGAGGTATACATATCAATCAAGCCAAATACATAAGAGATATGATAAAGAAATTCAACTTTGAAAACTTGAAACCATCTCCAACACCAATGTGTACTTCAACAAAATTAGACAAAGATGAAAATGGTGTTGTATTTGATGAAAAACTATATAGGTCTATGATTGGTTCATTGCTATATCTAACTGCTAGTAGACCTGATATTATGTTTGCAGTATGTATGTGTGCGAGATTTCAAAGTATGCCTAAGTTGTCACACTTTAAAGCTATAAAAAGAATATTTAGATATCTTCAACATACACCAACATTAGGCTTATGGTATGATAGACAATCTAGTCTAAGTCTACATGCATATTCAGATGCAGATTTTGGTGGATGTAGAGTAGATAGAAAGAGCACTAGTGGAACATGTCAATTCCTAGGAAACTCACTAATATCTTGGTTTTCAAAGAAACAATCTAGTGTTGCACTTTCTACTACTGAAGCAGAATATATGGCTTTAAGTCTATGTTGTACTCAACTATTATGGATTAAACAACAACTTTCAGACTTTGAAATACAAGTAAATAATATCCCCATCTATTGTGATAGTACAAGTGCTATAAATTTGTCTAAAAACCCTGTACTACACTCTAAGGCAAAGCATATAGAAGTACGTTATCATTTTCTCCGTGATCATGTTAATCTTGGACATATACACATTGAACATGTTAGAACTGATCAACAAGTAGCTGACATATTCACTAAACCCCTTAATCAAGCTATCTTTGAGCATTTACGTGCAAGACTTGGATTAATTGCTCACACCTGACTACTACACCGTGCACATAGTTCAGTCTTTTGCATAATTTACAAAATTAAGGGGGAGAGATATATGTATATCATGTTAAGGGGGAGATAACACATTAAGGGGGAGCAGCTTAACTTGATTTAAAGAGAAGCTTATACTTGATTTAGATGTTTAATATACACATATGTGGGGTAATTTTGCAAATCATCAAAAGGGGGAGATTGTTGTGATATATCATGTTTGAATGATTGCAAAATGCATATGTGAGCATGTAGATTGTTGTGATATATTGCAAAATGCATATGTGAGCATGTATGTGTGTATAACGTTTAAAGTATATGTGTGCATGAGATTGAATGTATGAGCTAGAATTTATGAGCTAAATGTGAAATTGATTGAATGAATCAAGATTGAACAAGTTTGATTAAGATCATGAGATTGAACTTGGCCAATTCAATCACATGTCTAAATCAAGACATGTTCAAACTGATCTTAGATGATATATATGCCAATACATGTTAATTATATGATCTAACCAAGCCTTGAAGTCACATGACTTACAATATAAGGCAAATTGCTCGGTTTAGTATTCTATTGCAGGTTTTGGTTCATATCTTGAGCAAATGAACTCCAAATTGAGTCATTCAAAAGCCCACATGATCCTTATTCAATTTAGAATCTAATTGGCTGAGGAGAAGCATGCTTGACACGGATAAAAACTGAGTTGACACGGTGGTGAAGCTTATTGACCTTTATAAGGGTTATTTTGGTAATTTCACCATTTGGACTTCTCATTCTTATTTGGTCTTCTTCCAACTGATTTATATGATCATATGACACATTTATAAGTCATGTCACATCATGGCAAAAATGAATCTGGAGCAGCACCATGTCTAGGTTCATCCTAGGACAAAATTCCTATTTTTGTGCTAAGGGGTATTCTGGTCTCTTCACTTGCCAATGGATCTTCTAACGTGTTATATATTGGTTATATGATGTTTATATGTGTTTATGTCACATATGGTACGTGCCCTATATTTATGGAAATGGGCAGCACGGTTTCTCAAATGGAATTCTTATGGTTATCACATATATGGTTTTCTTGGAATTCTTGGCATTCTTCATATGGTATTCTATGCTACATGTTGAAGACATAAATGACTATATATTATATGTGTGCACACGGATATTGACGGATATTGGCGCACAAAACTTTCAGCTTTTGAACAAGTCAAGGCAAGTTGAAACAAACCCTATTTTGGTGCTGATTTCAAGTGACTATTCTTGAGCTGTTTTCAACGGCTATTTTGGCTCAAAAATGAAGAAAAATTTCGTATGTTATATGGTCAAGATTCAGGTTATAATGTGTGACAAAAACAAGTCCTACAATGTAGCAAATTTGAAGCAAAAGTCTTTCAACCAATGCCATGCAACGGCTATATGATTGAAGACCAAGTCAAGTTCAAAGGCTTAGCTGAATTCTCTCTATCTTTTAGCTACATTCCAACGGCCATTTAATGTTCAAAATGAGGAGCCAAATTTGTTCAAAATACATGCCAATTCAGCTGCACACATGGCAAGTTATTTACACATGGACATTGCTGATTGGGAGCTGCCTTTTAAACGTTCAAATGAAGTCATTTTCCACCTCATTCCAACGTTTATAATGGGATAAGATGAAGGATAAAAGTTCAGTTTGAAGACCAATTCAAAGCAACAAAAGATAAGCTTAAGTTTGAAAGCTAGAAAAGTGCTGAAATCTCTCCATTCTTCAACCATTCCAACGTCTACTTTGAGGAGCCTTTAGGCTGTCCTCTTGGCTATAAATAGCTCCAAAGGTGAAGAGTAAAAGGGCACCAACGAAAAACAAAAGAAAAGCAAGCAAGACATTCAGCTCTTTGTCTCCATTCTTCTCTTCTACTCTTCTATATTGAAGAACACATTTGCAGCAAGCTTTATGATTGTATAGTTCTTCATTTCTTGTCATTTCAACACCTTTTAAACGACATATTGTAAGGGAGAAGCTGGTGTATAAAGCTTACTCCTTAGAGGTGAGCAAAAGGTGCAAAGGTGCAAAGGTGAAACAAACTAGTTGCTGTTTGTTTTGGTGAAGTCTCTTGAAGAAGTTGGTGAAAAGCTTCTTCCTTTGGCTTTGTAAGGTGACTTTGGTGTTTGGTGTTTAGTGAAATCCAAGAGAAGGTGTCTCTTGGGACTGGAGTAGGTCACATTGACCGAACCAGGATAATTCCTTGTGTTCTTTACTTATTTCCTGCACTTACTGTTTTCTGCCTGAGAATTACACTAACTTGGCACGCATAATTGAACAAGCAAACAGTCTTAGAATTGCATGAATTTTGGATATATTATACTTCAATGTGTTAGCTTTCATTAGCCGCAAGAATCACTAAATTCTAAGGAGTTTAGCATATTCAAATCGTCTTCACAAAATTGTTGCTACATTCTGTGAACAATTCTGACCAGTGTGCAAAACTTGTTCAATTTGAATAGGTTATCCTACGAATCTTGAAGTGAGCCTTATATCAAATTAAACTAGACATCGTAAGGTTTAATTTGACATAAGATTCATCAAAATAGCACGGGTAGATTTTGAGATATCATCGTTTGAAGTTAAGCTAACATTCTGCCTGAAACTGCCAGAATTGCACACTTTACTTATCTTGCTTATTTGAACGTGCAAACTTGCTTGGAATTGACTGAAATTTTTATGACATACTATAAACATTCTAAACTTGATCTCTGCCAAGTTTGAGAGCTTGCACAGGTGTATAAGTGGTTCAACCAAAGCGCTCAAAACAGTGAACTGTTTCTGGAAATTCCAGAATCTGAGGCTAAAGAGGCAAAGGGGTCTTCAAACAAGTTTTTGAAGGTAATTGTAGTGTAATTTCCGCTAACCCACTATTCACCCCCCCCCCCCTCTAGTGGTGCTATACAGGTCCAACAGCAAGTACACCCTAAGCAACCTTGGCTTATTTGCGAATTATATGCTTGAATGATTAGCTCTCTATGATGTGAATTTTAGTCGAATGTTCTAAGAACTATGCATAAGAACTTAGTGATTTTAAAGAAAAGGTGTTGTCTTGATATATGGTTTACTACACGTTTATGTTTGTGCTCAAATCCAAATATGACATGACCCCCCCCACTATGTGCAAGGAACGGGCTGTTATGACAAGTATTGGAGAAATAAGTTAATCTTGTTGAGAATAGACCACATGAAGTTTGAAATGCATGAAGATGGCGTGTGTAGTGTATAAAACGGCAAGGCTGTTTTATTATGACATGTGTGTAGCCTAAGATTATTATTAATCTAGAAATAACTATGTCAAAATAGGTACTGTTAGTAATCCACCTTAGAGAAGTAAGGTTAGTTGGATAGTCATGGACAAGATAAATTGGTAAAAAGCAAAACTACTGGAGCTGGACAGTTTTTAAGTGGTGTATTGCATGGTCTAAAAATGAACCCTAAGAACGTGCAATTTGGCTAAATTTTGACAGGATGGTAGCGTCATATGTTTAGTAAAATTGAGAGGTGGAATTTTGGTAAAAGGACTTGTGGTTTGCCCTTAATAAAAATTTTTTGTAGGAGTAGGTCACTGAGTTCCAGTAAATACTTAACTTGGAAAGAAAATTATTTGACCCCCTTAAGTGTATTGGATTGCCTTGAAAATTTTACAGTACTTACCTAAGACGTAGAGGAATATGTTCATGGGAGAAAATTGCTTAAAATTACTGATTTTACAGGGTAACAATTAAAGGAAAGTCACAGTACAAAATCTGAAAAAACAGGGCCGCAGGGTATAGTGTCTTTTTGAGGCCTTAATACAATTTAATTGGACTTGTATGCGATGTTGGGCCTTTAAATATTACTTCTTAGTGTATTGGCTATGTATCCAGGTGTTAGCCTTAACTGGATAAGGCCTTATGGCCCACGAAACAAAGGTAGGAACGGGTACTGCACTGCTGGACTCAACAGTCCTCTTGTTTAGTAAATTTATGATTAGATGGTTATATCTACCTCGTAAGGTTACGGAATTTTTATAGCATATAGATAAGACTTCATTATGCATATGTGTGGCATAAGTTTATGAAAACAGGCCTTAAATTGATGATTAGTGGCCACATGAATGGAGCGTTAATGCTGGAATATTTTCCATCTTAGGGGACAAGCCGTATAGATCTTGTGAGGTGTATTTAATCATGAACTGCAAGTTGCACATCATGCATTGCATTGTCCCCATTTGCATGATTTATAAGTTTGATTTTATGCCAAAGAAATGAAGAAAAGCTAGTTTTGAAAGAAAGATTTCCGTTTTTGAAAGAATGACTCCAGTTGGTACCATTAATTCCTGGCCAGCATGACCCACTCCAGATCCGGGTTAATTGATCTGAGGATGATTATGACCGTACAGGTCTGGAGAGAATAAAACTGATGATGACATTTATGACCGTTCATGCCTGGAGAGAATAGACCTGATGATAATTATGACCGTCCAGGCCCGGAGAGAATAGACTTGCTAATGACCGTTTAGGCCCGGAGAGAATATACCGGATTACGATGATTGACTGTACGACCGTTTTCGGATCTGGAAAAAATAGATCCGAAGGGAATGAGCCGCTTCAGATTCTGAGATAATAGATCTGAATACTCTCTATTCTTGATATATTTACGATGATGTTTTGAAAGAAAGAATGAACGAATTTATCCTCATTTTATCATGCTGTATCACATGTGCATATTCATACTCGCTGCATTTAATAGCCAGTCGAGTGTTATGTGTAATGCTACTTAGGTTACAACCTGATTATGTACGGTAACTTAAGTTATGATCTTATTGTCGCATAAGTTACGATCTTAATTCTTTTGACGGCCAATGAATTGAAGGTCAGGTATGTGGAAAATCCAAATTCTTGGGATTTGGTTCTTGTGTATACTTTCCATTTAATTCTTGGTTGTTTATGGTTTAATTGCTGATGATGTTGTACCCATCGTCAAACTGCTATATACCCCCGATGTATATGAAGTGGCTTAATAAATAGTCCTAGTTCCCAATTACAATTTTCTACATTCTAATTAGTTTCTTTTTAGGCCCCTTAAGATAAATAATATTCTATAAGTAAATATCTAAATTATAAGTATGGATAATGCTTCATGGTGAAATACCAATTATGCCCTCACAACATTTCAGAAAAAAAAATGGGCGAAAAGAAAATCGGCCATGACCAAGAGGAGGATCTAGAACCATCCTCCTTTACTAATCTAACCAACTACCAAAAAGGGGTTCCCATTAACTAACCCTAAAAAGTTACAAGGGCCATTAAGTAGCCACCCTCACCATGATTATGTCCTAAGACAATTAAGGAACCATCTCCTTCCTCCTCTCTAACCTTTCGGCCGCCCACCCCCATGAAGCCTCCATGAATTATTCTTCACCTAATAAAAAGCAAGTTTCATTCCATCCACTAAATTTCTCTTAAGGCAATATATAAACACTTCAAGAGATTCAAGTACTCAAGGTACCTCTTGAGCAAAGGTGTTCTTAGAAGTACTTCAAGACCATCTCCTTCAACTCTCAAGCTTCAAGCTAGGTAAGGAAGTCTCCTAAACATCTCCTTTAATCTTAAGGCATCAACTTATGAAGCTCACATTGTTCTCCATTTCCCCTAACTACCCGTGGCCTTGCATGTGCCCCTAGGTGAAGAATCTTCAAGCTCCTTGGCATAGGAGTCCTTCAAGTAAACCATTCCAACTCAAGTTCCATATTGGTAAGATTCTGGACATATAGATGTTCATTCTAACCCCTATGAAGCTTAAAAAAATCGGATGTTCCCTAACCCCCATGAACCGTGAGTCTTAGCAAGAAAAAAGGAGGTGATATCTTCAAGCTCTCAAGAAGTGGTGATAATTGGTGGCTAGGTTGCAACACTAAGCTATTTTGGCAAGAAATCTATCTTGAATATAGTTTATTTACCTTTGGATTTAAGGATAATGCTAACCTCCACCTTTGGCTTCAAAACCGTGTACACCACGGTAAAGTAGTAGGAGATCTCAAGCCATTTGATCCACTCTAAACTAAGAAGAAATTCGGACTCAACAAAAAGACAAGTATACATTAGACTTTCATGATTTATTTAAGGAGCTAATGAGTTGAATGTTTAGTCATGGTAAGTTATGATTTTTAGATGACATGATAAACATGAAGTAGTAAAGTTGTGAACTTTGATGAAATGCTAGTGTGAAAGTTTACTCTTTGGCTCATGTTACTTGATGGATATGTTAAGACCCCTCTTTTTAGCATGTATTATGTTACATAATTCGTATATTTGGGGCTGCCATGGTAACATAACAAGGAATGGAATGAATCTTGTATGTTGCATGTTTCATGATGCTTGAAATAGCCAAAATAACAAGTTAAGTGGACTGTTTTCGGGTCTTTTGAAAAACAGCCTTAGAAGACATTTGAAGGTAGTAATGCGTGTTAAAATAAGGTACTATGTCTCCTAAGAATTTTAGTCTAAGCACTCTTGATGAACTATGTTGAGCATAGTGTTAAATCATAAGTTGTGGATTAGTATGTTGTGTGTATGTGTTCGGCCTTAATAGGAGTTTATAGGAAATGGATTGTGTTTATTTTTCCTTATTAGGTGCATGTTTAGGATCTATTTTCATAATGGTTTATGGCTGGAAAATTTGGATATCAAGTGTTGAGTGAAGCCTATGTGTTCTAAGTTGTGCTATAGAGGTTAAAAGTGAAACTAACCATGGCGTTGGTATTTGTGGGGTCGCTTGGTTTCGTCACCGTATGCATTTATAACAATGACCTTATAATCTAAGAATGAATATTTTGGGCTATGTGATATTGTGGTTAATAAGTAGGATTAAAGGTTGAAGGGGTAATGACAAAAGACAAGGAGTGGTTTAAGGAAAAATTTCCAGAACAGAACTGTTTTGAGTGTCGCAATGATTGACCTTGAAATGAACCTTGTGATTGTGCAAATAACCTCAAATTTGGTGTGATGGTAGGCCATTATGTATATCAAGTGTGTGTGGTGGTAAATCGATAAAAAGACTAGTTTTACAATATTAAAGGAGCCTCAAGACGAACCTGTGCAAAACAGAATTCTGGGCGCATATGTTTGAAAAATAATTGTCTAACACTTTAAAGGTCTTGGATTGCCTTGAACTTTTTATGGGAGTCACTTAAAACATTAGGGCAGATGTATATGTAAATAAATCGGCTAAAAGTATCCATTTGAGGGGTTAACAACTGAAGGGAAGTCGGATGAACGTTTCTGGAAATCCGGACAGAATGTTGGGTCATAATTTTTGGGCTTATCCTTAATTTTTAGGCGTGAAGATGGTCTTGGGCTTAGGAAAATTATTCCCTAGTATGTTAACTTTATTTTCCAGGTGGCATATGTGAATAATGGATGATTTAAGGGTCATGAAAACAGAATGGAGCAGGTACTACACAACCGAAAGTTTGGCTGTGACATGTTATTGGATTGTTACGCAATTTTTATGGTTGATAGTTAGGACTCTGATGTGCATGCTGTATAAAAAGGTCGAACGAATAAGTTGTCTTGGTTACATTTTGAGCCAAGGAAAATAAGTGCAAACTGCTGAAAAGTTTTTCAGCCTATGGGATTATGCCTATGTCATGTCCTAAGTAATTTTTAAGATGATTCATGCCATGACTCTCATTGCATTTCATCCCATGTATTACGAATATGATTTTCTCTATGTTTTTCCTCATGCAAGCAAGTTCTTTTTCAAGTACAGAAGTTTCGTTATGCAAGTAAGTTATTTATGGTCCCATGACTTTCAAAAAGAAATGCTCTATGATTTCTGTGCCGGCTAAGAATGCTCATAACCCGAGCCAGACCTGGGGTTAATAGGTTTGATGACATGATATTTTCTGGATTCATTCTGGATCCAGGGTTAATTGGTCCGATGACATGTTCTGGACCCGACCCAGCCCGGGGTTAATCGGCCTGATGACACGTTCTGGACACATCCCAGACCCGGGATTAATTGGTCTGATGACATGTTCTGGACCTGCTCAGATCTGGGGTTAATTGATCTGACACTCTGTTTTCTTTTATGCCTTCTCTATGGGACCAAATGATGATTTTGCCACGACATAACATTATGCATTGCATCTTGCATATTTCATGTGTACTTTGCATGTTGGATCGGTTAAGTTAGGAAGTGATATGATAATGCCAGACTAGTATTATTTGAGTTATGATTAGGTTATATCTTCTGCGGATCAAGGATTAAAGGCCAGGTATGATTAATGTTGGTTCATGGAGTTTTGCATTCATGTTATGATTCTTTATTTATTTCATGATGGTTTATTGCATGCTTGCTGGGTGATTTTATCACTCATACCTTTATTTTCCCCCAAAGCCCGAGAATGCCAATGTTGAGTGGATCGAGGATGAACCGAGAGTGCCATGCCCGTAATCAAGAAGCCGAGAGAAGGCAATGCTTATGGACTTTTGTGCGGACATGATATTTGTACCATGGACTATGTGTGGACCTTTTGGGATTTCGGTTTTACTTCATTTTGTTGGACCGATGTTTTGGACCTAGTATTTCGGCAAGCATGTTTATTTCAAAGTTTTTAATTCTGCCTAAATTTTGCTACTCTGTTAAATGTTAACATGGTAGTCCATGACTTAGTTATGGATTTTCACATGCTATGCATGATGCTTTGTACTCTCCGTAGTGAAGTACGGCGGACCGCATTCGGACGAGGTCCGATGTGGGGCACTATAGGTGATATCAGATCCCAGGCTCTAGATTTCAGGCAGAACGTAGAATTAAGTTATGATCTTAGAAACCTAATTTTGATCTTAGATCTAACCCATGATCTTAGATGAGTGATGGCCTTAGACTAGGGCAACGTAGACCGGATTTAGGAATTTAATTCAAAAGGTAATCCTGACTAATAGAATCTGGATCTCTATACTAAAATATGTCTTTCCTCTTCCTCATTTGAATTTTCTTATGAGAATTATGATTTTAGCCAAAATAATTTGTATTTATCCCAACATTCGTATAAATTTTGACACTCCATAGCGCAGATGGCTCGACCTCGTGGCAGACCTCCTAGGGCTCGACCAGATGCACAAGAGCCAGTTCCTCCTCAGCCACAAGACCCTGTTCCTCCTCCACCGGCTCAAGTCCCCCTGCCACCACCACAGGATCAGAATCCTTCTATTCAAAATAATCCACCCCCACCACCGCAAGCACCTATTCCTCCGGTGATTCCTGATGTACCTTTCAGGCCTTTTTCTAGGTGGTCACACAGATAGGTCATGGCCTAATCCATCAAAATGCTCCGCCTCAGCCACGTGAGCAAGTGAGAGATGCTCAGTATTATTTCGAGAAACTGAAAAGGGCTAATGTACCACCATTCGAATGAAAGCCAGATTCGTACATAGCTGAGAAGTGGTTAGATGAGGTCGAGAACTGTTTTGAGCTAATCCAGGCCTCTGATGAGATGAAAGCTCAAGCTGTGAGTCCCTTTCTGTTAAGTGAAGCGAATCAGTGGTGGAAGACTAACTTGCACCCTTGCCAATACCAATTGCCTAGGAAAGATTCCAGCAAGAATTTCATAAGTTCTACATTCCTCCGTTGGTGAAGTTGCATAAGCGGCATGAGTTTGAATCACTAAAGCAAGAGCCTGGTATGACCGTTGCAGATTATGCCAATAAGTTCATTGCACTGGGAAGATTTCAGCCATCTACCATGAATGATGAATAGACGAAAATGCTGAAATTTGAAAGAGGGTTAAACCCAAGAATTAGAACATGGTTGGTAAATGCAAATCCTACAAATTTTGGAGCTCTTTTGGATGCCTGTTATAGGATTGAGAGAGATATCATTCGTCGAGATGATGTGGGACAGAAGAGGGAAAGGCAAGTGACTGGAAATGAGAAGTTCAGGAAGGTAGCCAAGAAGAAGTTCAGAAGATCTGTTCGTCAAGGGAGATCACAGGGTCAGAATCAGCGCCGCCAGCAGCATCAAGCTAATCAGCAAAAGAATCAAGCTCCACCCCAGCAACCAGCTATACCAGTGTGCCCTCAGTTCCAAAAGAGACATATGGGCGAGTGTCGATGGAAGACTGGACAGTGTTTTGGATGCGGTAAGGATGGCCACCTGATTAGAGATTGTCCAGATAGAGGAGCCCAGCAGCAGCAACAGCCAAGGAACCAATGACCGCGTGCAAATGCAAGGGTGCACGTTATGATAGATGCAGATGTTGAAGAGACGGCAGACGTAGTGCTGATATGGTTTAAAGTTTCATGCCTTAAATATGTTTTGCTTACGCATGCCTATGCTATTACTTAGTTAAATATACATGATTCAGGAGCTATCTTATTATGTAGCATACCCGCGAATGTATTGTCTGACAGTGGCGCCAACCGCTCATTTATCTCCAGAAAGTTTACTAAGAATATCGATCATAAGCCGGTCCGATTAGAATCCCCCTATAGAGTACAGGCAGCCGGTAATCAGGTGCTTGTCTCTCATCATATCTTCAGAAATTGCGCGCTCGAGTTTGATGATCAGCAGTTTGAAGCCGATTTAATTCCCATATCCATGAGTGATTTTGATGTAATTCTTGGTATGGATTGGCTCTCGAAGAACCATGTCCACATTGATTGCCGGAGTAGGAAAGTTATAATCAAGGACCTAGCTCGAGATGAAGTATTATTCCAAGGAGAAGTGATGCGTGCAACTCGTGGGCTCCAACAATTCCACCTTCCAAACGTCCTTCACAAAGGGTTAGGCACAAAGAAGTAAACTTCCCCTTGCTTCCTTAGTGATCAAACGTGTGGACAACGAGCAAGACCAACACTATAAGATGGTCGTTGATCAGGCAAACCAAGATGGCCCTCCTGGACGGCACCTTTTAGCAATGGCAATACCTTCAAAACGCTCAACTTTGAAGGATCTTAACTTAGGTTTTTAATGCAAAACCAAGAAAACAAAGTATCACTCAAAGTGAAGAAAATATCAAGAATTGTTATTCATCGAAAAGGTTGAGTTACAATTCGGCCAAAGGGCCTATTTATAGATGTCTAAGACCTTCCAAATAATCAGATATTATCTAAAAGAAATAGCCAAAAAAACATTTGAATTGAACTTGAAATGGCTAACTATTTGAATTCAAAAACAACTTGAAAATCCTAGCTAAAATCTGGTTGGGATCCTCCTTGTCCAGCCGTGTATATGTTCAGCAAATAAGGCATTATTGAGCTGATTTGATGAGTAGGATAAGGCTGAACTTGAATTCAAAAAGTTGGGTGAGTTTGAATTCAAGATGAGTTTGAATTTGATCTTACTTTGAATTTGTTTCTTGCACATCCATTCCTTTGTTCCAGCCGTGTATAACCAGTCCAAGAGGGTCTCAAAATCTGAATTTGATGATGATAACATGGCTGGAGTTGAATTTAAAAGATGGTTGAAGTTTGAATTCAAATTGAGTTTGAATTTGAATTCAAACTTGGATTCAATTTGAATTGGATCCTATCTCCTATCTTCACTTCAAATATGGCGTGTGTAGGCTGCTGGTTTAGGCTGATTTTATCTTGAATTTGAAGCCTCTATTTGGTTGAAACTTGAATTCAAACCAAGGTTGAATTTAAATTCAAGTCTGGCTTTGAATTCAAATTTAATTTAATCATCATCCTTTGCTTGAATCTGGCCGCCCCCCTTATTGTGTTTGGAAGATGATTGTTGATTTCAATTTGAATAAGAGACTCTATCTTGGACACTTTTGAATTTGTCCTAGCATAGACAAACATTCTCTTCAAACATTCTCTTGAAACATTCTCTTCAAACATTCTCTTGAAACATTCTCTTCAACATTCTCTTCAAACATTCTCTTCAACATTCTCTTCAAACATTCTCTTGTACCTAATGTACCTACAAAGGAAACATATAAAACTAAGATAAGACGACACAAAATAAAATCCGAAAACAAAGAATGTAGACGTGCATGTGATACATGCTCAAATTGAAGGTTCAATGAAATGAACCCAAGGAGTCTTAGGTTCATCTTGAACATGCTTGTACAAGAAGGTGGCAACTTGATGACAAAGTTCCCTCGCCCTCCTTCTTGTCATAGGACCTTTGACCTCTTGGGGCCCTTGATCATCATTGGACCCTTGATCCTCATCAATCCCCCCCTCCTCAAAAGGATTCGTCCTCGAATCAAAAAGGTCATCGTTGAAAGGGGTGAGATCAGCAACATTGAAAGTAGGGGAAACTGAACCATACCTGTCGGGAAGATCGAGGATGTATGCATTGTCACCTATGCGTTTCAATACTTTAAAGGGGCCATCTCCTCGAGGCATCAATTTTGACTTTCTTTCATTGGGAAATCTTTCTTTACGCAAATGTAACCACACTAAATCTCCAGGTTTGAACACAACTCTTTTCCGATGTTTGTTAGCTCGTCTTTCATAAGCTTTGTTTTTCTTTTCTAGTTGTGCTTTAACTTGTTCATGCAATTTCTTTATGTTGTCCGCTTTCTGTTTACCATCAAGACTAGAACGTTCATGCACGGGAATAGGAATCAAATCAATGGGAGACAAGGGATTAAAGCCATACACGATTTCAAATGGACTATGCAAAGTACCGTGATGGACACTCCTATTATATGCAAATTCGATATATGGTAAACAATCTTCCCAATGTTTTATGTGTTTTTGCAAAATGGCACGCAAAAGTTGAGAAAGAGTACGATTAACGACTTCAGTTTGTCCATCCGTTTGTGGGTGTGCGGTGGTGGAAAATAATAACTGTGTACCAAGTTTAGCCCACAAAACGCGCCAAAAATGACTCAAAAATTTCGTATCTCGATCACTTACAATTGTACGTGGCATGCCATGCAATCTAACAATTTCTTTGAAGAACAAATCAGCAACATGTGTGGCATCATCAACTTTCCTACATGCAATGAAATGTGCCATTTTTGAAAATCGATCAACCACAACATAAATGCTATCGCGTCCTCCCCGAGACCTAGGAAGTCCTAAAACAAAGTCCATAGAAATGTCAATCCAAGGGGAATCAGGGACGGGTAAAGGCGTGTAAAGGCCATGTGGTTGGGACTTGGATTTGGCTTGTTTGCAGGTGATGCAATTACCACACAACCTCTCGATGTCTACTCTCATGTGGGGCCAATAGAAATGTTCCTTAAGAGTTTCAAGGGTTTTGAACTGATACGAATATGGTTCGTATGTTAATGTTGTCCCGATCTTTCTTCACTCTCCAAACGTCCTTCAAGCCTTGAATGTGATGGACAATGGTGCCAAGCAACCACCTTCCTTCAAGCCTCCAAAATCGTTTGGTTAGGTGTGTTTGAATCCGCTCAATCCAACACGTCGTTCCGTATCCTTGGATTGTGGATCACCAACAAGGAACACACAATCCTTAATTGGGTCTAGCCTTGATTTAGATATGTGTAAACCAAAGGAAAAACACAAACTTTTATTCAAGAAAACTCAAGAACAAAAGATAACATAAAACACTAGGGTTTTTAGTTCAATGATGAAAAATAGTCTAACTCTTCAAAGAAATGCTAAGTGATCTATATATATGATTACAAGTCTTGTAAAACACTCTCACAAAACGGCTAGGGCTTCCTTGGAGCCTCCATGTGGTGCGCCTCCTTCCTTTTGATGTGCAAGATGCTGAATTTTGTTAATTTAGGTAAGTTCCCTTCTCTTGGCAAATCCCCAATTATTGTCTCAATCCTCAATTGATGTATTATTGCCATTCTTCTAGACTTGCCTTGTGCCTCCTTTGCTCCCATAAAAACGCCAATACCCCTTTCCTTGTGACACAAGCTCTAATTTTGGTAACTTCCTTTTCCTTGAATTGTCTCCTTATTTGCTCCCAATCTTCAATTGTGACTTCCATAATTCATTCCAATCCTTCCAAGCTGATTTATATCATTATGGAAAGTCTCTTAATCACCCTTGAAGACCCTAGGCGGCTGCCCCTTGCCTCAAAATAGCCGAAACCCTAAATTGCATGATTGGGCTTGTTTTGGACTTCTTTCTTGCATCTCTTGTATCTCTTTTTGTGGACTGATTTTGGCAAAACCCAAAACATGAAAGATGCTCCAAATTAAGTCTTCTTTAAGGTCCAGCTGGCCCATGCACGCCCCTTCTCAATTGGAAGCCCAAAATCCCAAAACAGCTTTGTGTGGACAAGCTTGGCCCAAATCTGAGAAGCCCTCCTTTCCAAAGCTCAAAACGTTTGATCCAAGACTTGTAACACCTACAAAACACACTCATACACCAAACATAAGTATTCTAAACAAACGTTAAAAGAAACAAACGAAAAGACAACTAAAAGCCACAGAAACGGCACCAACAAGCGGACTGACTATCATTGGATAATCAGTTCTTAGGCTCAACAATGAGCACCCATTTAGGAGGAACATCCATTGGTTCATCTTGCACATGATTGGTTAGAAAAGAGCCAACATCAAAACCAAGTTGAAAACCATTAAGCCTCTTGGTTTGGCTCCTTGTCAATGTTGTGATATATTATGTTTGAGTGATTGCAAAATGTATATGTGAGCATATGTGTAATTGTTGTGCAAAATGTATATGTGTGCATATGTGTAATTGTTATGATAATTGCAAATAGATATATCATGTTTGAATGATTGGAAGATGCATATGTGAGCATGTATGTGTAACGTTTAAATGTGAAATTGTTTTGGCAAGGCATGAACTTATGAACTTATGAGCTAAATGTGAAATTGCTTGAATGAATCAAGATTGAACAAGTTTGATTAAGATCATGAGATTGAACTTGGCCAATTCAATCACATATCTTAATCAAGACATGTTCAAACTGATCTTAGATTATATATGCCAATACATGTTGTTCAAACTGATCTTAGAAGATATATATGCCAATACATGTTGATAATATGATCTAACCAAGCCTTGAAGTCACATGACTTACAATATAAGGCAAATTGTTCGGTTTAGTATCCTATTGCAGGTTTTGGTTCATATCTTGGGCAAATGAACTCCAAATTGAGTGATTCAAAAGCCCACATGATCCTTATTCAATTTAGAATCTAATTGGCTGAGGAAAAGCATGCTTGACACGGATAAAAACTGACTTGACACGGTGGTGAAGTTTATTGATCTTTATAAGGGTTATCTTGGTAATTTCACCATTTGGACTTCTCATTCTTATTTGGTCTTCTTCCAACGGATTTATATGATCATATGACACATTTATAAGTCATGTCACATCATGGCAAAAATGAATCTGGAGCAGCACCATGTCTAGGTTCATCCTAGGACAAAATTCCTATTTTTGTGCTGAGGGGTATTCTGGTCTTTTCACTTGCCAATGGATCTTCCAACATGTTATATATTGCTTATATGATGTTTATATGTGTTTATGTCACATATGGTACGTGCCCTATATTTATGGAAATGGGCACCATGGTATCTCAAATGGAATTCTTATATTATGGTGATCACATCTATGGTTTTCTTGGAATTCTTGGCATTCTTCATATGGTATTCTATGCTACATGTTGAAGACATAAGTGACTATATATTATATGTGTGCACACGTTTATTAGCACACAAATCATGTTCAAATTTTCAGATTTTGAACAAGTCAAGGCATGTTGAAACAAATCCTATTTTGGTGCTGATTTCAAATGATTATTCTTGTATATTTGGAGCCTTTTTCAACGGCTATCTTGGCTCAAGAATGGAGCAACATTTCGTGTGATATATGATCAAAATTCAGATTATGATGAGTGACAAAAACAAGTCCTACAATGTAGCAAATTTGAAGCAAAAGTCTCTCAACCAAAGCTATATGCAAACGGCTATATTGAAGACCAAGTCAAGCTGAATTCTCTCTATCTTTTAGCTACATTCAAACGGCTATGTGTTCAAAAAATTGGAGACCAATTCAAACTCAAAGGTTGGCTGATTTCTATCTATCTTTGAATTTGTTCTTCAATGCCTATCTTCTAGGCATTCCAACGTCATTTAACATTCAAAATGAGGAGCCATTCCAACGTTTATTTGGTATTCAAAATGAGGAGATAAAGTTGTTCAAAATACATGCCAATTCAGCTGCATACATGGCAAGTTATTTACACATGGATATTGATGATTGGAGCTGTTTTTAAACGGTCAAATGGAGCCAATTTCCACCTCATTCCAACGGCTATAATGGGATAAAAATTCAGATGAAAGACCATGTCAAAGCATTTAAAAAATCAGATTTATCTTGAAAGTCAAATGCTGAATTTTGGTAGCTAAAAAGGTGCTGAAATTTCTCCATTCTCATCCATTCCAAACGGCTACTTTGAGGAGCCTTTAGGCTGTCCTCTTGGCTATAAATAGCACCAAAGATGAAGAGGAAAAACACACCAACGAAAGCAACAAAGAAAGCAAGCAAGACAATTAGCTCTTTGTCTCCATTCTTTTCTTCTTCTCTTCTCTATTGAAGAACACATTTGTAGCAAGCTTTATGATTGTATAGTTCTTCATTTCTTGTCATTTCAACACCTTTCAAACTACATATTGTAAGGGAGAAGCTGGTGTATAAAGCTTACTCCTTAGAGGTGAGCAAAAGGTGCAAAGGTGCAAAGGTGAAACAAACTAGGTGCTGTTTGTTTTGGTGAAGTCTCTTGAAGAAGTTGGTGAAAAGCTTCTTCCTTTGACTTTGTAAGGTGACTTTGGTGTTTGGTGTTTAGTGAAATCCAAGAGAAGGTGTCTCTTGGGACTGGAGTAGGTCACATTGACCGAACCAGGATAATTCCTTGTGTTCTTTACTTATTTCCTGCACTTACTGTTTTCTGCCTGAGAATTACACTAACTTGGCACGCATAATTGAACAAGCAAACAGTCTTAGAATTGCATGAATTTTGGATATATTATACTTCAATGTGTTAGCTTTCATTAGCCGCAAGAATCACTAAATTCTAAGGTGTTTAGCATATTCAAATCATCTTCACAAAATTGTTGCTACATTCTGTGAACAATTCTGACCAGTGTGCAAACTTGTGCAATTTGAATAGGCTATCCTTCGAATCTTGGAGTGAGCCTTATATCAAATTAAACTAGACATCTTGAGGTTTAATTTGACATAAGATTCATCAAAATAGCACGGGTAGATTTTGAGATATTGTTGTTTGAAGTTAAGCTAACATTCTGCCTGAAACTGCCAGAATTGCACACTTTACTTCTCTTGCTTATTTGAACGTGCTAACTTGCTTGGAATTGACTGAATTTTTTATGACATATTATAAACATTCTAAACTTGATCTCTGCCAAGTTTGAGAGCTTGCACAGGTGTATAAGTGGTTCAACCAAAACGTTCAAAGTAGTGAACTGTTTCTGGAAATTCCAGAACCTGAGGCTAAAGAGGCAAAGGGGTCTTCAAACAAGTTTTTGAAGGTAATTATAGTGTAATTTCCGCTAATCCACTATTCACCCCCCCCTCTAGTGGTGCTATACAGGTCCAACAATTGGTATCAGAGCAAGGTTGAGCACCATATTCTTATTTGAGCTGAAAACAGTCTACACTCCAAGTTGCAAAGTTGCTGGAAATTTTCTGGTTGTCTTATATTCTTCATATTTGGTATCTACAACAAGGTGACACTTTCTTTCCTTCTTATAAGTGTTTTAAACGTTTTCTCACACACTAAGAAGCATGTCTAAGTCACATATGAAAATAGAATTAGAAGGCATGTCCACACAAAGACCACCTCTTTTTGATGGAGAAAACTTTAGTCATTGGAAACTTAGGATGAAATTGTTCTTAATGGCTATTGACATAGACTTGTGGTCTATCATTGAAGATGGACCTTATGTGCCTACTAAGCATGTTATAATTGATGGCTTATCAAAAGAAGTTGAGAAATATGGAAAAGATTGGAGTGATGAAGATAAAAAGAAAATGAGTCTTAATGCTAAAGCAATGCAATTATTGTTGAATGGTTTAAGTAGGAGTGAATCTGCCTATGTCTCTTCATGTTTAAGTGCAAAGGATATGTGGAAATGTCTTGAAATGAAGCATGAAGGAACTAATCAAGTAAAGGAATCAAAGATTAACATGTTAATGACTACACTTGAAACATTTCATTTACTGCCTAATGAATCAATTGTTGATATGGATTTAAGGCTTACAAACTTATACAACTCACTTGAATCCCTTGGTAAAACGTTTTTGATGAAAGAAAAAGTGCAAAAAGTTTTGAGAAGTTTGCCAATTGAATGGGATGCCAAGGTTAGTGCCATTGAAGAAAGCAAAGATCTTTCTCAAATAAAACTTGATGAATTGATAGGCTCTTTAAAAGTTTATGAAAACAAGTTGAATATAAGAAAGGCTGAAACTAGTAACAAGTCTAAATCACTTGCATTTGTAACAAATGAACCCGAATCATCTAATCAAGCCGAGTATGAAAGTGATGATGAAAGTGATGAAGAAGACATAATGTTGTTAGCTAGGCGTTTAAGGAAGTTTTTCAAGAAAAGACCAACTAAAAGACAAGCAAAATCAGCTGCCCCTATCAATGTGAAATCTAACAAACAAGATGGTAAATGGTATGATAAAGAACTTAAGTGTTATGAATGTGGCAAACAAGGACACATATCATATGATTGTCCAAACAAGAACAAAAACCGTGACATGGATGAAAAGACAAGGACAAAAACTAGAGTAGAACCTATGCAAAGGAGGAAGAAAGCTCTCAAGGTAAGTTCAAGCACTTGGGATGACACATCTTCATCCGAATCCGAGGAGGAACCTGAAGTTGCACAAACATGTTTGGCTTCAAAGTCTACAAATGAGGTAACATTCGATTCTGACTCTGAATGTGATTTTACTCAAGATGAATTGTTGGATGAATTAGAAAAGTTGCATGATAGATATAAGAAGCTATCCAAGGAGAAGAAAAGAATAGTTGAGGAGAAGAACAAGTTGGAGACGTCTAACTTGAATCTAACTTCACAACTAGAAGTTCTTCAACTTGAATCATCTAACACTATTAGTTCAATGCAAAATCAGATTAAGGAACTTAAGAACAAACATGAAAATGTGCAATGTGTGCAATGTGTTGATTACAACATTTTAAAGTCTAAGTTACATGAAATACAAACTGAATTTGAATCATTAAAAGCATGCAACCTAGACTTGATCAAATCTTTAGAACAATTTAAGAATGGTTCCAACATGTTAGACACTCTTATTGCATCTCAAAAGCATGGAAATGACAAACAAGGTCTTGGATATGTTAAAGAAGCTGAATACACACCTAAGGAAACAACATTTGTATCATCTTCAACCAACATGAAATATAGGCCAAATGCATCTAGAAATGAACCTATTCTGCCCACACCACCTTCATCACAAAGATTGCAAAATGCATCAACATATAGGAAGGTAAATACACCTAGAAACCATGCTTACATGTATACAAGAATGCCTAAACAAAGTAGTATGAAATCTGCTCAAGTTATGTCTTATATGCAACAACATGCTTATGTGAAGAACATGACATACTCTCGGCCTAAATCAGTTTACAACACACGGCCTAGACACACACAACATCTTGCTTATACACGGCCTAGAAACAATGCTTATACACGGCCAAGATGTAACTCATATACATGGCAACATTCAAATGCATATAGAACTTACAATGCTTATTCAACTAGACATAAATGTGCAGCCCCTTTTCCATCATATTCTATGTATCAAAATCCACTATTTGATCATTATATGCAACATAATTTTAACATTTCAAAACCAAGAAAGGTTGTTCAAGTTTGGGTACCTAAAGGTACACTAACATGAACTTAACTTGTCTAACCTTGAAAGGACCCAAAATCAAAGGGTACCTAAGTTGTTATTTACATTTGTAGGTACATAACATCAAAGAAAGACAAGTTGCTGGTTATAACAACAAAGAAGATGAAAAGAACAAAACCAATTGGATAGTTGATAGTGGTTGCTCAAGACATATGACGGGCAACAAAAATTTGTTTAGCACACTTAAGAACATTGCAAAAGGTGGCAAAGTTACCTTTGGAGACAACTACCAAGGCCAAATAATTGGCAAAGGCAAGGTTGGTGATCCAAACAAGTTTGAGATCAAAAACGTCCTACTTGTAAGTAACTTAACCTTTGAGCTTTTAAGTGTTTCTCAACTATGTGACAACAACTTGAATGTTCTCTTCTCCTCCACCTCTTGTAAGATAATGGATAAAAACAATCAAGTTGTGTTAAAAGGAAAACGTGAAGGAAACATATATGTGCTTAACATGGATGATATGCTAAGTAGTAACACAAAATGTCTTGTTTCACATGAATCTGATCCCAATCTTTGGCATAGACGTTTAGGGCACATAGGTATATCAACCTTAGAGAAACTACACGCTAAAAGTCTTGTTAAAGGATTGCCTAAACTTAACTTGAATGATTTTCAACTATGTGAATCTTGTATCAAAGGCAAACATGTTAGAGAATCCCTTAAGCCTAAAACCAAGGTCACAACATCAAGAATACTAGAACTCTTGCATATAGACTTATTTGGTCCATGTAGAACAAGAAGCTTAGGTGGAAGTTATTATGTATGTGTAATAGTTGATGATTTCTCAAGATATACTTGGACATTGTTTCTTGCTTCAAAAGATGAAAGTGCATCATCTATAGCTAATCAAATTAGACAACTTGAAAATGAACATGAATCACATGTTATTAAGATAAGGAGTGATAGAGGTGGTGAGTTTAAAAATAGTAAATTAATCAAATTCTGTAATGAAAAAGGTATAAAACATGAATTCTCCCCACCAAGAACTCCTCAACTTAATGGTGTAGTTGAAAGAAAGAATAGGACTATTCAAGAAGTAGCACGAACAATGATGGTAGAAAACAAAGTACCTAAATTCTTATGGGCTGAAGCAGTAAACACTTCAAGTTATATGATCAACAGACTATCAATAAGAAAGAAATTGAATAAAACACCATTTGAAATCTTAAATGGACGACTCCCAAAAGTAAACTATCTAAAAGTCTTTGGTTGTAAATGCTTTGTATTGAACACAAAAGATAACTTAGATAAGTTTGATCCTAAGTCTGATGAACATATATTTGTGGGATATTCAATGAACTCTAAAGCATATAGATGTTATAATGCACAAACAAGAAAGATAGTTGAATCTATACATGTAAAGTTCAATGAAAATGCATATCTCCAAACAAGTAATCAACATGAAATCTATGTACCAAATGATCAAATACTTCATGATGAAGATGAACTTATCCTACCACCTACAAATGAACAAATTGAAACACCAAATCAAACTCTTGAAATGCATGAAGTTCAAACTCCCCCTACACAAGAACGTGATGAAGAAAATGTGCCTAACCAACCTATTGAACATCATGAACCTATTGAAGATGCACAACCAAGTAATTGGTGGCAAATAAGAGATAAACAAAAGCATCCTCAAGAACTTATCATAGGAGATGTAAATCAAGGGGTTAGAACACGTAGGCAAATAGATCCTAATGAATATGATCAATGGCATGCACTTATATCCCAAATTGAACCTAAGAATGTGAATGATGCCTTAAACGATGCATATTGGATAGATGCAATGCATGAAGAGTTAAACCAATTTGAAAGAAACAATGTGTGGGATTTAGTACCTAAACCCGAGGATAAATCAATCATTGGAACTAAATGGGTGTTTAGGAACAAAATGAATGAACAAGGGGTTGTAGTAAGAAATAAAGCAAGACTTGTAGCTCAAGGATATAATCAAGAAGAGGGTATTGATTACGATGAAACATTTGCCCCCGTAGCAAGATTAGAATCCATACGCCTCTTATTAGCTTTTGCATGTTATAATAACATCAAACTATTCCAAATGGATGTTAAGAGTGCATTCTTAAATGGCTATATCCAAGAAGAAGTTTTTGTTAAACAACCACCAGGCTTTGAAGATCCAAAGAACCCTAATCATGTATATAGACTTAAGAAAGCCTTATATGGTTTGAAACAAGCCCCCCGTGCATGGTATGAAAGATTTGCCAACTTTTTACTAAGAAACAACTTTCAAAGAGGAACCATAGATAGTACCTTATTCTTGAAAAAGAAAGACAAAGATTTGCTTGTAATACAAATATATGTAGATGACATAATCTTTGGTTCAACTAATCTTACCTTAGTAAAAGACTTTGAAGATTGTATGAAGTCTGAGTTTGAAATGTCTATGGTTGGTGAATTAAACTATTTCTTAGGCTTGCAAATAAAACAAACATCAAGTGGTATACATATCAATCAAGCCAAATACATAAAAGATATGATAAAGAAATTCAACTTTGAAAACTTGAAACCATCTCCAACACCAATGTGTACTTCAACAAAATTAGACAAAGATGAAAATGGTGTTGCATTTGATGAAAAACTATATAGGTCTATGATTGGTTCTTTGCTATATCTAACTGCTAGTAGACCTGATATTATGTTTGCAGTATGTATGTGTGCAAGATTTCAAAGTATGCCTAAGTTGTCACACTTTAAAGCTGTAAAAAGAATATTTAGATATCTTCAACATACACCAACATTAGGCTTATGGTATGATAGACAATCTAGTCTAAGTCTACATGCATATTCAGATGCAGATTATGGTGGATGTAGAGTAGATAGAAAGAGCACTAGTGGAACATGTCAATTCCTAGGAAACTCACTAATATCTTGGTTTTCAAAGAAACAATCTAGTGTTGCACTTTCTACTACTGAAGCAGAATATATGGCTTTAAGTCTATGTTGTACTCAACTATTATGGATTAAACAACAACTTTCAGACTTTGAAATACAAGTAAATAATATCCCCATCTATTGTGATAGTACAAGTGCTATAAATTTGTCTAAAAACCCTGTACTACACTCTAAGGCAAAGCATATAGAAGTACGTTATCATTTTCTCCGTGATCATGTTAATCTTGGACATATACACATTGAACATGTTAGAACTGATCAACAAGTAGCTGATATATTCACTAAACCCCTTAATCAAGCTATCTTTGAGACTTTACGTGCAAGACTTGGATTAATTGCTTACAACTGACTACTACACCATTCAGTCTTTTGCATAATTTACAAAATTAAGGGGGAGAAATAAATGTGTATATATATCATGTTAAGGGGGAGATATCATGTTAAGGGGAAGATAGATAACACATTAAGGGGGAGCAGCTTACACTTGATTTAGATGCTTACTTGATTACACAGATTACAACACTTGATTTAGATGCACACTTGATTTAGATGCACACTTGATTTAAATGCTTAATATACACATATGTGGGGTAATTTTGCAAATCATCAAAAGGGGGAGATTGTTGTGATATATTATGTTTGAGTGATTGCAAAATGTATATGTGAGCATATGTGTAATTGTTGTGCAAAATGTATATGTGTGCATATGTGTAATTGTTATGATAATTGCAAATAGATATATCATGTTTGAATGATTGGAAGATGCATATGTGAGCATGTATGTGTAACGTTTAAATGTGAAATTGTTTTGGCAAGGCATGAACTTATGAACTTATGAGCTAAATGTGAAATTGCTTGAATGAATCAAGATTGAACAAGTTTGATTAAGATCATGAGATTGAACTTGGCCAATTCAATCACATATCTTAATCAAGACATGTTCAAACTGATCTTAGATTATATATGCCAATACATGTTGTTCAAACTGATCTTAGAAGATATATATGCCAATACATGTTGATAATATGATCTAACCAAGCCTTGAAGTCACATGACTTACAATATAAGGCAAATTGTTCGGTTTAGTATCCTATTGCAGGTTTTGGTTCATATCTTGGGCAAATGAACTCCAAATTGAGTGATTCAAAAGCCCACATGATCCTTATTCAATTTAGAATCTAATTGGCTGAGGAAAAGCATGCTTGACACGGATAAAAACTGACTTGACACGGTGGTGAAGTTTATTGATCTTTATAAGGGTTATCTTGGTAATTTCACCATTTGGACTTCTCATTCTTATTTGGTCTTCTTCCAACGGATTTATATGATCATATGACACATTTATAAGTCATGTCACATCATGGCAAAAATGAATCTGGAGCAGCACCATGTCTAGGTTCATCCTAGGACAAAATTCCTATTTTTGTGCTGAGGGGTATTCTGGTCTTTTCACTTGCCAATGGATCTTCCAACATGTTATATATTGCTTATATGATGTTTATATGTGTTTATGTCACATATGGTACGTGCCCTATATTTATGGAAATGGGCAGCATGGTATCTCAAATGGAATTCTTATATTATGGTGATCACATCTATGGTTTTCTTGGAATTCTTGGCATTCTTCATATGGTATTCTATGCTACATGTTGAAGACATAAGTGACTATATATTATATGTGTGCACACGTTTATTAGCACACAAATCATGTTCAAATTTTCAGATTTTGAACAAGTCAAGGCATGTTGAAACAAATCCTATTTTGGTGCTGATTTCAAATGATTATTCTTGTATATTTGGAGCCTTTTTCAACGGCTATCTTGGCTCAAGAATGGAGCAACATTTCGTGTGATATATGATCAAAATTCAGATTATGATGAGTGACAAAAACAAGTCCTACAATGTAGCAAATTTGAAGCAAAAGTCTCTCAACCAAAGCTATATGCAAACGGCTATATTGAAGACCAAGTCAAGCTGAATTCTCTCTATCTTTTAGCTACATTCAAACGGCTATGTGTTCAAAAAATTGGAGACCAATTCAAACTCAAAGGTTGGCTGATTTCTATCTATCTTTGAATTTGTTCTTCAATGCCTATCTTCTAGGCATTCCAACGTCATTTAACATTCAAAATGAGGAGCCATTCCAACGTTTATTTGGTATTCAAAATGAGGAGATAAAGTTGTTCAAAATACATGCCAATTCAGCTGCATACATGGCAAGTTATTTACACATGGATATTGATGATTGGAGCTGTTTTTAAACGGTCAAATGGAGCCAATTTCCACCTCATTCCAACGGCTATAATGGGATAAAAATTCAGATGAAAGACCATGTCAAAGCATTTAAAAAATCAGATTTATCTTGAAAGTCAAATGCTGAATTTTGGTAGCTAAAAAGGTGCTGAAATTTCTCCATTCTCATCCATTCCAAACGGCTACTTTGAGGAGCCTTTAGGCTGTCCTCTTGGCTATAAATAGCACCAAAGATGAAGAGGAAAAACACACCAACGAAAGCAACAAAGAAAGCAAGCAAGACAATTAGCTCTTTGTCTCCATTCTTTTCTTCTTCTCTTCTCTATTGAAGAACACATTTGTAGCAAGCTTTATGATTGTATAGTTCTTCATTTCTTGTCATTTCAACACCTTTCAAACTACATATTGTAAGGGAGAAGCTGGTGTATAAAGCTTACTCCTTAGAGGTGAGCAAAAGGTGCAAAGGTGCAAAGGTGAAACAAACTAGGTGCTGTTTGTTTTGGTGAAGTCTCTTGAAGAAGTTGGTGAAAAGCTTCTTCCTTTGACTTTGTAAGGTGACTTTGGTGTTTGGTGTTTAGTGAAATCCAAGAGAAGGTGTCTCTTGGGACTGGAGTAGGTCACATTGACCGAACCAGGATAATTCCTTGTGTTCTTTACTTATTTCCTGCACTTACTGTTTTCTGCCTGAGAATTACACTAACTTGGCACGCATAATTGAACAAGCAAACAGTCTTAGAATTGCATGAATTTTGGATATATTATACTTCAATGTGTTAGCTTTCATTAGCCACAAGAATCACTAAATTCTAAGGTGTTTAGCATATTCAAATCATCTTCACAAAATTGTTGCTACATTCTGTGAACAATTCTGACCAGTGTGCAAACTTGTGCAATTTGAATAGGCTATCCTTCGAATCTTGGAGTGAGCCTTATATCAAATTAAACTAGACATCTTGAGGTTTAATTTGACATAAGATTCATCAAAATAGCACGGGTAGATTTTGAGATATTGTTGTTTGAAGTTAAGCTAACATTCTGCCTGAAACTGCCAGAATTGCACACTTTACTTCTCTTGCTTATTTGAACGTGCTAACTTGCTTGGAATTGACTGAATTTTTTATGACATATTATAAACATTCTAAACTTGATCTCTGCCAAGTTTGAGAGCTTGCACAGGTGTATAAGTGGTTCAACCAAAACGTTCAAAGTAGTGAACTGTTTCTGGAAATTCCAGAACCTGAGGCTAAAGAGGCAAAGGGGTCTTCAAACAAGTTTTTGAAGGTAATTATAGTGTAATTTCCGCTAATCCACTATTCACCCCCCCCTCTAGTGGTGCTATACAGGTCCAACAGTCAAAGGCCCCTTATGGTTAAGGGCACCTTGTGCAAGCTCCTCATTAGGGGGCTGCTCCTCAGCCTCATCAATCCCCCCCTCCTCAAAAGGATTCGCCCTCGAATCATCAAGATAAAAATGCTCAAAAGGGGAAAGATCACTTACATTGAAGGTGTTGGAAACTGAACCATACCTGTCTGGAGGAAGATCAAGCACATAAGCATTTGGACCAACCTTTTGAATGACCTTAAAAGGTCCATCTCCTCGAGGCATAAGCTTGGACTTCCTCTCCTTAGGAAATCGTTCCTTCCTTAAATGCAACCAAACAAGATCTCCAGGATAAAACACAACATCTTTTCTATGCTTATTAGCTTGTTTGGCATACTGTCTATTCTTTCGTTCAAGTTGAAGTTTAACTTTTCATGCAACTTTTTGATCATTTCAGCTCGTTGTTTACCATCCATGCTAGTACGCTCATCAATTGGAATAGGCAACAAATCAAGTGGGGAATGGGGTAGAAAACCATAGACAACTTCAAAAGGGGAATACAAAGACCCACTATGAACAGCCCTATTATAAGCAAACTCTATATGTGGTAAACATTCTTCCCAATTTTTCAGATTGCTTTGGATTAAGGCACGCAACATTTGTGACAAGGTTCGATTCACCACTTCAGTTTGGCCATCTGTTTGTGGATGTGCAGTAGTAGAAAACAAAAGTTTAGTTCCCAACTTGCTCCAAAGTACACGCCAAAAATGACTCAAGAATTTACTGTCCCTATCACTAACAATTGTTTTAGGCATGCCATGCAATCGAACAACTTCTTTAAAGAACAGATTTGCAATGTAAGAAGCATCATCTACTTTGTGACAAGCAATAAAGTGTGCCATCTTAGAGAATCTGTCTACCACAACAAAGACACTATCTCTACCACCTTTCGATCTAGGTAAGCCAAGAACAAAGTCCATAGAAATGTCCTCCCAAGGTGCACTAGGTACGTCCAAGGGTGTGTACAAACCATGAGGTTGCGTTTTGGACTTAGCCTGCCTACAAGTGATGCAACTACTACAAACCTTTGCAACATCTGATTTCATGTGAGGCCAAAAGAAATGTTCCTTTAAAGTTTCTAAAGTTTTAAAAACTCCAAAGTGTCCCATTAGCCCGCCCCCATGTGCTTCCTTAACCAACAATTCACGCATTGATCCCTTAGGAATGCATAATCGTTTCTCCTTAAACAAATAGCCATCATGCAAATAAAATTTACCAAAAGGAGAATCAACACATGCATCATAAATGGAAGCAAAATCAGAATCGTCCTTATACAATTCCTTAACAAATTCAAAGCCAAGCAAGTGTGAAGACAACTTAGTAATCAAAGTATACCTTCTAGACAAAGCATCAGCAACTATGTTATCTTTTCCTTGCTTATACTTAATGACATAAGGAAATTGCTCAATAAACTCAACCCACTTTGCATGCCTCTTATTCAGTTTTCCTTGACTTTTAAGGTACTTCAAACTTTCATGATCAGTATGAATGACAAACTCTTTGGGTTGCAGGTAGTGTTGCCAAGTTTGTAAGGACCTTACCAAAGCATACAACTCCTTATCATAAGTAGGGTAGTTCAATGCAGCACCTTTCAACTTTTCACTAAAATAAGCAATAGGATGCTTACCTTGGGTTAGAACAGCTCCAATTCCCACGCCACTTGCATCACACTCTATCTCAAATGTATCATCAAAGTTGGGCAACTTCAAGATAGGTGCTGTAGTGAGACGTCTTTTAAGCTCATCAAACGCCCTTTGTTGGGCGTCCCCCCCAATGGAATCCAACCTCTTTCTTGACGATCTCATTCAATGGTGCGGCTACGGTTGAAAAGTCTTTGACAAACCGCCTATAAAAACCTGCCAAACCATGAAAGCTCCTCACTTCTCCCACACTCTTTGGTGTAGGCCATTCAAGGATGGATTTCACCTTGTCTTGATCCATTTCAATCCCTGCAGAACTGATTACAAAACCAAGAAAAATAACTTTGTCCAAACAAAAAGAACATTTCTTAAAGTTAGCATAAAGTTTTTCTTTCCTTAGCTTTTCAAAAACAGCTCTTATGTGATCTAAATGCTCTTCTAAGGTCTTAGAATAGATCAAGATGTCATCAAAATAAACCACAACAAACTTGCCAATAAAAGCTCTCAAAACTTCATTCATTAGCCTCATGAATGTACTAGGTGCATTAGTTAACCCAAAAGGCATAACTAACCATTCATACAATCCAAATTTAGTTTTAAAAGCTGTTTTCCATTCATCACCCTCTCTTATCCTCACTTGAAAATAACCACTTTTCAAATCAATTTTCGTATACCATTGTGAACCATGCAACATATCAAGCATATCATCAAGTCTAGGGATGGGATACCTATACTTTACAGTGATTTTGTTGATGGCCCTACAATCTGTACACATCCTCCAAGTGCCATCTTTTTTTGGAACAAGGATGACTGGCACTGCACTTGGACTCATGCTTTCCCTTACCTTCTCTTTGGCCAAGAGATCCTCCACTTGCCTTTGTATCTCCTTTGTTTCCTCCGGATTGGCTCTATAAGCTGGCCTATTAGGTAGGACAGCCCCTGGAATAAAGTCAATGTGGTGCTCAATCCCTCTTAAAGGTGGCAACCCATGTGGCTCCTCCTCGGGAAACAAATCTGCAAATTCTTCCAACAAAGAAACAACACCACTAGGCAAGGTAGATGGTAAGTCATTCTTAGAAAACAAGCATGCAACACTATCTTTGTAAAGCATCACCAAAACAGTTTTATTATCATACAATGCATGGGTAACTTCACGAGATTTTGCAAAGAAAGCATGCTTCTTAGGTGGACGTGAAATTTGTGGTGTGGATGCTTGTGAAAGTGTTTGAACCGTGGGTGAGGGTGGACTGGTTTGGGCCGTGGGTTGTGTACCCTTGGCCGAGGAGTTTGTAGCCTCCAAAAGGCTTCTTCTCTCCTTTTTAAGAACCTCTAAGAACCTTTTTTCAGCCTCCTTTTCCTTAGGATCTGAATGGTTCTTCTTCATCCTCTTAGCATCCTCATAAACTTTATGTGGAGACAATGCATGCAACTTAAACTTTTTGCCATTAAAAGTAAAAGCATACATGTTCAATCTACCATCATAAATAACATGCTTGTCAAACTGCCAAGGTCTACCCAACAAAATATGACTAGCATGCATAGGAGCTACATCACACAAAATTTCATCTTTGTAACCGCCAATAGATAAAGAAATCAGAACTTGTTTAGACACATGAATCTCACCACAATCATTTAGCCAAGATAACCTATAGGGATGGGAATGATCAATCATAGGTAAATCTAGCTTTCTAACAAGTTCAATACTTGCAACATTAGCACAAGAACCACTATCAATAATTAAAGTGCAAGTTTTGCCTTTTACCAAACAATGGATGTGGAAAATGTTCTCCCTTTGCAAGTTTTCTTCTTCCTCCTTCATGTGTGCACTTAAGGCTTTTCTTACCACAAGAAAGTCCTTATATGCACCCTCTTCATCACTCTTTATCTCCTCAGCTGAGTCCTCTTGGTATTCTTCCTTTGGGGCGTCTTCTTCCTCCTCTTCTGAATAGAATTCATTGGTTTCCTCAAGGTACAACACTTTCTTGGCATTAGGGCAGTCCCTTGCATAGTGTCCTCTCCCTCTACATTTAAAACACTCAATCTCCCTTGTTCTTGGAGGGTTTGCGGGTGCTTTGCCTTTGTTTTTGTCATTTTGACCTAGATTTGCTCCGTTGGTCCTTTGAGTGAAGTGTGGCTTATTTGGAGCGCTAGAACCGTTTTGGCCGAATGTGTTTGAACTTGGCCGTGCTCCTCCATTGCCATTAGACCTAGGCTGCACCTTAGAAAAAGAAGAAGCATTAGTTCTAAAACCAAATCCACTAGAAGAAGAACGTACCTTTAATTGCCGCTCAATTTTCTCAGCTTTGTGAACCATGGAATTGAGATCAACGTAGGTGGTGAGTTCAAGTTGAAACCCAATCTCCTTATTAAGACCTCCCAAAAATCGAGCCATGGTTGCCTCCTCGGTTTCTTCAGTATCAGTTTTTATCAACAAACTCTCTAACTCCTTAAAGTGATGAGCCAAATGGGGGCTGAAAACGTTGCCAAGGATGTTGTCCTCTATTCCAAATTGATTTGAACCCAAGCTATGTCAAAGAACATCTTAAAGATACCCTTTAAGCTTTAACCTTTGTTCTTGGCTCAATCTATGCCAAACCTCTTCCTCTTTGGCACTCCAACACACCTAAAACCTCTATGAGACCCTAAGATGCTTGTAAACCAAATAAAGAAGTAAATGCAAACAAGTTCTAGGCTGGAACTTGTATGAAAACCGTTAGGTGGTTTTGATCCTCAACTTGAAATGTTGAAAATTTCTTTGAAGGAAATTCTGGTTTTGTATTTGATAAGTGTTGTGAATTACATTCAGCTTCTAAGACTACTTATAACAAACGAAAATAAACAAGGTACAAGGTTTAGAATACAAAGTATAAGCCTAGGAATAACATGCTTTCTTTTTGATCAAGTTGGTGCAACTTTCGGTTGAGAGGACCTGGTTGCTTCCTTCTTCTTCTTTGCTTGTCTTTGAGCCATTGTTTTGATTGGTTTAAACATTGAGCAGCTTGCTTGAGAAGGGCTTTGATTGGTTGCAAGTTGTCTTTGAATCTTCAAGCCTTTTAGTCTCAAACCAACGGTTTGTTCAAAGGATTTGATTGGAGTAAATTTTGTGCAGCTTGTATCCTTGACTTTCAACTTGTTTTGTGATTGGTTTGAAGGTTTGCAAGACTCCTTTTAATTGGTTCATGATGTGAGCAGCTTGTACACTTATATTAATGTGAAGAACATTGCTTGAAGCTTGGAGCAACTTGGCTTGGTCATCATTGGCGTGGAGGACAGTCTTGGTGTTTGACATGAGAGCTTGTCACCTCTTTGCTTGTCACCCCTCTTTGCTTGGATAAAAATTCAGGTTTGAATTGCATCTTCAAGCTAAAACGTGTACCTAAAAGACAAGGCAAGAATACAACACAAACTATCCTAAAACAAAGTTAACAAACTAAGAATATTAAAAGGAACATATAAAGATATGTACAACATGCATTTGATACAACTAGATCATAGCTTGTATCATATAAACCCAATGGATGTCATCTTTGCTTGGCTCATCCTCTTCATGCCTGTAAAGGAATGATTCAACACAATGTAACAATTTCTTAGCCATACTCCTTGTTATGGGACCATTGTGTGGCAATGAGGTGTCATCGTCAGTGTTTGCATCTACAAGGTTAGGCTGTAGCTCATCATTCCCTCCCACTTGAAAAGGATTCGTCCTCGAATCTGAATCAATACTAAACGGAGAAAGGTCAGCAACATTAAAAGTTTTAGAGATAGGGCCATACCTTTCTTCAGGAAGATCGAGAACATAGGCATTATCACCAAGTCGTTTCAACACTTTGAACGGTCCATCGCCTCTTGGCTTCAATTTGGAGTCCCTTTCCTTAGGGAATCTTTCTTTTCTCAAGTGTAACCAAACAAGATCTCCAGGCTCAAATATAACAACTTTACGATTCCTGTTGGCTCTATTGGCATACACTTTATTCTTAGCTTCAAGTTGTGACTTAACCTTTTCATGCAATTCTTTCACAAGTTTTGCTTTTCGTTCACCATCTAAACTAACACGTTCATGAACAGGTATGGGAACAAGATCAAGCGGGGGACAAAGGGTTAAAGCCATAAACAACTTCAAAAGGAGAATGCAATGTTCCACTATGAACAACTCTATTGTATGCAAACTCAATGTAAGCTAAGCAATCTTCCCAATTCTTTAGATTCTTTTGAATGACAACACGTAAAAGTTGAGACAAAGTTCTATTAACGACTTCAGTTTGACCATCGGTTTGTGGGTGAGCAGTTGTGGAAAATAGCAATTAGTACCAAGTTTACTCCACAAAACACGCCAGAAATGACTCAGAAACTTTGTATCTCTATCACTAACAATCGTACGTGGCATGCCATGCAATCTAACAATTTCCTTAAAGAACAAATCAGCAATATGAACAGCATCATCAACCTTCTTACATGCAATAAAATGTGCCATTTTGGAAAATCTATCAACAACAACAAAGATGCTATCTTACCAGTTTTGGATCGGGGCAATCCCATTACAAAGTCCATAGAATATCAGTCCAAGGTGAGCTTGGAACAGATAAGGAGTGTACAATCCATGTGGTTGTGTTCTAGATTTTGCTTGTTTGCAAGTAATACATTGGTCACAAATCTTATCAACATGTGCTCTCATATGCGGCCAGAAGAAATGTTCCTTAAGTGTTTCCAAAGTTTTAATGAGCCAAAATGACCCATCAAACCTCCTCCATGAGCTTCTTTTATCAACAACTCTCTTAATGAACACATTGGTACACATAACTTATGTTCTTTAAACAAGTAACCATCATGCAAGTAATATTTAGCAAAAGGTGAATCAGTGCATGCTTGATATAGAACTAAAGTCATGATCAGAATGATACATCTCTTTGATAGATTCAAAACCAAACATGTTACATGAAAGAGTAGTAATCAAAGTATAACGACGAGATAAGGCATCAGCAACAACATTTCTTTTCCTTGTTTATACTTGATCACATAAGGGAATTGTTCAATGAATTCAACCCACTTGGCATGTCTTTTGTTCAGTTTTCCTTGACCCTTTAGATACTTAAGGCTTTCATGATCAGTATGAATCACAAATTCCTTAGGTTGCAGATAATGTTGCCAAGTTTGTAAAGAACGGACCAGTGCGTACAATTCTTTATCATAGGTTGAATAATTGACGGAAGCTCCTTTCAATTTCTCACTAAAGTAGGCAACAGGTTTGTTACCTTGATGCAATACGGCTCCAATGCCAACTCCACTGGCATCACATTCAACTTCAAACATTTCATCAAAATTGGGCAATCTCAGGATGGGTGCAGAAGTTAGACGTTTCTTAAGTTCTTCAAAGGCTTGTTGTTGTGATTCTCCCCATTCAAATCTTACATCTTTCTTGACTAATTCATTTAAGGGTGCAGCTATGGTAGAGAAATCCTTCACAAAACGTCTATAGAAACTAGCTAATCCATGAAAACTCCTAATATCTCCAGCAGACTTAGGGGTTGGCCACTCAGTTATGGATTTAACTTTCTCTTGATCCACCTCAATTCCTTCAGCACTAATCACAAATCCTAAGAATGTAACCTTCTCCAGACAGAAAGAACACTTCTTGAAGTTAGCATACAGCTTCTCTTTCTGTAGGGTGACAAAAACGGCTCTTAGATGGTTCAGGTGTTCACCTAGGGTTTTGGAGTAGATAAGAATGTCATCAAAGTATACTACTACAAATTTCCCTATGAATCTCCTTAAGACTTCATTCATTAACCTCATGAAAGTACTAGGGGCATTGGTTAAACCAAAGGGCATAACTAACCATTCGTACAATCCAAACTTAGTCTTAAAGGCAGTTTTCCATTCATCACCTTCCCTAATTCTGACTTGGAAATATCCTTGCTTAAGATCTACTTTGCTAAAGCACTTAGACCCATGTAACATATCCAGCATGTCATCCAACCTAGGAATAGGGTACCTATACTTCACAGTGATCTTATTGATGGCTCTACAGTCAGTACACATTCTCCAAGTTCCATCTTTCTTAGGGACAATGATTACCGGAACAGCACACGGACTCATACTCTCTCTTACTTTACCTTGACTCAATAATCCTCAACTTGCTTTTGGATTTCCTTAGTTTCCTCTGGATTGGCTCTATAGGCAGGTCTGTTTGGGAGAACAGCTCCTGGAATGAAATCTATTTGATGCTCAATGCCTCTTAGAGGGGGTAAACCTGGGGGATCTCCTTCAGGAAACAAGCTAGAAAATTCTTGAAGTAAAGATGCAACTCCACTAGGTAAAGTAGATGGTATCTCAGATGAAGAGAATAGAGATTCTTTGTAAAGCAAGATATAAACATTTTTGTTTGAATTGATAGCATGGATACCTCACTTTGAGATGCAAAGAAAGCGTTTTTCTTAGGGATGGCTCAGCAGAGACTTTGTTTTCTTTTGGTTCAACTTTAAGATGAGAACTTCTTAGTTGGTGTTCTTTGATAAAGATCCTTTCTAATTCCTTTTCTTTTGGATCATTGTAGCTTTTTAACATTCGTTGTTGATCCTCAAAGACTTTGTGTGGGGGTAAGGCATTTAATTTGAACAGCTTGTTGTTATGCCTAAAGGAATATCTATTTAGGTAACCATCATACGTAACCTTGTTGTCAAATTGCCACGGTCTACCTAATAAGATATGACTTGATTGCATAGGGGCTACGTCACATAACACCCTCAGCAAAATACCCACCAATTGACAAAGGAACTAGAGCTTGCTTTGTTACTTTAAACTTCACCACACTCATTAAGCCACGTAAGTCTATAAGGATGGGGGTGATTCAATAAAGGTAACTCAAGTTTCCTAACAAGTTCAAAACTTGCCACATTGGTACATGAACCGGAGTCAATGATTAAAGTGCAGACTTTCTTTTTAATCATACAGTGAATGTGGAATATGTTCTCTCTTTGTATGTCAGGTTCTTCAGTTTTAATTTGGGCACTTAGGGCTCGACGGACAACTAAGAACTCTCTTGTTTCACACTCATTAGTCTCTTCACTAATCTCTTCTTCTTCCTCACATGTTTGCTCAATTTCTTGTTTTTCTTCACTCTCTTCCAATTCTTCCTCAGAATAATACTCATTAGACTCTTCAATAAACATGATGCGTTTAGGGTTGGGACATTGATTAGCAAAATGACCTTTTCCTAAGCATTTAAAACATTGAATATCACGAGTCTTAACATTAGGCGTACCTTCCACCTTGGCTTTGCCTTTATCAGGGATTGGAAACCTTGGACGATTTTGGATGTTCTGGGTTGATTTTCCTTGGAATCCACGGCCTTGACCTTGTTGTGGACGGAATGGCGTCCTGGGCTGTGTTCTAGGAAAACTCAAAGGATTAGTCCTAAAAGAAGGGTTGGAAGTTTTTACCTTCAATTGTCTTTCCACTTTCTCAGCAATGTGAACCATAGAAGTCAGATCAGAGTAAGGTGTGAGTTCCACCTTGAATGCAATCTCTTTGTTCAAGCCAGCTAGAATCTAGCCATTGTGGCTCTCCTCAGCTTCTTCTATGTTAGCCCTGGTAAGCAAATGTTCTAACTCTTTATAAAATTCATCGACAGATTCTATTACCTTGAGAAAGTTGTTGCAATTTCTGGAAAACGCTTCTTTCATAGGAAGGAGATATGAATCTCTTCCTCATCTCTTGTTTCAGCTCGGACCAAGTGACAACAGGGGGTTTGTCTTGTTCTTCTCCTGGTGTTCTTCAGTTGTTCCCACCAAAGTAAAGCATAATCTACAATTCAAAAGTTGCATACCGCACTTTGGCCAATTCAGGAATAGTTAGTGCAAGAATACATATGATCTACTTTTGTTTCCCATTGCAGATAAGCTTCAGGATCACTTTTCCCTTGGAAGGAGGGGGAATGGTCAGTTTTAGTAGTAATGAACTCTTCTTCAAGATGTTCATTCCTATCAGGTTGACGTTCATCATATCTCTCTTCTACGTAGGTTTCTTCATTATACTCAGGGAGACTATCAAATCTTTCCTCAAAAGAAATGTTCCTACGACCACCATTACTACCTCGACTCGACTTCTACCTCTATGTGATGTGACTCTTCTAGGTTGAACATAAGACTCATTAGCATAAGAGGTGCCTTCTTGAAAAGGTATACTAGGTTCCTTTTGATCTGAGATTGGCTTTTCTACGTTGTTTATCCTTGTTTGTTATCCTCTATGTCACTTCTCATAAACCAAATTGATTAACAAGGAAAGTGAGGGTTTGTTGGATATTCTCGAGGGTAACAGGGACTGGGGATGGGACAGTGTAGATGGGGACGGGGATGATGCATTATCTTTCTGTTGGGGACCCATGATTCAGAAAACCAATCTCAAAAGCCAATAAATATTGACAAGATGCAAATACTCTACTTTATGTTGACAATTGTTTAAAACAGCAACTTGGACTATTTCTCCTAAGATTCAAGTAAATCACAGAAGTCAAATTGTTGTTCGGGCTGAAAGAAATCTACGGGGTTGTTTTTAAGACAATACCTCAATTTACTTTACAGCATATGCAATTATCATTGTAGTAAAGCGAAAGTAAAGACACACAAACAAAGTGCTAGCAAGGGTTTGCTTTAGAAACTTTCAATATTTCAAAAACTACAACACTTTGGGGTTTGGTTTGGGTGTGTTTTCTTTCTTTGGAGCTTTGCACGGGATTTTCCCTTTATGAAACGTTTAACTTTGGGCTTTTCCTCACTTGGCTTTCTTGTGCAATTCTCTCTTTGTCTTGCCTCTTACTTGTTGACAATTTTTGGCTTTTCTCTCGCGTATTTCTCAATCAAGCTTATTTTCTTTCTTTGGACGTTTTTTTGCTTGATTGTTGTGAGACTACTGCTCAACGGCCTACATGAGACATTGCCCACGGCCTTTAATGCACAAGGTTGGTTGTATTTGGAATTTGAAAGTTCCTCGTACACAACACGGCTAACACTATGTAGTGGGAATTCAATTCACAATCACAACAAGATCAAATTGTATATAGTGCAATGTAAGTTCAGAAATTGATCTAAACAACAATGGGAAAGCTCTTTAACAATGTGGGGCTTAAACAATTCCTAATTTTCAGAATATATCTAAGTCCAACAAGTTTGTTTGAAACAATTGAAATCAACAAAAAGATAAGACTATTAGCATATAGCAAGATTTCAAATGAGCTTTAAAAGGTTGTTTTGATCCACACGGTTTTTGGGCATTTGTTCTTTCTTCTATTTTCTGTTTTTGATGCAAGTGATCTAACTAGTTCTAATATGGCTAAATGCAATTTAGTTGAGCCTAAATGAAGTGCACAATGGCCGGTTACTAGTACTAATGGAAAATCAGTTTTGATGCTAAGTATGCTTCCTTGTTTTGTTTTTGTTTTCAAGTGATCTAACCTACTTGTTTTTGTTTGGTTTTTGTTTGTATGATGCAATCAGAATCTAAAACTAAATGAACTAGATGCAAGTGTTTTAAAGCCTACTTATCAAACGTTCATGTACTAGAAGACTAGGCAGCACACTCTATTTAGCTAAGCTACTTGTTTTGGTTTTTGTTTTCGGTTTTCTAGTGCCAAACTAATCAGCCAACTAAAATACTTAAAGTATGATGTAAACTAGCCTAAACTAAGCTAAAGATGGCAGCACTAAAACGTTACAAATGGTTTGTTCACAAGTACTAAAAACAGGATTTTAACTATGTGAATACAAGCTAAAGTTTCAACTAATCTAGTTTTGTGTTCAAGTTTTCTGATTTTAAGGACACAACTAAACTAACACTTAAACTACTTGATTAAGGACTAATGAAGATCAACTAAGCTAGATATGGCAGCATATAAAACGTTTCAAAACAGTTTGCACATATGAACTAAAAACAGAATTTCTAACTACTACAACTTGATGATTAACCAAACTATCAACTAGCCTATTTGTGTTCAAGGTTTTCTGATTTAAGGAGTCAATCAAACTACCATTTAAAACTACTAGATTAGTGTCTAATGAACAATATCTAAGCTAGGTTGAACACTCACAAGCTGGCCACACACGGTTTTTGCTTCAAGATACCAAACAGCTCCTAACACACCTAAAACTAGTCTAAGTTGTTCTTGTGGTCAGTTTTCGTTTTGCCTACTTAACTAAGTTACCAAACTATAGTATACTATCTAACAACACTTTAAAACATAATCTAACTATTAAAACAAACAACAACTAAACGTACTAGAAATCAGTTCAACATTGGGCAGCAACATTCATATGCAAATCTAATCAAATGTAAACATGAATAGAAGACTAACCAAGGCTCTGATACCAATTGATGAGCCAATGGGGCTGAAAACGTTGCCAAGGATGTTGTCCTCTATTCCAAATTGATTTGAACCCAAGCTATGTCAAAGAACATCTTAAAGATACCCTTTAAGCTTTAACCTTTGTTCTTGGCTCAATCTATGCCAAACCTCTTCCTCTTTGGCACTCCAACACACCTAAACCTCTATGAGACCCTAAGATGCTTGTAACCAAATAAAGAAGTAATGCAAACAAGTTCTAGGCTGGAACTTGTATGAAAACCGTTAGGTGGTTTTGATCCTCAACTTGAAATGTTGAAATTTCTTTGAAGGAAATTCTGGTTTTGTATTTGATAAGTGTTGTGAATTACATTCAGCTTCTAAGACTACTTATAACAAACGAAAATAAACAAGGTACAAGGTTTAGAATACAAAGTATAAGCCTAGGAATAACATGCTTTCTTTTTGATCAAGTTGGTGCAACTTTCGGTTGAGAGGACCTGGTTGCTTCCTTCTTCTTCTTTGCTTGTCTTTGAGCCATTGTTTTGATTGGTTTAAACATTGAGCAGCTTGCTTGAGAAAGGGCTTTGATTGGTTGCAAGTTGTCTTTGAATCTTCAAGCCTTTTAGTCTCAACCAACGGTTTGTTCAAAGGATTTGATTGGAGTAAATTTTGTGCAGCTTGTATCCTTGACTTTCAACTTGTTTTGTGATTGGTTTGAAGGTTTGCAAGACTCCTTTAATTGGTTCATGATGTGAGCAGCTTGTACACTTATATTAATGTGAAGAACATTGCTTGAAGCTTGGAGCAACTTGGCTTGGTCATCATTGGCGTGGAGGACAAGTCTTGGTGTTTGACATGAGAGCTTGTCACCTCTTTGCTTGTCACCTCTTTGCTTGGATAAAAATTCAGGTTTGAATTGCATCTTCAAGCTAAAAACGTGTACCTAAAAGACAAGGCAAGAATACAACACAAACTATCCTAAAACAAAGTTAACAAACTAAGAATATTAAAAGGAACATATAAAGATATGTACAACATGCATTTGATACAACTAGATCATAGCTTGTATCATATAAACCCAATGGATGTCATCTTTGCTTGGCTCATCCTCTTCATGCCTGTAAAGGAATGATTCAACACAATGTAACAATTTCTTAGCCATACTCCTTGTTATGGGACCATTGTGTGGCAATGAGGTGTCATCGTCAGTGTTTGCATCTACAAGGTTAGGCTGTAGCTCATCATAAAGTATTCATCCACACTTTTATTTCCTTGAGTTAGGCATTGCAACTTTTGGAACATGGATCTCTCGTAAGATTCTGGAATGAATTTCTTTCTCATCTCATATTTCATCTCATCCCAAGTTCCAATTGTGGGTTGTCTAGTCCTTCTTCTTATGCTTTGAGTTTGGTCCCACCAATTCAAGGCATATTCCAAGAATTCTATACTTGCATATCTCACTTTTTGCAACTCGGTATAGTTGGTATAGGAAAAGATCATGTCAACTTTTCTCTCCCACTCAATGTAAGCTTCAGGGTCACTTTTACCATAAAAGGGTGGAATGTTTATTTTTGTTTTCAAATAATCATCCTCTTGGGGTACATACCTTCTAGGTTGTATTCGGCCTTGAGGTCTTGGGTATACCTCCTCAACCTCTTCCTCTTCATAGAAGTCATTCCATTCTTCCCTAACAGGTTGTGGTCTCACTCCGTGTCTCCTATCGCCTCTACCCCCTTGCTCCTCCTCTACCTCCCATGCTTGTGGATCCCTTAGGTTCAGTGCCACGGGATGTTTGGCCTTGGTTTTGATGTGGGGGCTGTTCTTGGGTAGGGGGTGTGTTGGATGTCATCCTCGCTTCCCACTCATCCAATCTAGATTGCATGGTAGCAAGCATTTGTGCCATCTTTTCCATAGAAAATTCCACTTTGTCTCCTCCTCCTTGGGTACTGTTTGACCCCTCCATGGCAACCTGAAACGCTTTCACAAACAAGAAAAGAAGAAAACTAACACAAGAAACAAAGCGAGTCGTTAGTGAAAACAAAAAAAAGGAAAACGAAAATTCTGTTTGGCCTTTTTTTGTTGTCCTCCCTTGTTTTCTCTCAATTGTTCAAGTGTTTTTCCTTGGCCAATCGTGAGCTAGAACCTCTTAAGGCAAGTCCCAATTTGGATAACCACAATCTGTTTCGTTTTCTTTCCTTGCAAGCTTCTTTTGCCTTCAAAAACACCAATTGATCAACAAGTGGTAAAACAGCTTCAAGAAATCTAGAGCACAATTTTTAAACACACTTAATAACTATGATTCAAAGAAACAAGAAACCAAAAGTGATGTAGTTGGCTGAACCAAAGAATTGCTAGGGGTTGTCCTGGGCAATCTTTAATTAAACCAACTTATGCAATATCAAATGCAAGTTCTTTGATTGATAGTATGAATGTGTATCCAAGGTGGAGAATTGAAGGTTTTATGTGTGTTGTTTTGGGGTAAACACACGGCCTTTTGTTTGCTTTTGTGAACTTGGATGGTAGATGCAAAAAGATGGAACTTTTGGACAAAAAGAACTTCTTTTCTCTTCCTTTCTTTGTGCACTTTTTTTTTTGTTGGGTTGTGCACGTTTTCTTTGCCCCTTTTTTTTTTTTTTTTTTTTTTGACGTTCAACGCAGCCTTGATGCAACCTTTGTTTGTTGTTGCGAAAATCAGTTGTGTATGCTTGAAAGATGATCCTTTTTGTGTTTGTATGGATGTGTAGTAGAAAGAACAGATTTTTCCTTGGATACCAATACAACCAAAACAAACAAACTTGTATTCAATATCACACAAGCAAATTTAATTAAAAGCTTCGATAACAACAAGGTATTTGACTCAAAGGTAGCTTCTTTTAGGCCTTGGACTGAATTTTAGATGGAGCTAAATCCTATTCAATGCAAACAACAATGATCCTATGATTAAGTGTGTTAAAGATGATATCTTTAATGATAGATGATCAATATTGATGCAAAAAGGTGAAGTCTTTTTTTTTTTTTTGACAAGAAACGTTTTTTTTTTTTTTTTTGTTTTGAATGTTTGAGAAAAGAAACAAGAATGACACAAAACGACACAAGAAAAGATATTTGAGATGAAGATAAACGAGAGCTCTGATACCACTTGATACGAATATGGTTCGTATGTTAATGTTGTCCCGATCTTTCTTCACTCTCCAAACGTCCTTCAAGCCTTGAATGTGATGGACAATGGTGCCAAGCAACCACCTTCCTTCAAGCCTCCAAAATCGTTTGGTTAGGTGTGTTTGAATCCGCTCAATCCAACACGTCGTTCCGTATCCTTGGATTGTGGATCACCAACAAGGAACACACAATCCTTAATTGGGTCTAGCCTTGATTTAGATATGTGTAAACCAAAGGAAAAACACAAACTTTTATTCAAGAAAACTCAAGAACAAAAGATAACATAAAACACTAGGGTTTTTAGTTCAATGATGAAAATAGTCTAACTCTTCAAAGAAATGCTAAGTGATCTATATATATGATTACAAGTCTTGTAAAACACTCTCACAAAACGGCTAGGGCTTCCTTGGAGCCTCCATGTGGTGCGCCTCCTTCCTTTTGATGTGCAAGATGCTGAATTTTGTTAATTTAGGTAAGTTCCCTTCTCTTGGCAAATCCCCAATTATTGTCTCAATCCTCAATTGATGTATTATTGCCATTCTTCTAGACTTGCCTTGTGCCTCCTTTGCTCCCATAAAAACGCCAATACCCCTTTCCTTGTGACACAAGCTCTAATTTTGGTAACTTCCTTTTCCTTGAATTGTCTCCTTATTTGCTCCCAATCTTCAATTGTGACTTCCATAATTCATTCCAATCCTTCCAAGCTGATTTATATCATTATGGAAAGTCTCTTAATCACCCTTGAAGACCCTAGGCGGCTGCCCCTTGCCTCAAAATAGCCGAAACCCTAAATTGCATGATTGGGCTTGTTTTGGACTTCTTTCTTGCATCTCTTGTATCTCTTTTTGTGGACTGATTTTGGCAAAACCCAAAACATGAAAGATGCTCCAAATTAAGTCTTCTTTAAGGTCCAGCTGGCCCATGCACGCCCCTTCTCAATTGGAAGCCCAAAATCCCAAAACAGCCTTGTGTGGACAAGCTTGGCCCAAATCTGAGAAGCCCTCCTTTCCAAAGCTCAAAACGTTTGATCCAAGACTTGTAACACCTACAAAACACACTCATACACCAAACATAAGTATTCTAAACAAACGTTAAAAGAAACAAACGAAAAGACAACTAAAAGCCACAGAAACGGCACCAACAAGCGGACTGACTATCATTGGATAATCAGTTCTTAGGCTCAACAATGAGCACCCATTTAGGAGGAACATCCATTGGTTCATCTTGCACATGATTGGTTAGAAAAGAGCCAACATCAAAACCAAGTTGAAAACCATTAAGCCTCTTGGTTTGGCTCCTTGTCAAAGGCCCCTTATGGTTAAGGGCACCTTGTGCAAGCTCCTCATTAGGGGGCTGCTCCTCAGCCTCATCATGAACACTCCGAAATGACCCATTAAGCCTCCCCCATGGGCTTCTCTGGTCAATGCTTCTCGTAGGGATGATTGGGGAACGCACAATTTTTGCTCTTTGAAAAGATAACCCTCATGTATGTAAAATTTTCCAAATGGTGCTTCTTTACATGCCTCGAATATGGTGCCAAAGTCATGGTCATTGGGGTACAAGTCCTTAAGTGATTCAAATCCTAAGAAGCGGGAAGATAATGTAGTCACTAACGTGTATCTCCTAGAGAGAGCATCGGCAACTATATTATCCTTTCCTTGTTTGTACTTAATCACGTAAGGGAATTGTTCTATGAACTCTACCCATTTGGCATGTCTTTTGTTCAACTTTCTTTGCCCTTTAAGATACTTAAGGCTTTCGTGGTCAGTGTGGATCACAAACTCTTTAGGTTGAAGATAGTGTTGCCAAGTTTGTAGGGATCTCACAAGGGCATAAAGTTCCTTATCATAGGTAGAGTAATTCAATGATGCTCCTTTCAACTTTTCACTAAAGTAGGCTATGGGTTTCTTACTTTGGGTCAAAACTGCGCCTATACCCACTCCACTTGCATCACACTCGATCTCAAAGGTCTCGTCAAAATTTGGTAGTCTAAGTATGGGTGCAGTGGTCAGCCTACGTTTAAGTTCGTCAAATGCCTGTTGTTGTGGCTCTTCCCACCGAAAAGGCACATCTTTTTTTACAATTTCGTTTAGGGGTGCAGCTATGGAAGAAAAATCTTTGACAAAGCGTCTATAAAAGCTTGCTAGTCCATGAAAACTGCGAACTTCCCCTACATTCTTAGGTATAGGCCACTCCACAATTGACCTAACCTTTTCCTCATCCATCTCTACTCCCTCAGCCGAAATGACAAAGCCTAGAAAAACCACGCGTTCTAAACAAAAGGAGCACTTCTTAAAGTTGGCGTAAAGTTGTTCTTGCTTAAGCTTTTCAAAAACGGCTCTAATGTGGTCAAGATGATCTTCTATGGTGTGGGAATAGATTAGGATATCATCGAAATAGACAACGACAAAGCGTCCTATGAACGCACGTAAGACTTCATTCATTAGCCTCATAAAGGTACTAGGGGCGTTGGTGAGCCCGAAGGGCATCACTAACCACTCATAGAGCCCAAACTTGGTTTTGAATGCAGTCTTCCATTCGTCCCCTTCTCGAATGCGTACCTGGAAGTACCCTTGCTTAAGGTCGATTTTGGTGAAGAATTTGGATCCGTGCAACATGTCTAACATATCGTCTAGCCTAGGTATGGGGTACCTATACTTGACGGTAATCTTATTTATGGCTCGGCAATCGGTACACATTCTCCACGTTCCATCCTTTTTGGGTACTAAAATGACGGGGACGGCAGATGGGCTCAGACTCTCTCGGATTTGTCCACTAGCTAGGAGCTCTTCTACTTGCCTTTGGATTTCTTTGGTTTCTTCGGGGTTTGCTCGATAGGCTGGGCGATTGGGTAACACGGCTCCTGGGACAAAGTCGATTTGGTGTTCTATCCCTCTAATGGGTGGTAATCCGGATGGTGGTTCGGAAGGAAATAGAACTTCATATTCTTGGATAAGGGACGCAACTGAGGTAGGTAAGTTTGGTGGGAGTTCTTCAAGGGCAAGTTGACACGACTTTGGGATGATGATGAAGACAGTTTGGTTGTTATAAAGTGCACGTGTAACCTCTCTTTTCTTTGCGAAATACCCACACTTCTTTTTGGACTCGTTGACACTTAGGGGCACTACCTCTTTTCCCTTGCTCTCTTGTTTTTTGTTCTCACTTTTCATACATTCCACGAATTTTCTCTCGGCTTCTTTTTCCTTAGGATCAGCTCTAGACTTGGACATGCGTTGGTGATCCTCGTGGACTTTGTGTGGTGGAAGTGCATGCAGTTTATACAATTTGCCATTCAATTTGAAAGAATAACGATTCAAATAACCATCATATGTCACATGTCTATCAAATTGCCATGGCCTACCAAGTAAGATATGACTAGCATGCATTGGTGCGACATCACATAAAACATCATTTTTTTAACTACCAATGCTAAGAGAAATCAAAACTTGTTTACTTACGCTAACTTCACCGCAGTCATTTAGCCATGCAAGTTTGTATGGGTGCGGATGATTAGTCATAGGCAAATTCAGTTTTCTTACTAATTCGATGCTAGCCAAATTAGCACAAGAACCGGAATCAATGATCATGGTGCACACTTTACCATTTATCATGCAATGAATATGGAAAATGTTTTCTCTATGTTGTTCGTGATCATCTAATTTCGGATATGCATTTAAAGCTCTACGCACAACAAGAAACTCTTTAGTGTCAAAATCATCTAATGCGCCTAGGTCTTCTTCAGGTTCAATTTCATTATCATGCTCAGACTCGTTTTCATGCTCGGACTCGGACACATATTCGTTTGTCTCTTCAATTAACATGATTCTTTTTGAATTAGGACATTCTTTTCCTATGTGACCACGTCCTTGACATTTATAGCATTTAATGTCTCTAAACCTGTTTGAAGAATCCGAAGGATTTCCGGTAGGAGCCTTTGGTTGGGTGCGTTCATCTCTCCTTTGTGTGGATTGCACACGATTGTCCATCCTTTGCGATGATCCTTGGTCACGCGTTTGGCCTCCTGTAGGCCGTGAACTTCCTGCTCCTGAAGGCTTGCTGTGAAATCTTGACGAAGATTGATTAGTACGATAATTGGAATTGAAATTAGAGGAGTTACGTACCTTTAATTGTGCTTCAATCTTCTCAGCCATATGGACCATGGTTGTGAGGTCGAGGTAAGGTTGAAGGTCAACCCTTTGCGCAATCTCCCTGTTTAAACCATGTAAGAATCGAGCCTTGGTGGCTTCTTCAGGTTCCTGCAAGTTAGACCTTTCCAACAAAATTTCTAACTCTTTATAATACTCGTCTACACTTTTGGAACCTTGTCGTAAGTTATGCAAACTCGTGAAAATAGAACTCTCATAATTGTTTGGAATAAAACGTTGACGCATTTCAAACTTCATTTCTTCCCAAGTGGCGATTGGGGGTTGTCTCGTCTTAGTTCTATTTCGACACAAATTCGTCCACCAATTAAGTGCATAACCAGAAAATTCAATGGAAGCATACCTCACTTTTTGCAATTCACTATAATTGGCACAAGAAAAGATCAAATCCACTTTCGTTTCCCATTCTAAATATTCCTCTGCATTACTTTTACCATAAAACGTGGGAATACTTATTTTGGTTTTGAGAAAATCGTCATCTTGTGGGAAAAGGGGATTTTGGCGTCTTTGGTAACCACGAGGATGGTGGTCATCAAAGTCATAATCATCATGCTCAAAGGGAATGTAATCATCATTGTACCTTCTTGGAGCGTACCTTCTTGCTTGTGTAGGAGGAGCAAACCGTCTCGCTTCGGTGTGTGGGGGTCGAATGTTATCGTCCTCAACTTCTTCTGGAGGATGGCGCCTTGGTTGTGGTGGTGGAACGGCCCTGCTTGTTCCTTGGCCATCACTTGTTTTGTAGCTTCGCTCCACGTCTTCCAAGCGATGCTTGATTATCTCATTGTCATGCATGAGTTTCTTAAGCATCTCCAGCATTTGTTGCTGAGTATTGTCAACAGTTTCGGCTCCTTTAGACTTGCTAGATGCGGAATTGCTGCTGGCCATTGTACCTAAGGAATTGAACGAAAACAAAGGAAAAAAAGAGAAAGAAGCAAACTAACACAAAGACAAACAAACGTTAAGGGATTAGTAAAAAAAGCTATGGACACTCCGATTTCGACTCTTTCCACTCTCTTACCACTTTGGTTCTTGGATAACCTGAAGTTAAGAAGTCTCAAAGTGATCAATAAGGAAGTGTATTGCCAAGGCTTCTTCAAACCACAATGTTCTCCGCTTGTTTCTTCCTTTTTGCTTTCAAGTTGCACCAATTAGTATCAAAGTAGAACCAATTGAAATGAACTCAAACTTGAACTTTATACTAAGAATCAAAGAAAATAAGCAACCAAAGTTGATGTATAAGGCTGAACCAAAGATGAACTAAGGGTTGCCGTGGGCACTCTTTAGTTAATTTTGATTCTATGCACTTACTATCCACAAAATGGTTTAAGTCATGCAACAATCGAGCAACCAAATGTGTGATTGGTTCAAGAAGATCAAGAGTTGGAGAATTGGGTATATGGGACGGCAATGTGGGTAATGTGGTATCCAAGGTTTGCAAGTCGTACCAAAAAATTTTCCACGCAATGCACAAACGTTTTTGCCCGTTTTCCTTGCTCTTGTTCTTTTGTTTTTTTGTTTTTTTTTTTGCTATTTCAATTGAGCAAGATTTAGATTCTCCTCTTTTTTTTTTTGACTAAGGGCAGAATTGGGATTTCACTTGTTTTGCACTTAGCACTTGCGTTTTTGGACAGAATAGTGCAATGTATTTAAAAATGCAATTTGTATCTTGGACTTGCAACAAAATTGACCTTGGAAGGTGATGGAAATTGGGTAAGGCCGAATAGGGATTAGGGTTAGGGTTTTTGATTTAGGGTGGTTTTGAACGTTTTGGGGTTTTGCGGAATATAGTTGTAGGAATGGAATGGATGTTGTAAATTGACTATTTGGGTTGGTAATTGACGATTGGTGTGGCCAATTTGGATATTGGTTGGTCTAGGACTGAATTTGAGCAAAATTCAAATTCTAGAGTTAGGGTTTATTTGAATGAATTGGGATCTTTAGAATCTGATTGTTTTTGGGTAAATTGTTTTGGGGCTTTTTGTTTGGGGTGTAAATAGGGTTATTTGGGATCAGGTTGGTGAGTTTTAGGGTTGGGTTGGGGTGTGGGTGGTTGGGCCGTGGGGTGTGGGGCTGGTTTTAGGGTTTGGTTTGTGTTCTGAAGACAAGGACACGTAGGACTACCAGATTTATAGCATGAAATCAATCACAATGCGAATCATAAGATGCATACAATCATCACCAACTAAAAGCTTCGGTAGCAACAAGATGACTTGAAACCGAGGTAGCTTTATAGGCTGATGGTTGGACTATTTTAAAGAAAGCTGAATGTAACCTAAAATGCAACGAACCCTAATTTGTTCAAGTTTGAACGACTCAAAATCAGATTGTGATGCGAAAGGAAATAAAGGAAATGACACTTGATGAAAAGCAAAATGCAGCAACGTGTAAGGACTCAAAGCAATGTTTTTGTTTTGGACGTTTTTTTTTTTGGAATGGAATGCAAGACAAATGGCGTGTAGAGGGAGGAGTAGAAGAAGGACTCAACTGAAATTGAAATGACTAGACTCAAACGAAAAGGAAATGATAGATGGTGGAATAGAGTAACCTGGCTCTGATACCAATTTGATGCGTGCAACTCGTGGGCTCCAACAATTCCACCTTCCAAACGTCCTTCACAAAGGGTTAGGCACAAAGAAGTAAACTTCCCCTTGCTTCCTTAGTGATCAAACGTGTGGACAACGAGCAAGACCAACACTATAAGATGGTCGTTGATCAGGCAAACCAAGATGGCCCTCCTGGACGGCACCTTTTAGCAATGGCAATACCTTCAAAACGCTCAACTTTGAAGGATCTTAACTTAGGTTTTTAATGCAAAACCAAGAAAACAAAGTATCACTCAAAGTGAAGAAAATATCAAGAATTGTTATTCATCGAAAAGGTTGAGTTACAATTCGGCCAAAGGGCCTATTTATAGATGTCTAAGACCTTCCAAATAATCAGATATTATCTAAAAGAAATAGCCAAAAAAACATTTGAATTGAACTTGAAATGGCTAACTATTTGAATTCAAAAACAACTTGAAAATCCTAGCTAAAATCTGGTTGTGATCCTCCTTGTCCAGCCGTGTATATGTTCAGCAAATAAGGCATTATTGAGCTGATTTGATGAGTAGGATAAGGCTGAACTTGAATTCAAAAAGTTGGGTGAGTTTGAATTCAAGATGAGTTTGAATTTGATCTTACTTTGAATTTGTTTCTTGCACATCCATTCCTTTGTTCCAGCCGTGTATAACCAGTCCAAGAGGGTCTCAAAATCTGAATTTGATGATGATAACATGGCTGGAGTTGAATTTAAAAGATGGTTGAAGTTTGAATTCAAATTGAGTTTGAATTTGAATTCAAACTTGGATTCAATTTGAATTGGATCCTATCTCCTATCTTCACTTCAAATATGGCGTGTGTAGGCTGCTGGTTTAGGCTGATTTTATCTTGAATTTGAAGCCTCTATTTGGTTGAAACTTGAATTCAAACCAAGGTTGAATTTAAATTCAAGTTTGGCTTTGAATTCAAATTTAATTTAATCATCATCCTTTGCTTGAATCTGGCCGCCCCCCTTATTGTGTTTGGAAGATGATTGTTGATTTCAATTTGAATAAGAGACTCTATCTTGGACACTTTTGAATTTGTCCTAGCATAGACAAACATTCTCTTCAAACATTCTCTTGAAACATTCTCTTCAACATTCTCTTCAAACATTCTCTTCAACATTCTCTTCAAACATTCTCTTGTACCTAATGTAGGTACAAAGGAAACATATAAAACTAAGATAAGACGACACAAAATAAAATCCGAAAACAAAGAATGTAGACGTGCATGTGATACATGCTCAAATTGAAGGTTCAATGAAATGAACCCAAGGAGTCTTAGGTTCATCTTGAACATGCTTGTACAAGAAGGTGGCAACTTGATGACAAAGTTCCCTCGCCCTCCTTCTTGTCATAGGACCTTTGACCTCTTGGGGCCCTTGATCATCATTGGACCCTTGATCCTCATCAAGAAGCCATGTTAAAGAAACCATCCAAGAAGGTTTATGTTAATGCGGCTCGTGTCAGGCGAGCATTGAAGAAAGGCCATGAAGGATTCTTCGTCTATGTCCTAAGTGCTAAGCAAGTGAGTCCCACCCTTGCTCGAGTTCCGATTGTTAACAAATACCCTGATGTTTTCCCCGATGAATTACCTAGGTTGCCTCCCCCCCCCCCCCCGCGAAATTGCCTTCGAAATAAACCTTGTTTCAAGAGCAGAACCCATATCAAAAGCCCCATATCAGATGGCACCTGCGGAACTAAAAGAACTAAAGGAGCAGTTGAACGAGTTGTTAGAGAAAAAGCTTATTCGCCCCAGCGTTTCGCCTTGGGGTGCCCCTGTGTTATTCGTAAAAAAGAAAGATGGAAGCATGCGCTTATGCATCGATCACCGGAAACTTAACAAAATCACCATAAAGAATAAGTACTCATTGCCTCGGATCGACGATTTATTCGATCAACTTAGGGTACGTAACTAACAAATCTTATTTTGACTAAAGTTTAAATTTTCCAACACCCTGTCTAAAGCATCTTAAATGCAGGGATCTCGTGTTTTCAGTAAGATAGACCTACGATCTGGATATTTCCAACTGAAGATTAAGGCCGAAGACATTCCTAAGGCTGCTTTTAGAACACGTTATGGACACTACAAATTCCTTGTCATGCCTTTCGGTTTGACCAACACTCCTGCCACTTTTATGGATCTCATGAATCGAGCCTTTCAGGATCAATTAGACAAATTCGTAGTGGTCTTCATAGATGATATCTTGATCTATTCACCAGATGAAGAAACCCATGCAGCCCATTTGAGGACGGTTTTGAATATTTTAAGAGAAAGACGCTTGTATGCGAAATTTAGCAAATGTGAGTTCTGGCTGCATAGTGTATCCTTCCTCGGCCATGTCATGTCAGAAGATGGATTTCTGTGGATCCCAAGAAAATTGAAGCCATTACAGAATGGTCCAGACCAACTAATGTTACATAGGTGAGAAGCTTCCTTGGACTGGTAGGGTATTATCAAAAGTTTGTTGAATGATTCTCAAGGATAGCTGTTCTCCTCACCAGATTGACACAAAAGAAAACAAGTTTGAGTGGAATGCTGATTGTGACAGGAGCTTTTCAGAGTTAAAAGCGAAGTTGGCATCCGCCCCTATTTTGGCTCAGCCCATTCTTTTAGAAAAATATGTTGTGTATAGTGATGCCTCAAAGAACGGTCTTGGATGTGTTCTTATGCAGAAGGATAGAGTAATAGCCTACGCATCCCGAAAATTGAAGCCATTCGAGCAAAACTACCCCATTCATGATCTTGAGCTGGCCGCAGTGGTATTTGCTTTAAAAATATGGAGGCATTACTTGTATGGTGAGAAATGTGAGATCTTTACGGATCACAAAAGCCTAAAGTATCTTTTTACACAAAAAGAACTGAATATGCAGCAATGCAGATGGCTTGAGTTGATCAAATATTATGACCTCTCAATTCAATATCACCCTGGGAAAGCTAATATAGTTGTTGATGCGTTGAGTCGGAAGACAAGCCACCCACGTCAACCACCTCTTCAGCGAGACATGAAAGAATTTGGCCTTGAAGAAGTTGATTCCGTGGATGAAGTTCTTGCCAAATTGGTTCTCATTCCTTCGTTGATTGATAGGATCAAAGAAGCTCAAGGAAATGATGAAGCCTTGAGGAAGATCAAGGATAGGATGAAAGATAAGCCATTGAATGATTTTAATGTTCGTAGTGATGGCAGTTTATGGTTCAGAGGATGGTTATGTGTACTTGAGGGTGATAAGATTACGGATGGAGTCTTGACGAAAGCTCATAACTCGCGCTTATCTATTCACCCTGGAGCTAACAACATGTATCAGGATCTCAAGCAAAAGTTTTGGTGGCACGACATGAAGAACCTAACAGCTGAATTTGGTGAGCAATGTCTTGTTTGTCAAAGGATAAAAGCTGAGCACCAAAAACCGCTGGGTTATTACAACCTCTAGAAGTTCCTGAATAGAAGTGGGACCACGTCACCATGGACTTCGTGACTGATCTACCGAGAACAAAGTATGGAAATGACGCTATATGGGTCGTTGTGGACCGTCTGACCAAGTCCGCTCATTTCATGGCCATGACGATTAAAGCATCTATGGAGAAGTTAGCTTCTATGTATATCGACGAGATTGTCAGTTTGCACAGTGTACCCATAAGCATTGTTTGTGATCATGACCCCCGTTTTACCTCTAGATTTTGGACAGCCTTTCAAAAGGCAATGGGCACTGAGATCAAGATGAGCTCTTCTTTCCATCCCAGACTGATGGTCAATCAGAAAGGACGATCCAAACGCTTGAAGACATGCTTCATGCTTGCATTCTTGATTTTTGAGGAAGCTGGGATAAGAGTCTTAAGCTAGTCGAGTTTTCCTACAATAACAGCTTCAATAGATCTATTGGGATGGCACCCTACAAATTCTTGTACGGGAGGAAATGTCGGTCCCCACTCTATTGGGACGAAATTGGAGACAAGATGTATGCGGGACCCGACATTATAGAGCAAACTCGAGAAAAGGTAAAAATCGTCAAGCAAAGATTGAAGGCGGCACAAGGTAGAAGTAAGATTTGGGCTGATTAAAGACGTAGACCTTAGAATTTCAAGAAGGAGAAAAAGTTTTCTTAAAGGTCTCTCCATCTAAGGGAGTTAAGAGATTTGGCATAAAAGGAAATTTAGCTAATTTTTGGCTTAATACTAGCCCTATGTGTATATAAAATATGAGAGTTAGAATTTTGTTAAAAGGAGTTACGGTTTATTTTCAACGAAATTTTTAGTAAAACTGGTCAAGCTGGAAATTACTGGAATGAACAGATTCTATTTGACATAATGATTGACCCGGAAATGGACCCTAAATAGGAAATCGGGCTGATTTTTGGCAGGATATTAGTCCTATGTGTTTGCTAAGTTTGAGAGCTGGAATTGACGAAAAAGGACTTACGGTTTGGTCGCAATAAAATTTGTAGTAAAATCGGTCATTTCAGAATTCAGCATGTAACTATTTTGGGAAAAAGAATAAATGACCCCTCTAAAGATATTGTAATTCAGCGAAACTTTTATGACAATTACTTAAGACATATGTGAGTGTTTTTATGTAAGCCACTTAGCTTAGAATGATTATTTTAAGAGGTAATCACCAAGGCTAAGTTGGTGTTACTAATCTGGAATTTTGGGCAGGATTGAGAAGCTTGTTGTGGGGCTTTGTTTTGGTGGGCTTAGACTTAATTATATAGTTTGGGCTTAAGATCATTGATTATTGGTATGTCTAAAGCATTTTTTTAGGTCGGCCCAAATTAAACGAAGCTTAAGGGGCTTAAAGGAAAAGTAAAAGAAAGGACACTGCATTGCTGAAGTTCAGCAGCCCCTTTTCATAATTAAATAAATTGTCTTACACGTCTCGTATCGTCATGAAAATTATGTTACGAATAGAAAAGACACTCTTATGCATATGTATGACAAGAACTCATGATGATGGCCCTAAAACACGAGGTTTTGAGGCCGTGCATATGGAACGAAAATTCTGGAAATTTTCCACACTAAAGAAAAGTTGTACTTGTGTGTATATGTAACGCATCAACTGCATAGTACATGTCATACATTTCATCATCGTTATTTACATGATTTATGGAACTGATTTTATGAGAAAGAAAGATGAAAAAGCGTTGTTAAAAGAAAAGATTCTGTTTTCAAAAAGAACGCTTCCCACCGGTATCGTGTGTTTCAGGCCAGTAAAGACCCGTTCCAGATCAGGGGTTAACTGATCTGATGATATGGACCGTTCAGGCCCGGAGAGAATAGACCTGATATTGATCGTTCAGGCCTGGAGAGAATATGCCTGATAAGTGATGACGTGACCGCTCCGAATCCGGGAATAATAGATTCGAAGAGAAATAAGTGACCGCCCTAGATTCGGGAGAATAGATCTGAATACTCTCTTGTTTTCTTGACGATGATGTTTTGAATAAAAGAACGAAAGAACTTATCTTTATTTTTTTATCATGATGCATCACACGTACATACTCATGCATGTTTCATTTAATGAGTCATCGAATATGGGTACGTGACACTTAGACTATGGTGTTATGATTTGTTAGCTCATAAGTTATGATCTTTATCAAGTAATGATCTTTTTATAAGTTATGAACTTTGGTATGTTTCAGTCTTTGATAAGTTATGAGTTGATTGCTTACGGGTATTGGATGGAAGGTCAGGTATGTTTCTAAACCGAATTTTTGGGGTTCGGTTCTTGTATGTACTTTCCCTTTAATTCACGATTATTTATAGTTTACTTGTTGGTGACATGGTCACTCACCCCCTATTTTTCCTCCCAGAGTCCGCAGGGAATAAAGTGAAATGGATGGAAGATGAACCTAGGGTTCCTTACCCGTAGAAGAGCGAGAGACGGATGACCTAGGAGACTTGACGAGATGGTTGCGATCGATGATTTTTTTATGAAATTGTGATGGAAACAATTACTTTTGGGAATTTCCGTACTTTATGATTGGGTTGTAAAACTGATGATGGTTGCGTAGACGTTTTTATTTTAAAGTTTTTATTCTGCCTCGGTTTTTCTTACTTGTTAACGTGTAAGCATGAAAGTCCTCATATTTTATTCTGGAATTTGTTATGTTATGGACTGACGCCTGGTACTCTCTGTAGTGAAGTACGGCGGGCGCACCGTATTCGGCTGGGCCGGGGTGCGGGGCGCTATAGGTGGTATCAGAGCTGAGGCTCCAGATCCGGGCAGAATATAGAATTAAGTTATGATCTTAGTCAACTATGTTTGATCTTAGATCTAAGTCCTGATCCTAGATGAGAGTTGACCTTAGACCAGGATAACTTAGACTGGAAAATTAGGGTTCGACCTAATGATAAAACCCTAATCAATGACAATTTATAGAATTTAACTCATACATCTACTTGCGTACCACTCAAAAATTCTATTGGAATAAATTAAATTCTGCCACTTATTTTGACACTCCCACATTGAATAAAACCTCGACACTGCATAATGCAGATGGTGCGACCAAGAGGCAGACCGGCAAGGGCTATACCATAGGTGCAGGAGCCAATTCCTCCTCCACCTACTTAGGTTCCTCCACTACCACCACCGCAAGACCAAAATCCGCCTCCGGTTCAGAACGTTCCCACACCCCAGGGGCCTCTACCACAAATGATGCTAGATATCAACACCGCCTAGAATTTTTGCCAGACCGTCACCCAAATTGATCAAGTGATGTTGTAACAAAATGTCCCTCAGCCTCACGAGCCAGTCAGGGATGCCCAATACTACTTGGAAAAGTTAAAAAAAGCCAATGTTCCGCTGTTCGAAGGAAAGTCAGATTCAAATGCCGTTGAGAAGTGGCTAGACGAAGTAGAAAACTGTTTTGAACTGATTCGAGCACCTGAGGAAGTAAAGACTCAGGCAGTCAGGCCGTTCCTACTTGGAGAAGCCAACCAATGGTGGAAGGCCAACCTGCAATCTCTGCCAAGGCCAATTCCATGGGAGAGATTTCTCCAGAAATTCAACAAATTTTACATACCACCCTCCGTTAAACTGCAGAAGAGGCATGAGTTTGAATCACTGATGCAAGAACAAGGAATGATAGTCGCTGAATATGCCAACAAGTTCATAGCCCTGGGGAGATTCCAACCATCTACCATGAATGATGAAGAAACCAAGATGTTGAAGTTTGAAAGAGGGTTAAACCCTAGGATTCGGAGCTGGTTGGTCAATGTGAACCCGACAAACTTTGGTGCATTTTTGGACGCTTGCTACAAAATAGAACGAGATATCATTCGCCGCGATGAGATCAGACAGAAACGAGTAAGGGAAACATCCGGGAATTAAGGGTCCCGCAAAGCTGCAAAACAAAGCTCAAGGGGCCCGGGGCGCCAAGGGAAGAATCGATTCCAACACCGTTCCCAAAAGAACCAGTCAAAGAATCAAGGCCAACAATCTGTTGTTCTGAACTGCCCTCACTGTAATAAGCGTCATTTGGGAGAATGCTACTACCAGGCAGGAAAATGTTTTGGATGCGACAAGGCAGGCCACATCCTCAAAGACTGTCCATATGAAGGAACTACCTGCTTTGGATGTGGAAAGACGGGACACATGGCCAAGGATTACCCAGAAAAAGGGGCCCAACAATAGCAACCTCCTAAGAATCAGCGACAGCGTACTAATTCAAGAGTTCACGCTATGACCGACGCAGCTGTTGAAGAGGCCAATGATGTGGTGGCAGGTATATTCTAAAATTATGCAAGGCTTAAATTTTACAAATACTGTTTCCCTACCGTTGCTTAGTAAATCTTGCATGATTCAGGAGCTATTTTAGTATGTTCAGTACCTGCCAATGTGCTATTTGATAGTGGTGCTAGCCACTCTTTTATATCCAAGAAATTCGCAAAGAATATTGAGCATAACCCAACCTATAGTGATGCACCCTATAGAATCCAAGCAGTTGGGGATCAGGTGCTTGTGTCTCACCACATTTTCAGAAACTGCGAACTTGAGTTTGATAATCACCGGTTTGACGCCGACTTAATTCCCATACCCATGACGGATTTCGATGTGATTCTTGCGATGGATTGGCTCTCCAAGAATTTTGCCAACATCGATTGTAATGAAAAGCAAGTTACATTTAAGGACCCCACACGTAAGGAAGTAACCTTTCAAGGAGGATCAAAATTAAGGAAGTGCCCCAAGAACGTTTATGTAAATATGATTCGCGCCAATAAGGCTTGAAGAAAGGACATGAAGGGTTTCTCGTTTATGCAATAAATGCCGATCAAGCACCCTCCGACCTCTCCCAAGTCCCAGTGGTCCGAGAATATCCAGATGTTTTTCCAGAAGAATTACCGGGTCTTCCTCCGGACCGCGAGATATCTTTTGAAATTAACCTAGTTCCTAGAGCTGAGTCAATATCAAAGGCTCCCTATCGAATGGCCCCTGCGAAACTAAAAGAGTTGAAGGAACAGTTACGCAAATTGCTAGAGAAGAAACTGATTCGCCCAAGTGTTTCACCTTGGGGTGCCCCTGTACTGTTTGTCAAGAAAAAGGACGGAAGTATGCGGTTATGTATAGATTACCGAGAACTCAACAAGATCACTATAAAGAACAAGTACCCATTGCCTAGGATCGATGATCTGTTCGATCAGCTTCGGGTAAGCGATTCAAATCTTTATTTCAGTGATAAGTCTATTATAAACCCTACCTAAGAGTATCATGATGCAGGCGGCACGGATTTTCAGTAAGATTGATCTTCGCTCGGGGTATTTTCAATTGAAGATCAAACCTGAGGACGTTCCGAAAACTGCATTCAGAACCCACTATGGACATTACAAATTTTCTGTAATGCCATTCAGACTAACCAACGCCCCCATGGCATTTATGGATCTAATGAATCAAGTATTTCAAAAACAACTAGACAAGTTCTTTGTAGTCTTCATCGATGACATTTTGATTTACTCACCTGATGAAGAGACCCACGTAAACCATTTAAGGATCGTCCTTGACATTCTACGGAGAAAAAAACTGTACGCTAAATTTAGTAAATACGAATTCTGGCTACGCAGCGTAGCATTTCTGGGACACGTGATATATGAAGATGGTATATCCGTAGATCCCAAGAAAATCGAGGCAATCACAGAGTGGCCAAGGCCGACCAACGTTACGGAGGTACGAAGTTTTCTCGGTCTCGCCGGCTACTATAGTAAGTTTGTTGAAGGGTTTTCTCGAACCGCTATGCCTCTTACCCGCTTGACAAAAAAGAAAACCAAGTTCGAATGGACCTCAGATTGTGAAAAGAGTTTTACTGAATTAAAGGAGAAGCTAACCTCTGCCCCAGTTTTAGCACAACCCATTCCTGGTGAAAATTTCGTGGTGTATAGTGATGCTCTAAGAATGGACTTGGATGATAATTTTATACATTCAAACTCTCATCTTACTTCTAAAAGAACAAATTTTTCCTTTCTCTTGGCCATCAAGGCCATAGCTCTTAAGCTAGGGGCCAAAGAAACAAACTTTCTTCCATCAGAGTAAGAATCAAGCTATCAAGACAAGTATTTCTTCCTAGTTCCTTCAAGAGAATTGAAATTTAAGTTTAAAAGGCTCATTAAGTGCTAATGGACCATGCATGTAAGAAAAGGTTAAGATATCTAAGTTGAATGATATGAAAAATGGTTTGCATGTGGAATTTGTTGATGCATGTGCTCTTATGTTAAATGAGACCATCAAATTAGAATATTGCTTGGATTTAACATGCAAGATATGATTTGGTCACCTCTACCCCCATTTGGTCGTGTATGTCCAAAAGAAGGCACATTTCCTAAGATTTCTACACTTAGATGCAAAATGGTGGAAATAATTGTGTATTAGACTAATCAATAAGCCAGTGTTCATCTCCTTTGATACATTAATACATGCATGCTACTAGTTGTACTCATATAGAGTAGAAGAGTATATCATGAACATAGGAAAGGATAGTCCATAATGACTCAAAATGTATTGTTTTTCATGCATGCATATTAAGATGCTATCTTTGAACATTATTCATGAGAGTATTAGCATTTACTTGGCTATAAGGGGGATGACATGACTCCTTGATGAGTCCATGAAACCATCACCATCATCATGATGTGTATTTTGATGATCTTGGACTTAGAATGGAAGATGCCATAGAAATTTTGATGTTTATAGCCTTATATGTTACATGATAAGTGTAATATGACCATCCTCAAAATACGTTACAACTTATATACTTGCACGTGTTTTTGGATGATTTTTAGGTGATGATGAACACGCATGTTGGGTATGACTTGAGCATGAATTATTTGGTATACTTGGTAGGCATTAGAATGATCATGAACATCAAGCTTGACATTGACCATGGAAAAATCTATTTATGTTCATTCAAACTTTCGGCCATGTGCTTAAATAAGGAATTGGAATGCACAACTTATTATTGGGATGAGATTATGTGATTATAGCATGTAACAAAAGAAGAAGGGCCATAAGTGAGACCATTATACAACATGAAAATTAAGAAGTTGGGCCAAAATAAATTCGGTCAAATGGCCTTTTGAAACTAGGCTCATAAGTCCAAATATTTAATAATATTGTCCATAGGACCATGAAACTAGCCCAATAAATTAATTGGTTACAAGAAATAAGACCTATAAGTATTCATAAGAAAAGAAGAAACCAAATGGGATTGTGGCTAGAGGGCCTTCGGCCCTAAGCCCAATAATTTGGTCATGGCCTATCCAAAGGTAAACTTGGACCTACCATGTAATTAATAATTAAAGACGTCTAAAAGTGATTCGTATTAATAACATGACATGATTCGAATATCTAATGTCATGGGTACGGAAACTCTCCAAGATATAATATACGATTCTAAGGATGTAATCCAATTCTCTATACATATTACAACAATTAATAATATCTTAATTAACCCATCAATTGTAAGTAAGCTATTTCCATGAATGACTAACCCAAGGAAGCTAAATGCCTATGTATGATGCCATACAACACAAGGACTCCACCAATGGATTAGTGTTGCCTACTTATGTTGTGATATATTATGTTTGAGTGATTGCAAAATGTATATGTGAGCATATGTGTAATTGTTGTGCAAAATGTATATGTGAGCATATGTGTAATTGTTGTGCAAAATATATATGTGTAACGTTTACATATGAAATTGATTGTGCAAGACATGAACTTATGAACTTATGAGCTAAATGTGAAATTGCTTGAATGAATCAAGATTGAACAAGTTTGATTAAGATCATGAGATTGAACTTGGCCAATTCAATCACATATCTTAATCAAGACATGTTCAAACTGATCTTGTATGATATATATGTCAATACATGTTTATTATATAAACTAACCAAGCCTTGAAGTCACATGACTTACAATATAAGGCAAATTGCTCGGTTTAGTATTCTATTGCAGGTCTTGGGTCATATCTTGAGCAAATGAACTCCAAATTGAGTCATTCAAAAGCCCACTTGATCCTTATTCAATTTAGAATCTAATTGGCTGAGGAAAAGCATGCTTGGCACGGGTTAAAACTGAATTGACCCGGTGGGAAGCTTATTGACCTATATAAGGGCTATTTTGGTAATTTCACCATTTGGACTTCTCATTCTTATTTGGTCTTCTTCCAACGGATTTATATGATCATATGACACATTTATAAGTCATATCACATCATGGCAAAGATGAATCTAGAGCAGCACCATGTCTAGGTTCATCCTAGGACAAAATTCCTATTTTTGTGCTGAGGGGTATTCTGGTCTTTTCACTTGCCAACGGATCTTCCAACATGTTATATATTGCTTATATGATGTTTATATGTGTTTATGTCACATATGGTACGTGCCCTATTTTTATGGAAACGGGCAGCATGATCTATCAATTGGGAATTCTTATGTTATGGTTATCATTATCTATGGTTTTCTTGGAATTCTTGGTATTCTTCATATGGTTTTCTATGCTACATGTTGAAGACATATATATTATATATTTGTGCATTGCACACGGCTGTTGGCACAAAATGTGTTCAAATTTTCAGATTATTGAACAAGTCAAGGCAAGGTGGATTAAACCCTATTTTGGTGCTGATTATTCTTGGCTATTCTTGGAGATAATGTTAACGGCTATTTTGGTTAAAATGTGGAGCAAAACTCTCTTGGCTCAAACGGCTACATATGATTCAAAAGTTGAAGACCAAGTCAAGCTGAATTTTATCTTTTAGCTACATTCAAACAGCCATTCCAACGTTCACCTATTTTGTTCAAAGATTGGAGCAAAAATCTCTCATGCAAACGGCTATGTGGTTTAAAGAGTTGAAGACTTATTCAAATTCAAAGGTGAGCTGATTTCTATCTATATTTGACCTATTATCCAATGCCTATCTTCAAGGGGCTGTTCAAACGTTCATGAAGTGTTCAAAATGAGGAGAAAAATTCTGTTCAAAAACGTATGCCAAATCAGCTACACACATGGCAAGATATTTACACATGTACATTGATGATTGGAGCTGATTTTTAAACATTCAAATGGAGCCTATCTCCACCTCATTCCAACGGCCATAAAGAGGATAAAAGTCAAGGTGAAAGACCATTTCAAAGCAACCAAAGATAAGTCTCATTTGAATAGCTAAAAAGGTGCTAAAATCTCTCATTCTTCAACCATTCCAAACGGCTATATTGAGGAGCCTAAAGGCTGATCTCTTGGCTATAAATAGCTCCAAAGGGTGAAGAGAAAGAGCATCCAAACGAAAGCAAAGAAAGCAAAGCAAGACATTAGCTCTTTGTCTCCATTCTTTTCTCCTTCTCTTCTATATTGAAGAACACATTTGTAGCAAGCTTTATGATTGTATAGTTCTTCAATTCTTGTCATTTTCAACACCTTTATACGACATATTTGTGAAGGAGAAGCTGGTGTATAAAGCTTACTCCTTAGAGGTGAGCAAAAGGTGCAAAGGTGCAAAGGTGACGTTTTGGTGCAGCCACTTGAAGAAGTTGGTGAAAAGCTTCTTCCTTTGGCTTTGTAAGGTGATATTTGTGTTTGGTGATTAGTGAAATCCAAGAGAAGGTGTCTCTTGGGACTGGAGTAGGTCACATTGACCGAACCAGGATAATTCCTTGTGTTCTTTACTTATTTCCTGCACTTACTGTTTTCTGCCTGAAATTTACACTAACTTGGCACGTATAATTGAACAAGCAAACTGTCTTAGAATTGCATGAATTTTGGATATGTTATACTTCAATGTGTTAGCTTTCAGTAGCCGCAAGAATCACTAAATTCTAAGGTGTTTAGCCCATTCAAATCGTCTTCATAAAATTGTTGCTACATTCTGTGAACAATTCTGACCAGTGTGCAAAACTTGTTCAATTTGAACAGGCTATCCTACGAATCTTGAAGTGAGCCTTATATCAAATTAAACTAGACATCTTGAGGTTTAATTTGACATAAGATTCATCAAAATAGCACGGGTAGATTTTGAGATATTATCGTTTGAAGTTTAGCAAACATTCTGCCTGAAACTGCCAGAATTGTACACTTTACTTATCTTGCTTATTTGAACGTGCTAACTTGCTTGGAATTGACTGAAATTTTTATGACATATCATAAACATTCTAAACTTGATCTCTGCCAAGTTTGAGAGCTTGCACAGGTGTATAGGTGGTTCAACCAAAGCGATCAAAACAGTGAACTGTTTCTGGAATTTTCAGAACCTGAGGTTAAAGAGGCAAAGGGGTCTTCAAACAAGTTTTTGAAGGTAATTATAGTGTAATTTCCGCTAATCCACTATTCACCCCCCCCTCTAGTGGTGCTATACAGGTCCAACAATTGGTATCAGAGCCTGGTTGAGCACCATATTCTGATTTGAGCTGAAAACAGTCTACACTCCAAGTTGCAAAGTTGCTGGAAATTTTCTGGTTGTCTTATATTCTTCATATTTGATATCTACAACAAGGTGACACTTTCTTTCTTTCTTATAAGTGTTTTAAACGTTTGCTCACACACCTAGAAGCATGTCTAAGTCACACATGAAAATAGAATTAGAAGGCATGTCCACACAAAGACCACCTCTTTTTGATGGAGAAAACTTTAGTCATTGGAAACTAAGGATGAAATTGTTCTTAATGGCTATTGATATAGACTTGTGGTCTATCATTGAAGATGGACCTTATGTGCCTACTAAGCATGTTATAATTGATGGCTTATCAAAAGAAGTTGAGAAATATAGAAAAGATTGGAGTGATGAAGATAAAAAGAAAATGAGTCTTAATGCTAAAGCAATGCAATTATTGTTGAATGGTTTAAGTAGGAGTGAATCTGCCTATGTCTCTTCATGTTCAAGTGCAATGGATATGTGGAAATGTCTTGAAATGAAGCATGAAGGAACTAATCAAGTAAAGGAATCAAAGATTAACATGTTAATGACTACACTTGAAACATTTCATTTGCTGCCTAATGAATCAATTGTTGATATGGATTTAAGGCTTACAAACTTATACAACTCACTTGAATCACTTGGTAAAACGTTTTTGATGAAAGAAAAAGTGCAAAAAGTTTTGAGAAGTTTGCCAATTGAATGGGATGCCAAAGTTAGTGCCATTGAAGAAAGCAAAGATCTTTCTCAAATAAAACTTGATGAATTGATAGGCTCTTTAAAAGTTTATGAAAACAAGTTGAATATAAGAAAGGCTGAAACTAGTAACAAGTCTAAATCACTTGCATTTGTAACAAATGAACCCGAATCATCTAATCAAGCCGAGTATGAAAGTGATGATGAAAGTGATGAAGAAGACATAATGTTGTTAGCTAGGCGTTTAAGGAAGTTTTTCAAGAAAAGACCAACTAAAAGACAAGCAAAATCAGCTGCCCCTATCAATGTGAAATCTAACAAACAAGATGGTAAATGGTATGATAAAGAACTTAAGTGTTATGAATGTGGCAAACAAGGACACATCTCATATGATTGTCCAAACAAGAACAAAAACCGTGACATGGATGAAAAGACAAGGACAAAAACTAGAGTAGAACCTATGCAAAGGAGGAAGAAAGCTCTCAAGGTAAGTTCAAGCACTTGGGATGACACATCTTCATCCGAATCCGAGGAGGAACCTGAAGTTGCACAAACATGTTTGGCTTCAAAGTCTACAAATGAGGTAACATTCGATTCTGACTCCGAATGTGATTTTACTCAAGATGAATTGTTGGATGAATTAGAAAAGTTGCATAATAGATATAAGAAGCTATCCAAGGAGAAGAAAAGAATAGTTGAGGAGAAGAACAAGTTGGAGACGTCTAACTTGAATCTAACTTCTCAACTAGAAGTTCTTCAACTTGAATCATCTAACACTATTAGTTCAATGCAAAATCAGATTAAGGAACTTAAGTACAAACATGAAAATGTGCAATGTGTGCAATGTGTTGATTACAACGTTTTAAAGTCTAAATTACATGAAATACAAACTGAATTTGAATCATTAAAAGCATGCAACCTAGACTTGAACAAATCTTTAGAACAATTTAAGAATGGTTCCAACATGTTAGACACTCTTATTGCATCTCAAAAGCATGGAAATGACAAACAAGGTCTTGGATATGTTAAAGAAGCTGAATACACACCTAAGGAAACAACATTTGTATCATCTTCAACCAACATGAAATATAGGCCAAATGCATATAGAAATGAACCCATTCTGCCCACACCACCTTCATCACAAAGATTGCAAAATGCATCAACATATAGGAAGGCAAATGCACCTAGAAACCATGCTTACATGTATACAAGAATGCATAAACAAAGTGGTATGAAATCTGCTCATGTTATGCCTTATATGCAACAACATGCTTATGTGAAGAACATGACATACTCTAGGCCTAAATCAGTTTACAACACACGGCCTAGACACACACAACATCGTGCTTATACACGGCCAAGATATAACTCATATACATGGCAACATTCAAATGCATATAGAACTTACAATGCTTATTCAACTAGAGATAAACGTGCAGCCCCTTTTCCATTATATTCTATGTATCAAAATCCACTATTTGATCATTATATGCAACATGATTTTAACTTTTCAAAACCAAGAAAGGTTGTTCAAGTTTGGGTACCTAAAGGTACACTAACATGAACTTAACTTGTCTAACCTTGAAAGGACCCAAAATCAAAGGGTACCTAAGTTGTTATTTACATTTGTAGGTACATAACATCAAAGAAAGACAAGTTGCTGGGTATAACAACAAAGAAGATGAAAAGAACAAAACCAATTGGATAGTTGATAGTGGTTGCTCAAGACATATGACGGGCAACAAAAATTTGTTTAGCACACTTAAGAACATTGCAAAAGGTGGCAAAGTTACCTTTGGAGACAACAACCAAGGTCAAATAATTGGCAAAGGCAAGGTTGGTGATCCAAACAAGTTTGAGATCAAAAACGTCCTACTTGTAAGTAACCTAACCTTTGAGCTTTTAAGTGTTTCCCAACTATGTGACAACAACTTGAATGTTCTCTTCTCCTCCACTTCTTGTAAGATAATGGATAAAAACAATCAAGTTGTGTTAAAAGGAAAACGTGAAGGAAACATATATGTGCTTAACATGGATGATATGCTAAGTAGTAACACAAAATGTCTTGTTTCATATGAATCTGATCCCAATCTTTGGCATAGACGTTTAGGACACATTGGTATATCAACCTTAGAAAAACTACACGCTAAAAGTCTTGTTAAAGGATTGCCTAAACTTAACTTGAATGATTTTCAACTATGTGAATCTTGTATCAAAGGCAAACATGTTAGAGAATCCCTTAAGCCTAAAACTGAGTTCACAACATCTAGAATACTAGAACTCTTGCATATAGACTTATTTGGTCCATGTAGAACAAGAAGCTTAGGTGGAAGTTATTATGTATGTGTAATAGTTGATGATTTCTCAAGATATACTTGGACATTGTTTCTTGCTTCAAAAGATGAAAGTGCATCATTTATAGCTAATCTAATTAGACAACTTGAAAATGAACATGAATCACATGTTATTAAGATAAGGAGTGATAGAGGTGGTGAGTTTAAAAATAGTGAATTAATCAAATTCTGTAATGAAAAGGGTATAAAACATGAATTCTCCCCACCAAGAACTCCTCAACTTAATGGTGTAGTTGAAAGAAAGAATAGGACTATTCAAGAAGTAGCAAGAACAATGATGGTAGAAAACAAAGTACCTAAATTCTTATGGGCTGAAGCAGTAAACACTTCAAGTTATATGATCAACAGACTATCAATAAGAAAGAAATTGAACAAAACACCATTTGAAATCTTAAATGGACGACTCCCAAAAGTAAACTATCTAAAAGTCTTTGGTTGTAAATGTTTTGTTTTGAACACAAAAGATAACTTAGATAAGTTTGATCCTAAGTCTGATGAACATATATTTGTGGGATATTCAATGAACTCTAAAGCATATAGATGTTATAATGCACAAACAAGAAAGATAGTTGAATCTATACATGTGAAGTTCAATGAAAATGCATATCTCCAAACAAGTAATCAACATGAAACCTATGTACCAAATGATCAAATACTTCATGATGAAGATGAACTTATCCTACCACCTACACATGATCAAGTTGAAACACCAAATCAAACTCTTGAAATGCATGAAGTTCAAACTCCCCCTACACAAGAACATAATGAAGAAAATGTGCCTAACCAACCTATTGAACATCATGAACCTATTGAAGATGCACAACCAAGTAATTGGTGGCAAATAAGAGATAAACAAAAGCATCCTCAAGAACTTATCATAGGAGATGTAAATCAAGGGGTTAGAACACGTAGGCAAATAGATCCTAATGAATATGATCAATGGCATGCACTTATATCCCAAATTGAACCTAAGAATGTGAATGATGCCTTAAATGATGCATATTGGATAGATGCAATGCATGAAGAGTTAAATCAATTTGAAAGAAACAATGTATGGGATTTAGTACCTAAACCCGAGGATAAATCAATCATTGGAACTAAATGGGTGTTTAGGAACAAAATGAATGAACAAGGGGTTGTAGTAAGAAATAAAGCAAGACTTGTAGCTCAAGGATATAATCAAGAAGAGGGTATTGATTACGATGAAACATTTGCCCCCGTAGCAAGATTAGAATCCATACGCCTCTTATTAGCTTTTGCATGTTATAATAACATCAAACTATTCCAAATGGATGTTAAGAGTGCATTCTTAAATGGCTATATCCAAGAAGAAGTTTTTGTTAAACAACCACCAGGCTTTGAAGATCCAAAGAACCCTAATCATGTATATAAACTTAAGAAAGCCTTATATGGTTTGAAACAAGCCCCCCGTGCATGGTATGAAAGATTTGCCAACTTTTTACTAAGTAACAACTTTCAAAGAGGAACCATAGATAGTACCTTATTCTTGAAAAAGAAAGACAAAGATTTGCTTGTAATACAAATATATGTAGATGACATAATCTTTGGTTCAACTAATCCTAACTTAGTAAAAGACTTTGAAGATTGTATGAAGTCTGAGTTTGAAATGTCCATGGTTGGTGAATTAAATTACTTCTTAGGCTTGCAAATAAAACAAACATCAAATGGTATACATATCAATCAAGCCAAATACATAAGAGATATGATAAAGAAATTCAACTTTGAAAACTTGAAACCATCACCAACACCAATGTGTACTTCAACAAAATTAGACAAAGATGAAAATGGTGTTGCATTTGATGAAAAACTATATAGGTCTATGATTGGTTCATTGCTATATCTAACTGCTAGTAGACCTGATATTATGTTTGCAGTATGTATGTGTGCAAGATTTCAAAGTATGCCTAAGTTGTCACACTTTAAAGCTGTAAAAAGAATATTTAGATATCTTCAACATACACCAACATTAGGCTTATGGTATGATAGACAATCTAGTCTAAATTTACATGCATATTCAGATGCAGATTATGGTGGATGTAGAGTAGATAGAAAGAGCACTAGTGGAACATGTCAATTCCTAGGAAATTCACTAATATCTTGGTTTTCAAAGAAACAATCTAGTGTTGCACTTTCTACTACTGAAGCAGAATATATGGCTTTAAGTCTATGTTGTACTCAACTATTATGGATTAAACAACAACTTTCAGACTTTGAAATACAAGTAAATAATATCCCCATCTATTGTGATAGTACAAGTGCTATAAATTTGTCTAAAAACCCTGTACTACACTCTAAGGCAAAGCATATAGAAGTACGTTATCATTTTCTCCGTGATCATGTTAATCTTGGACATATACACATTGAACATGTTAGAACTGATCAACAAGTAGCTGATATATTCACTAAACCCCTTAATCAAGCTATCTTTGAGACCTTACGTGCAAGACTTGGATTAATTGCTTACAACTGACTACTACACCATTCAGTCTTTTGCATAATTTACAAAATTAAGGGGGAGAAATAAATGTGTATATATATCATGTTAAGGGGAAGATAGATATCCTGTTAAGGGGGAGATAACACATTAAGGGGGAGCAGCTTACACTTGATTTAGATGCTTAGCTTACTTGATTACACAGATTACAACACTTGATTTAGATGTACACTTGATTTAAATGCTTAATATACACATATGTGGGGTAATTTTGCAAATCATCAAAAGGGGGAGATTGTTGTGATATATTATGTTTGAGTGATTGCAAAATGTATATGTGAGCATATGTGTAATTGTTGTGCAAAATGTATATGTGAGCATATGTGTAATTGTTGTGCAAAATATATATGTGTAACGTTTACATATGAAATTGATTGTGCAAGACATGAACTTATGAACTTATGAGCTAAATGTGAAATTGCTTGAATGAATCAAGATTGAACAAGTTTGATTAAGATCATGAGATTGAACTTGGCCAATTCAATCACATATCTTAATCAAGACATGTTCAAACTGATCTTGTATGATATATATGTCAATACATGTTTATTATATAAACTAACCAAGCCTTGAAGTCACATGACTTACAATATAAGGCAAATTGCTCGGTTTAGTATTCTATTGCAGGTCTTGGGTCATATCTTGAGCAAATGAACTCCAAATTGAGTCATTCAAAAGCCCACTTGATCCTTATTCAATTTAGAATCTAATTGGCTGAGGAAAAGCATGCTTGGCACGGGTTAAAACTGAATTGACCCGGTGGGAAGCTTATTGACCTATATAAGGGCTATTTTGGTAATTTCACCATTTGGACTTCTCATTCTTATTTGGTCTTCTTCCAACGGATTTATATGATCATATGACACATTTATAAGTCATATCACATCATGGCAAAGATGAATCTAGAGCAGCACCATGTCTAGGTTCATCCTAGGACAAAATTCCTATTTTTGTGCTGAGGGGTATTCTGGTCTTTTCACTTGCCAACGGATCTTCCAACATGTTATATATTGCTTATATGATGTTTATATGTGTTTATGTCACATATGGTACGTGCCCTATTTTTATGGAAACGGGCAGCATGATCTATCAATTGGGAATTCTTATGTTATGGTTATCATTATCTATGGTTTTCTTGGAATTCTTGGTATTCTTCATATGGTTTTCTATGCTACATGTTGAAGACATATATATTATATATTTGTGCATTGCACACGGCTGTTGGCACAAAATGTGTTCAAATTTTCAGATTATTGAACAAGTCAAGGCAAGGTGGATTAAACCCTATTTTGGTGCTGATTATTCTTGGCTATTCTTGGAGATAATGTTAACGGCTATTTTGGTTAAAATGTGGAGCAAAACTCTCTTGGCTCAAACGGCTACATATGATTCAAAAGTTGAAGACCAAGTCAAGCTGAATTTTATCTTTTAGCTACATTCAAACAGCCATTCCAACGTTCACCTATTTTGTTCAAAGATTGGAGCAAAAATCTCTCATGCAAACGGCTATGTGGTTTAAAGAGTTGAAGACTTATTCAAATTCAAAGGTGAGCTGATTTCTATCTATATTTGACCTATTATCCAATGCCTATCTTCAAGGGGCTGTTCAAACGTTCATGAAGTGTTCAAAATGAGGAGAAAAATTCTGTTCAAAAACGTATGCCAAATCAGCTACACACATGGCAAGATATTTACACATGTACATTGATGATTGGAGCTGATTTTTAAACATTCAAATGGAGCCTATCTCCACCTCATTCCAACGGCCATAAAGAGGATAAAAGTCAAGGTGAAAGACCATTTCAAAGCAACCAAAGATAAGTCTCATTTGAATAGCTAAAAAGGTGCTAAAATCTCTCATTCTTCAACCATTCCAAACGGCTATATTGAGGAGCCTAAAGGCTGATCTCTTGGCTATAAATAGCTCCAAAGGGTGAAGAGAAAGAGCATCCAAACGAAAGCAAAGAAAGCAAAGCAAGACATTAGCTCTTTGTCTCCATTCTTTTCTCCTTCTCTTCTATATTGAAGAACACATTTGTAGCAAGCTTTATGATTGTATAGTTCTTCAATTCTTGTCATTTTCAACACCTTTATACGACATATTTGTGAAGGAGAAGCTGGTGTATAAAGCTTACTCCTTAGAGGTGAGCAAAAGGTGCAAAGGTGCAAAGGTGACGTTTTGGTGCAGCCACTTGAAGAAGTTGGTGAAAAGCTTCTTCCTTTGGCTTTGTAAGGTGATATTTGTGTTTGGTGATTAGTGAAATCCAAGAGAAGGTGTCTCTTGGGACTGGAGTAGGTCACATTGACCGAACCAGGATAATTCCTTGTGTTCTTTACTTATTTCCTGCACTTACTGTTTTCTGCCTGAAATTTACACTAACTTGGCACGTATAATTGAACAAGCAAACTGTCTTAGAATTGCATGAATTTTGGATATGTTATACTTCAATGTGTTAGCTTTCAGTAGCCGCAAGAATCACTAAATTCTAAGGTGTTTAGCCCATTCAAATCGTCTTCATAAAATTGTTGCTACATTCTGTGAACAATTCTGACCAGTGTGCAAAACTTGTTCAATTTGAACAGGCTATCCTACGAATCTTGAAGTGAGCCTTATATCAAATTAAACTAGACATCTTGAGGTTTAATTTGACATAAGATTCATCAAAATAGCACGGGTAGATTTTGAGATATTATCGTTTGAAGTTTAGCAAACATTCTGCCTGAAACTGCCAGAATTGTACACTTTACTTATCTTGCTTATTTGAACGTGCTAACTTGCTTGGAATTGACTGAAATTTTTATGACATATCATAAACATTCTAAACTTGATCTCTGCCAAGTTTGAGAGCTTGCACAGGTGTATAGGTGGTTCAACCAAAGCGATCAAAACAGTGAACTGTTTCTGGAATTTTCAGAACCTGAGGTTAAAGAGGCAAAGGGGTCTTCAAACAAGTTTTTGAAGGTAATTATAGTGTAATTTCCGCTAATCCACTATTCACCCCCCCCTCTAGTGGTGCTATACAGGTCCAACAACTTAAACAATATGAGCATTCGGCCCAATCCATGATAACCATGAAGACACACCCCAAGAAAAGTCTATGTCATGCATTATGTCCTCATGTTTCATGTTACAAGCTGATTTTTATGCATGCCACGTTTTCTAAGATTGTGATTTTTAAAATGTTTTCAAGATTAAAAGATTTGTCAAGAATTCATTCCCCGAGACGATTCATTCCATACGACGTATGCATGTACTCATAAGCAAGTATAACACCTTGTCTGGGACAAGGGCTCTATACCTATCTTTATACGCATGATATGTAGGCTGAGTGTAACACCTTGTCCTGGTTAAGGGCTCTTTTCCTTTTCTGTTACGTCCATGACGTTCAGTTTGGCGGCTGCCTAACGTCTGGTCCTAGGGGAGGATGCCAGGGGCAAATATGTTATCGTGGAGTGTAACACCGTGTCCGGGACCCGGGGTCTCTACGATAGCATATACCGTTAGTCCTATATACGTATGATATAACACTATGGCTGGACCATCGAGATTCATAGACGGTACTCATGGCTATTCAGGGGATCATTTGGTATGTCATGGGTACCATTCTCATATTTAGAAATGTGCTATAGACATTCATGTTATGTCATGTCATGTTTACGCAAGTATGAAACGAAGTATTATCATTGCAAGAAAGTTTTCCATGTCATATGTTAGAAAAGATTTTCCCTTGCATATGTCACGATCATGTCCCATATACCATGTAACATTCTGAGAAGAATCTCAAACATAAGACAAGAAATGTTGCCAATCAACAGAGACACACCAAAATGAGTGCTGACAAGAACCAGTAATCTCTAAGCTAAGACAAGTTATCTGACAGACTTGTATGTTTTTGTTATGATACTCCCTATATGTGTTGATGTTTGAAATGTTACCTGCATTATTATGTTCATGCTTTATTTGTCAGCATTTACTCTATGCTTCAGTTTTTCGTTGCATTAGGTGTTATTTCATCATACTATATCACCCTTTTACCCTACCACCATGTATACTTGACGGGCCTAGGCAGAATGACTTACTGAGTGATTCATTATCGCTCACCCCTTAATATTACCATACAGATCCACATGACCCAGACCCAGAGTTTGTTTAAGACGAGCCTCAGGAATAGATGTATGGAGCTGATTAATAGCTGGCTACTTCATCTTTTTTTTGTAATCTGGATTTTCAGCTCTGTATTTTGATATTTTTTATCATGGATGTATTATGACATTTATTCGGATGTATTAGGATGTACTTTCGTTATGGATATTTTAGCTTATGACATTTCATTTCTCCCTGTCGATACATGTTATTACGATTTGTGCATGTATAATGACGTCGTCTTGTACTACTCGTAGTAGAGTACGGCGGATGCACCGTACCAAGACTCCGGTCCCGGGCAGGGCGCTCCAGGTGGTATCAGAGCCCAAGGCTCCAGGTCCACAGCAGACAACATAAGCTAAACAGCGACGAGTACTTATGTTATGATCGTAGAGCCTAGGATATGATCATAGACTTAAATAGAGACTGTGACGAGCCAAACGAAGGCTAGATAAACGTTCCAAGGACTTTGTCTCCTATTCCAAATTGATTTGAACCTCAGCTATGGCAAAGAACATCACAATGACACCCCTTGAACTGTAACTGTTTGTTCTTGGCTCAATTTATACCAACACCTCTTCCTCTTTGGTATTCCAACACATCTAAAACCTCATTGAGACCCTAAGATGTTGTAAACCAAAAATGATGTAAATACTAACAAGTTCTAGGCTATGAACTTGGAAGAAAACCGTTAAGTGGTCTTAAACTTCAACTTGAAATGTTGATAACTCCTCAAGGGAAATTCTGGTTGAAATGTGCATGAAAATTGTTGTTTTTGTACATTCAGGTTCCTACCTATTTATAGCAAACGAAAATGATAAAGAGTACAAGGTTTAAAGTACAAGGTACAAGTCTTAAAATAACATGCTTGCTTGGAACTTGTTTGAACAATTTTGGTTCCAAGAAATCTGGTTGCTTTTGTTGTGTAACCCATGCGTGTGTTTAGCTTTCTTTCTCCATCAATTTGATTGGATAATACATGGAGCAGCTTGCTTGAGAAGTGCCTTTGATTGGTTGCAATTTGGTGTTGACTTTTTAAACAAATTATGCATAGACCAGCCGCCCTTCTTGAAGGATTTTGATTGGTTCATTTGTTGTGCAGCTTGCTTGCTTTTCTTCACTTGTTTTTGATTGGTTTGTACATTTGCAAGACTCCTTCCTATTGGTTAATGATGTGAGCAGCTTGTTTCATCCATTCTTAACGTGAAGAACAATCTTTGAATTTGACATGAGTGCTTGTCACCACCTTGCTTGTAAGCTACTTGCATTTCACCTCTTTGCTTGGACAAAAATTCAGATTCTAATTGCATTTCCAAGCTATGTACATGTACCTGAAAGACAAGGCAATAATACAACACAAACTATCCTAAAACAAGGTTAACTAACCAAGAACAACTAAAGATATGTACAACATGTTTTTGATACAACTAGATCATAACTTGTATCATATAAACCCAATGGACATCATCTCTGCTTGGTTCATCCTCTTCATGCCTGTAAAGAAATTGATTCAACACAATGCAACAATTTCTTAGCCATACTCCTTGTTATGGGACCGGTGTGGGGCATTGAGGTGTCTTCGTCAGTGTTTGTATCCACAAGGTTAGGCTGTAGCTCATCATTCCCTCCCACTTGAGAAGGATTCGTCCTCGAATCTGAATCAATACTAAACGGAGAAAGGTCAGCAACATTAAAAGTTTTAGAGATAGGACCATACCTTTCTTTAAGAAGATCGAGAACATAGGCATTATCACCAAGCCGTTTCAACACTTTGAACGGTCCATCGCCTCTTGGCTTCAACTTTGAGTCCCTTTCTTTGGGGAATCTTTCTTTCCTCAAGTGTAACCAAACAAGATCACCAGGCTCAAATATAACAACTTTACGATTCCTGTTGGCTCTATTGGCATACACTTTATTCTTAGCTTCAAGTTGTGACTTAACCTTTTCATGCAATTCTTTCACAAGTTTTGCTTTTCGTTCACCATCTAAACTAACACGTTCATGAACAGGTATAGGAACAAGATCAAGCGGGGACAAAGGGTTAAAGCCATAAACAACTTCAAAAGGAGAATGCAATGTTCCACTATGAACAACTCTATTGTATGCAAACTCAATATAAGCTAAGCAGTCTTCCCAATTCTTTAAGTTCTTTTGAATGACAACACGTAACAGTTGAGACAAAGTTCTATTAACAACTTCAGTTTGACCATCGATTTGTGGGTGAGCAGTTGTAGAAAATAACAATTTAGTACCAAGTTTACTCCACAAAACACGCCAGAAATGACTTAGAAACTTTGTATCTCTATCACTAACAATTGTACGTGGCATGCCATGCAATCTAACAATCTCCTTAAAGAACAAATCAGCAATATGAATAGCATCATCAACTTTCTTACATGCAATGAAATGTGCCATTTTGGAAAATCTATCAACAACAACAAAGATGCTATCTTTACCAGTTTTGGATCGAGGCAATCCCAATACAAAGTCCATAGAAATATCAGTCCAAGGTGAGCTTGGAACAGATAAGGGAGTGTACAATCCATGCGGTTGTGTTCTAGATTTTGCTTGTTTGCAAGTAATACATTGGTCACAAACCTTATCAACATGTGCTCTCATATGCGGCCAGAAGAAATGTTCCTTAAGTGTCTCCAAAGTTTTTAACGAGCCAAAATGACCCATTAAACCTCCTCAATGAGCTTCTTTTATCAACAACTCTCTTAATGAACACATTGGTACACATAACTTATGTTCTTTAAAACAAATAACCATCATGCAAGTAATATTTAGAAAAAGGTGAATCAATGCATGCTTGACAGATAGAACTAAAGTCATGATCAGAATGATACATCTCCTTGATAGACTCAAAACCAAACATGTTACATGAAAGAGTAGTAATCAAAGTATAGCGACGAGATAAGGCACCAGCAACAACATTTTCTTTTCCTTGCTTATACTTGATCACATAAGGGAATTGTTCAATGAATTCAACCCATTTGGCATGTCTTTTGTTCAATTTTCCTTGACCTTTTAGATACTTAAGGCTTTCATGATCAGTATGAATCACAAATTCCTTAGGTTGCAGATAATGTTGCCAAGTTTGTAAAGAACGGACAAGGGCATATAATTCTTTGTCATAGGTTGAATAATTTATGGAAGCTCCTTTCAATTTCTCACTAAAGTAGGCAACAGGTTTGTTACCTTGATGCAATACAGCTCCAATGCCAACTCCACTGGCATCACATTCAACTTCAAATATTTCATCAAAGTTGGGCAATCTCAGGATAGGTGCAGAAGTTAGACGTTTCTTAAGTTCCTCAAAGGCTTGTTGTTGTGATTCTCCCCATTCAAATCTTACATCTTTCTTGACTAACTCATTCAAGGGTGCAGCTATGTTAGAGAAATCCTTCACAAAACGTCTATAGAAGCTAGCTAATCCATGAAAACTCCTAATATCTCCAGCAGACTTAGGGGTTGGCCACTCAGTTATGGATTTAACTTTCTCTTGGTCCATTTCAATTCCTTCAGCACTAATCACAAATCCTAAGAATGTAACCTTCTCCAGACAGAAAGAACACTTCTTGAAATTAGCATACAACTCTTCTTTCTGTAGGGTGACAAAAACAGCTCGAAGATGTATCAGATGTTCACTTAGGGTTTTGGAGTAGATAAGAATGTCATCAAAGTAAACTACTACAAATGTCCCTATGAATTTCCTTAAGACCTCATTCATTAACCTCATGAAAGTACTAGGGGCGTTGGTTAAACCAAAAGGCATAACTAACCATTCGTACAATCCAAACCTAGTCTTAAAGACAGTTTTCCATTCATCAGCTTCCCTGATTCTCACTTGGAAATATCCTTTTTAAGATCTACTTTGCTAAAGCACCTAGACCCATATAACATATCCAACATGTCATCCAACCTAGGAATAGGGTATCTATACTTCACAGTGATCTTATTGATGGCTCTACAGTCAGTACACATTCTCCAAGTTCCATCTTTCTTAGGGACAATGATGACAGGAACAGCACATGGACTCATACTCTCTTTTACTTTACCTTGGGTGAATAGTTCCTCAACTTGCTTTTGGATTTCCTTAGTTTCCTCTGGATTGGCTCTATAGGCAGGTCTGTTTGGCAGAACAGCTCCTGGAACAAAATCTATTTGATGTTCAATGCCTCTTAGAGGTGGTAAACCTGGGGGATCTCCTTCAGGAAACAAGCTAGAAAATTCTTGAAGTAAAGATGCAACTTCACTTGGTAAAGTAGATGGTATTTCAGATGAAGAGAACAGAGTTTCTTTGTAAAGAAAGATATAAACAGTTTTCTTTGAATTGATAGCATGGAATACCTCACTTTGAGATGCAAAGAATGCGCTTTTCTTTAGAGATGGTTCGGCAGAAACTTTGATTTCTTTCGGTTCAATTTTAAGATGTGAACTTTTCAGTTGTTTTTCCTTGATGAAAATCCTTTCCAGTTCCTTTACTTTTGGATCTTTATGGCTTTTTAACATTCGTTGTTGATCCTCAAAGACTTTGTGCGGGGGCAAGGCATTTAATTTGAACAGCTTGTTGTTATGCCTAAAGGAATATCTATTTAGGTAACCATCATAAGTAACCTTGTTGTCAAATTGCCACGGTCTACCTAATAAGATATGATTTGATTGCATAGGGGCTACATCACATAACACCTCAGCAGAATACCCACCAATCGATAAAGGAACTAGGACTTGCTTTGTTACTTTAACTTCACCACACTCATTAAGCCACGTAAGTCTATAAGGACGGGGGTGATTATTTAAAGGTAACTCAAGTTTTCTAACAAGTTCAAAACTTGCAACATTGGTACATGAACCGGAGTCAATGATTAAAGTGCAGACTTTCTTTTTAACCATACAGTGAATGTGGAATATGTTCTCTCATTGTATTTCAGGTTCTTTAGTTTTAATTTGGGCACTTAGAGCTCGACGGACAACTAAGAACTCTTTTGTTTCACATTCATTAATCTCTTCAATAATCTCTTCTTCTTCCTCACATGTTTGCTCAATTTCTTTGTTTTCTTCACTCTCTTCCAATTCTTCCTCAGAATAATACTCATTAGACACTTCAATAAACAAAGATGCGTTTAGGGTTGGG